>JACTOM010000029.1:2509752-2871755 GCA_015832385.1 Elymnias hypermnestra
TTTTTTTTTTTTTTGCGCTGGGAAATGCCTTTACGCACCCCGATGAAAGCTTAATTCCATCGGGAGTGTGGGACTCACTGATAACAGAATACCCACTAAAACCCAGCGGATCCCTCCCCATCCATGAGTGAGATCACTAGAGGTTCCCTAACTGCATTCCACTCTAGTGACCCGGATGGTACCGACTATGAAGTTCTACCACTCAATAGAGTGAGGCATGAAGTGCATAAGTGCGACTTCTGCCACCAAGCCTCCTCCGACGGCGAGGGAAAGCTCCAGCCTCTTGCTCCCGTATCCTCCCATTTGCCTCCTTCAACGAGATGACGGTCTCGCAAAAGAAGGCAACCACCCTCCACCCAACTTCACTGGAGAGCATTACCCCAACTATGCTCTCCAGTGAAGGATCTCCTCTAACCAGCGACAACAATATATGCCGCTGGGGTGCCCACGCTGGCCACTCCGCCAGGGTATGGTGCGCCGTATCTACAGGAGCACACTCATGACATATGAATGAATAACACTTGTCGAATCCGCGCGGAGTTTCGAAATAAATTTAAAAACGAGCGCTAACTTTAGACCACGTTTGTTTGAAGGAAGCGCTTGCGAACGATAACTGATACGTGCTTCCCAATACTAATGCTTTGGTTGTTTTTTCAAGAAACATACTATAATATTCATATAATCCTTACTGATATTATAAAATCGAGGGTAACTCTGTCTGTCGCGCTTTCACGTCAAAACTAATGAATTAATTTAAATGAAATTTGTTACACAGATGGTCTAGAGTCTCAGAAAGGACGCGGGATATTTTTATTATGAAAATTGGGATTATAAGGGATGAAAATGTGAGGAACTTGACAGGCACTGCGCCGTATACAACAAGCTATGTAGTGAAACACTGCAAATATCCCATTAAGAGCTTTTAAGTGTTTTATATTTGTAATATAAGTTGCCTAAATGATTATAATCGCGTACCCGAAAATATTCGCTGATACAGCTAGTAAGAATATATATGATTAAACTCCTTGTTTTATGGTCTTTGTTACGTTTACAAAAATTAAAAATATATTTTGCAGACTGCATCATTAGTCCAGTGGTTAACATGTTCGACTACAGACACGAGGTCCTGGGTTCGAGTCTTGGGTCGGGCCAGTTCGAAATCGATATTGAGTTTTCTATTAAGATTTTGTCTTTATTTGACCAAAGTTGAGAAGAATTTGGAGGTGTGATCAAGCCCCGTGCCTCGGAGAGCTCGTTAAGCCGTCGGTCCTGCGCCTGATCTCTCTCCGATCGAGTCGGATTGCCATCACGTCGGACTATGAGAGTGAAGGAATAGAGAGTACACTTGTGTACTATGCCTGCCAATCCGCAGTGGAGCAGCGTGGTGGTTCTATGCTCTAAAAACCCCCTCTCACATCAGCTAGGAGGCCCGTGCTCAGCAGTGGGACGTTAATGGGCTGCTACTTACCTTTTTCTACTTTATTGAAGAGTATTTACCCAGAATGGTCTATTATTTTTGTATTGAAAACTCATATTGAGATCGGCAAAAACACAAAACTTAATTACGACGTATTCTAATTGTATTTTTTTATGTACGTGAGTATATCACTGAACTCCTTCTAAACTACTGGAGCAACTTCAATAAACAATTTTTTGTGTCTTCAGGTGGACTCGATAATGGTTTACAATGACAAGTCTATCCTAAAAATAAGGAATTCACCCATATCTTCACGCAATCATGAACTACTCTGATGCTGTCGCCAGAAACAACTAGTCTTTTATAAAATTCAGTTGTATCATTGTTCTTCCAAAGCGGTGATACATAAATAAGAAAAGCTAAATAGAACTCAATACCTAATCTCATGCAGACAATAGCCATTCATTCTCCATACCCTCATAATCCAATGTACCAATAAATGTATTGAATTTGTTCTAACATTTTTTTATTGCTGACAAGTTTGCGCTTGGCTATTTTCACGCCAGATGGTAAGTGGCAATTTACCTGTTATAGTTTCTACACAACATACCGGGACCTCTGCTAGCAAGGCGAAATCCGAGGACCATATCTAGCCGAATAAGCTGACCACAAAACCAATGAGGCAGTTTGCATATCTATTGTAAACATAACCAAAGAAATGTCTACACCATACACACTCAATCTGTATTTACTCCACGCTACATTGAACTTACTACACCGACAGCTTTAGGGAGACAATAAAATATAAATAAAGAGAGATTTAATGCAAAAAGTTCCACTGTGTTTTCTAGATAGCTGAACCCCTTTCTTCCAGTCCATAAAACTTTTATAAAAGGTGACGTCCCCAATGCATAGTTTGTAGGCGTAGATGATAAACTTTTAAACTTTACGGCCGGCTGAACTACTAAACGAGTTAACGGATGCAGTAAATCACAGGGTGAGACAATTTTTCCACCGTTTTGTTGAATTCTAGAATGTTCAACTGAAGTTTTTTCTATGTTTTCATCGCACAAAGTATCCTCAAAAAGGTTTAACAAAATCTTATATATAAAATTCTCATGTCACAGTACGTACCTATACTCCTCCGAAACGGCTGTACCGATTCGTACCAAATTTTATATGCGTATTCAGTAGGTCTGAGGTTTTACTTTTTTATTATTTTTTGTGATACAGCATACGAAAATACATACAACCCTAAATTTTCACCTTTCTATCACGAACCCCTATTTTTTAATAGCGATAATAGTAATTATATGGCAAAACAACGTTTGCTGGGTCAGCTAATTATTATATAAAAGACGTACATATCCTCTATATATAAAGAGATAACTTTAATTTAAGATATTGTGACGTTTTTATAATCTCGATGAGTATATCACATTATTTATCAATCAAGGCGTTCGTTTTTTTTTAATCTTATCACATTAAAACATGATGCTTAACTTTAGTACAATAATAAATAATATATCTTTGAAACACTGTTCATTTTTGATTCTTTATAAGCTTATATATGTATCTAAATTAGTAATTTAACAATAAGGGCACAAGTCTCCTCACTGATATGAAATACGGTTCTGGGCTATATTATCTTTTATGATTGTTTCGACCTCACTAGCACAATTGAGTGAAAGCTCAATTGGCAAGAACTTGGGCTCTATTCCCAAAATTGCATATAATATATTGTGTGGGTTTAGAATAAATGGAAGAACTCGATCGTGGCTAGTTCCTATCAAGGAAAATTTTGCACATTTACGAACAACGTTGTGTAGGAACAATAAGGAGTAAATTACCTCTCATAAGGTCAGCTTAATTCCATCCTAAACTATACCATTACATACCATCATAGTTAAACTGTTAAGCGTTTGTCAGAAGTAAACAAACTTTTCCTCCTACAGATCGGGCCCTTTACTTAAAAACACAAGTCTTTATGATGTGTTCAAATTCACACATTACACATTCAAAAAATGATGGCAAGCTTATTGAAAAACCAGCTGTTGTTCCCACGTTGTTACCAATGGAAGAAGAGACCTCTGAATGCTTTTTTCTAAGCCCAAATTACGCCTTATAGCATCTTTTTTTTGTTCACGCTGGGATATGCCTTTACGTATCAGACCTAAAATCTTGTCTGGATTATGGAACTCGCTGGCAAGTCAGAATATCCACTAAAACCCAATGATACCCTTAATATCTTTTTGTTGAGCACCAGAGGATAGGAAAATTCATCTGGGAATATGAAGAGAAACTTAACTCTAGGCCTCCTACCTCCCAACCTTTACGCCTTATAACATCAGCTATCGACCAAACTCCTGTTAAAATCCAACCGTTATATAGATTAGTCAAAATAAATAAACAAATACTGTATATACTTTTGTAAGCTTTAAGTTAATTTGAAATTACAATTTTATTTATCTGTAAACATGTCTCTTAGATTTTTATTAAAATCTTAAGGTTATGGACTTAAATACCCTACTTTTAATACAGTGTTTTCTTCACAAACAGTGAAGTTACATAACACTAATAATAGCAGGTTATATTCAAAGATACTTAAATGTATTTTTAATAAAATAATCATATTTTATTACACGATAGAAGAATCACAATTTACCTACAAATTTCGCGGCGTAAAGAAAGTTTTTCGGGTAATAAATAAACGAAACAAACACAAGCACTCCAATGCTTATTATTCACTGAGAGCATCTTACACAACTTTTCCATCTCCTTAAAAGATCCTTCACGACTTACTTACAGGTACTTTCAGTTTTTATTAACTTTAAGTGTGTGAATCAATAAGTGCTTATATATTTTACTTCGCGAGAATAAGGTACGCCCTGTGTATATTTTAACATTAAGTTAACTATATTGCAGGTTTATTTCTATATTACAAATTGAAAAGCAAAAAGAAGGTCAATTCTGAAGCCGTCTAGAAAGAACTACTTTTACTTATTAGGTAGAAAGAAATCTTTAAACCATGTATACAGCCTTTCAATAGATGTTTGTGAAATCAAATGTACAAATTAAGAGAAAATAACTTGAGCGAAATAATATTAACTTGCTGTTTCCCACAGTGTTTGGTTGCAATTTTTAAAATTAAAGCAATATAAGTTACTAATTATAACTATTTGCTAAAAATCAGTCCAACCTTTTCTGATATTAGCCGCAATAAACAGACAGACTTACAAATGTTTACAAAATATAAGTAACTTAAATATCTTCAGAAACATTTTATAAAAGTTAATTTCAATATACAAAAGACCATTTTTTTTTTGGATTGAAAATGTATAATTCCTAATTGTATAAATAGTTCACAGGGGAGTAGGATATATATATATGTCGGAGAATAAGAGAGAAGGAGAGAAGCATAAAGCATGGCCATAGGGGTCTCCGATATCATCATTAGTTACATCCATAATTCAATTTCCATACTGTGGGCGTTGGTCGGTAATGGTGTATACTTTATTTATTAACTGAGATTATAATATCCAATCACTTAATGTTCCTGATATCAATTTACTCTCATTAATAATAATAGCGACAGTTTCAATAGTCCACCGATCTGGCGGACCGTCACTCAAGAACTACCGCTAGACGCGCGCCGGATTGTCACTTTTGACTCATTCCCCACACCGATGCCAGATGGTGCCAGCGTTCCACAGACTACTGCACTCCGACATATATATATGTCGGAGGGCAGATGCCTGTGGAAAGCTGGCGCCATCCATCGGCGTGGACAGAGTCAATGGTGGCAGTCCGGCGGGAGTCTCTCGGCAGGTGTCGAGTGGCACTCGACCGGAGCAGTCTACTGTTGGAACTGTCGCGTTCCTAGCTATTATTGTTAATGAGCTTGTGTAAATTGATATCGGGAACATTAAGTGATTGAACATCATAATACAAGTTAATTAACAAAGTGTTTGATTGCACCAACATTACCCACGAACGCCTACAGAATAAGAAATGAAATAATGGATCCCATTAATAACGATGTCGGCGGAGACCCCTACGCCCCTGTGCTTTATGCGCTCCGTTTTCTCTTATTCTCCGACACATATATATGTATAGAGAGAGAGAGTGTGTGAAGTATGAGAGAATGATAAATATAGGTTTTACTTTACAACAATGTAACTTTATCAGGTATAAAAATATAGCAACGACGCGTTCACTATAACCTTCAATCAACGATATATCACTTCAGACGAAAAAACTTTATAAATTTAAGTCTTTTATTGAATGAAAGCTAATTTAGAAATCATACTATAATTTGAAGGATTGTTTAAACAATAAAAAAGCGTGGGAGTTAATGAACTACTCTAATCGAACTGAAATAATTTTAAATTATAATGCCGGGTCTTCTTAAAACAGGACGCAAGGAATCCTAGTAGCTTTAAATACTAAGTAATTCTTACTACTTACTTCTACTTTTTCTTACTAATTCTCTGTTGGAAACAATATATACCCATATATTGTTTCCAATAGAGAATAACGTAACGTTACGTGACGTTATAACAAAATATGCGTAGAGATAACACCAGATAATAGAGAAAACAAAATATAAATCAGTTACAAAGTGACCGTTACTAATAGTGCGTATGTCGCGTTGAAGGTTGTTAATTGTATTGTGATATTATATAAACTGTGAGTATTTATTAGTGATTATTTTTGGTTTTTGTTATATAAGTGATGTCAATAACAATTAAAACCCTTGAGATAAGTTTAAATTTTTAAGATATGAGCATCAATACAAGACGGAATCTCAAAGTTTAGCAGTACATGACGCTACACCAGAGTCTTAATTTAATAAACAAAAGATACCATTGTATAGCTTAACTATTAACAAACATAAAAATTATAATATTTAGTATCTTTCATGGACATTTAAGACCCAAGAGCCACTTTAGCGCCATTTGACCCGTGGGGAGTCTACGTGAGGGCTCATTTTCATTCAATATCCACACATTACCTATGTCTAACGTACTTTAAGAAGTTTTCACTTCGTACAAGTTGAAATTTGAAATTTTACAAAGGTTGAAAATGAAATGGGTAATATGCTAGTCGAATTCTCGCTTTGACTGGCGAATGAAACAGCGTGTAATGCACATCGGAACGTGCTTGACACTGACTGATCCGTACATATATAAGTGATGTATCAAAGTAAAAAGCAAAGGCTCACAGAATATATAGAATATGTTAGAATACGGAATTCAATCTTATAAATGCACCTTTTAACTTTGAAATAACAAACATTATCTTACCCTAAAAGTATAATTAATTAATATAAAACGATATGCAGAGACATATTAAAGAAAAAGATCTACAGAAATACAATAGGATAAATAAGTTACCATGTAGTTATCCCCTTGCTATATAGGCACTAAACAAGCGTATAACTAACTAACATATAGGTTAATTGCTACTTTAATAATATAACAACTAACGAAAATGAATAAAATCCAAAAGAAGGGCGTTAATTTATTGTCAACATTTTAAAATGAGGTAAAGCAAGGTAAGTAGCAGTCCATTAACGTCCCACTGCTGGGCACAGGCCTCCTCACTTATATGAGAGAGGGTTTTTAGAGCATAGACCCACCACGCAGCTCCGCTGCGGATTGGCATGCATTGTACACAAGTGTACTCTTTTCCTTCACTCTCATAGTCCGACGTGACGGCATTTGTACACGACCGGACATATTTCATCATATTATATGAGAAAAATTGATTCATGTATCATATGTGATTCATTGGACAGGGGACGGATTAAATTCCACTGTATCAACAAATGCTTATGGTTAATGGGTCCTCTTAGGTGAGATTTATTCTCGTTTTCCGGTGTATTTCTATAAAAAAAGACCGATGCTAAATAAAACAGAACGCTTAAATTTTATTCCATCCCATATTTAACCTGTCATTCACAGAACACGTAGGGTATCGTCAAATAATCGCCCCAATGTGGGCCATTTGTTCACGAATGTCGGTGAGTTTGACATTATATACTAACCATCTATTATATTGAATTGATGTCATTCTTTTATTCAATTCCTCTTATTAGTTCACACTTTCATTCAATTTAAATATCTTGTTCAAACTTTTATTTGTTCAAGTTCAAATACGTTATATTAAATTTACAGATGTCATTTGATATTGATACCGTCTTCATCATCAATGCCAGCCAATCCAAAGTAAAGCAGCATGGTTAGTCTATGCTCTAAAAGCCCACTCTCGTAAGGAAGCTTCTGGCCAGCTGTGGGAAGCTAATGGGCTGTTATTTAACTTTTTTTATCTTTTATCGTCTTTATCATACCTTTATCGAAAGTTTGTAATATCGGTGCAATTTTGAGTAACGCAATTGCCACATTTCTTTCCGCACACGGGACCCAAAATTGTATTATCCTCGTCCTCGGCTCGGGTGACATTTATCACGCGGGCGGCGATGTAATACTTTCGGCCCTAGGTTTTCTTTTTATCGCTGGGAAATGCATTTATGCACCCCTACTAATAGGGTCGGGAGTGTGGGACTCCGCGAGGGTACAAACTTGCAATACCCACTAAACCCAGCGGGGCCGCCATTAACCATGAGTGGGGTGCCAGACGTTCGTTGAGGCATTCCTCTCTGGCCCCTCGGTTGCAGCTCACAGATATTCTACAGGGGGAGGAAGTATATGAGTCTCCGCCTCCTATTTCCTGCAGCCTTTCGTCGGGGCTACAGTGAGATGACAGTCTCGCAAAAGGAGGTAACCGCTCTCCAGGCCTGCTCACTGATAAGTATTGCTCCTATAATACTTGCTAGTGAGAGGTCTATGCCGATCAACGACGTCATAATGAGTCGCTGAGATCACCAGGCGGGACCTTCTGCCACAGTGTTGTGGGCTGTGTTTGACAAGGCACCCCACTCGAGACATCTGGCCGACGGCTCACAGCCAACAGTTCGGTACAGGTATTTGCCGAAGCAACCATGACTGGTAAGCATCTGTACCAACCTGTAGGATCTGTGCTCTCTACCCAGCCATTTGTCTAGATGAGGGCAGATCGCCCCTACTTTGGCTCCGCCCGTTACTGGGGACCTGAGATCCTCCTTCTATCTTTGGGTCAAGGCTCTGTTAGCTAGAGCCCTCCTTAACTCGTCAGTGTCTGGCGATTCCCCTCTGGTTCTCGCAGCTGCTCTGCACTGGTAAGCACTCCAATGGGGCTCACCTGCTAGGAGTGTTGTCCATGAAAGTCGGCCCTAGGTGTGTAATATTTTTTTTTTTTTACAAATATTAATTCAGTTTCAGTCGTTTTAGTGTTATAAATGAAACACGAATTTGTTTTATACATATAAATATTGTAAAGAGTTCAAACATTTATTATGGTGTCAAATGGAGAAGGGATGTGTGATATTCTAATCCGCTCACGGAACATTTGAATGATTTATCTGAAGAGGGGGTCTGAGTGGCAAGATAAGACATAACAAATCAGGTTCGGGATCGACACACTTGTCTTGACGACTTTAGCTTTCCTCTAAGTATTAATCATTATAGAACGGATCACTTTTTTATTATAGTCATTCCAGGTGCCTCATTGGTCTAGTGATTAGCATGTTCGACTACAGGGCTGAGGACTACAGGGTTTTTCAATATTTGCCCGAAGTTGAGAAGTTGGAGGTGTGCTCCACCCCGGCGCCTCGGAGAGCACGTTAAGCCGTTGGTCCTGCTCCTGATCTCTCTCCGGTCGTGTCGGATTCCCGTCAAATCGGTCTATGAGAGCAAAGGAATAGAGAGTGCACTTGTGTACTATGCCTGCCAACCCTCAGAGGAGCAGCGTGGTGGATCTATGCTCTAAAAACCCTCCCTCCTATGAGTTACGAGGCCTCTGTGCCCAGCAATGGGACTTTAATAGGCTACTACTTACCTTACTCTTTAACTCTAAGTAAAAAATAGCAAATAGATAACCATGTTAAAATCTAAATATCCTCAAGTAGGCTATAAATTTTACCACAAAGTTGATTCCGCTAAGAAGAAACCGGCAAGAAACTCTTTTAAATATAGTTTTATAGGTTACAATGTGTAATATTTTGCTTCTGTGTGCAACTGGAATCTAGTTCAAACATTTTTATGGCTTAAATAATCACTAAACTAAACTATGGGTGAAGCCGTTGCTAGTTACCACCCTACCAGCAATGACGTACCGCCAAGCAAGGATATTTGTGTTCCGGTACGATGCTGTATACAAACCATAAGAGGTAAATTACCTCTTATCATGTTAGCACACTTAGACTTTATCGTCACTTACAATCAGGTGATATTAAAGTCAAGCACGAACCTGTCATCAATGATAAAACTCTGTTTCATCCATCTCTAAGAACCAGTTATATCCATCATAGAGATATTGAGTAAGAAAGATGTGTAAAACAATCTAATTAGATTTCCATTTGCTGCTTCGACTTTTATAAAGTAAATTTATAACGGTATCTCTACATACTTTTACTTCACACTTAAATGGATTGGGTCGAAACGTTATGAATTTCTCTTTTGATATACATCATCATATTCCATGTAACTGTATATCTCAGTGTGCCAATAAGATGTTTACTGTATGTTATTTATAGTGGTATAAGTTTGTAATTGGATTTTTCTAGTTTAATAACATATTTCAAATATTAAATAGGTAAGTAGCAGCTTATTAACGTCTCACTGCTGGACACAGGTCTCCTCAGTAATAGGAGAGAGGTTTTTAAAGCATAGACCTACCAAGCTTCTTCACTACGAGTTGGCACTTTCATGGACCGATGTGACAGGAATCTGACACAACCGTAGAGAGATCAGGCGCAAAACCAACGGCTTAACGTGCTCTCCGGGGCACGAGGATTTAGGACACCACCAATTTCCCAACATCTGGTAAATATTGAGAAAATCTTTTCTATTAGAAAACTCAATATCGATTTTTGAATTAGCCCTACTCAGGACTCGAACCCAGAATCCAAAAGTTTAGCAGCTTGAGGATTTATGTGTTGGTGACATCTTTGGTGAGGAGATTTGACAAGCTTTCCGATGATTTACGAGTGTTTTACATACCAGGATGCATTAATTATTTCTCTAAGTACTTTGTTCAGCAATTTACATATTATTTGCATATTGCTAAGTTTGGTATATCCCCAATGTTTAATGCTATATGTCCAATCTGGCATAAGGACTGCTTAACTGTGATTCTAGATCATAATTATCAAATCAAATCAAAATGTAGGTCTATTAGTAGACAGTTTTGAATAGTCAAATATGTTTCTTTTTCCACACACAAATTTTTATGTATGTCTGATGATGGTATTAAAGATAAATTAGAGCAATTATTTTACTCCCCCGCGTTTCTATCGTTTAAGTAACCTTGCAACTTATAATATGATTTTTCAATCAATTAACTTTAAATTTATTAACTGACATCTCTAAAACGTCTTGTAGGAGTTTATTATAAAAGAAAAACCAAGAAAATTAGAACACAGCAACAGAAATCTTGAAATACGTAGAACATCCTGGAAATAATTCGAAAGTAAGTATACCCACAGGAGACTACAATATTGCATTGTTTAAGGGGGAATTAACCAACCACCTTCTGGGGTGCAGGTTCACCTCGTTTATTTAAAAAAATGTCCAACCGGAGACTTTATCATATCTTTACTAAAAGTAAAAATATGTAAAGGTTTGTAAAAGACATAACTCGCCTAAATTATAAAAAAAATAAATGAAAAGGCACGTTAACAGTCGTAACGAAACAAGAAAATATAGTACAAAGAAACCTGAGAGAAAAATAAGTATTGTTATGATGTTTAATTGTGAAATATTTTAGACTAGGTTGTTACCCAAAGGTCTCTTAGAAATTGTTAAAGCTTCTTAATGTTTTTTATTTATTTATAACCATAAACACGATTCCTTTGAAACTGACATCGATATCTCCATTTTTCCACAGAATGGGAAACTACGTGAGTTATAGAAAGAGAGAGAGAGAGAATACACTTTATTGTTCACCATAAACAATACATAAACTAAATAAATACAATAACTTAGGCAACCTTAGGGTTAGCAACTCAAAGGCTTTTCGCGATGTTTAAAGCGCATACTACAGTTCTTTGGACATATCGCGCCAAGGTCGAGAGATAACCTAGAGAAACTCAACTCATATTGACCGGTAATATGGAAGGCAAAAAACCCAGAGGCCGAAGTCCAAAGCGAAGGTCCGATCAGGTAGCGGAGCAGCTGGATACCAAAGCCAGTCAGGCCATCCACATCGCTACCGATCAGCAAAGATGGTACAGCTTGCTTCGTCAGGAACATCACAATGCTCAGCAGTGAGCGATGATCAGACGAGGAAGAGGGTTAGGAAAATTTTGTTACGAAAATTGGTGGGTGGTGTCAAATGTTTAAAGTATAAAGACACATACAAAAATACATGTCATGAATAAATAAAAGGAAAGGTAGTGAACTTTCACTAGGTTTTTAAAAATAGAGGTAGCTCGTTCCATAATGTAATCCCCTTTACCGCATATGATTGCTCAAAGAAGTTTTGTGGGGAATAATATATAGGTTAAGGCTGAGGGATGGCATTAAACACCTTCTGTTCGAATCACTAAAAACAAAGTGTTCTTTGAGATAGGCTGGAGCACCAGCATTAAATAACACAAAGTACAGAAAAGAAACAATATGCAAATTCCGGCGAAAAATATAACCATGTATCGGAGTCATGTGCAAGCTTAATACAAATATGAACCGAATAGAGAGATTTTGTAATCGCTCAAGCTTGTTCGATTGGTCCTCGGTTATATTAGGATAGCTTGTATCAGCATAATCGAGAACGGAAACAAGTAGAGACTGTATGAGCTTAATTTCAGTCTATGATAAAGTTCTGTCAAGGACTATTCCCTTATTTTTAACTATGTACGGTACAATGATTCCATTGACTAGAATAAGTGGAAGATTACCCTTGAAATCATGTTTCCATTGCAAATAATAAATGACTGCGACTCTCTACTCCAGTTATAAATCAATTCGTTATTGGCTATGGAAACAACAGAGGGTAGATTTTCAAGTGTAGATTGCTAATAACAGCTAGTTATTTATAGTTGGAAGCAAATTTAATAACAGATTTCTTTTTATACAAGGTCATAATGCTTAAATATATTTTCCATTGATTTCAATATCAGCGTAATCATTTGATTTACGCTGTTGAAATGTAATCATAACAGTTGGAATTTTCCACTAACCAAAAGCAAGAAATTGTTCACAGATCCACTGTAATTTATCTAATTAATAGTCATTGCCCATATGTATCCGAAAAATTGTTGGAAGTTTACAAAATTATTGAAACTTTTAATAAAAAAGGTGGAAGCACAGTTCTGCGCTCTCGCTTACACTCTCGGCTCAGACGGAACGCGACATTTTTTCGTGTGTGCAACCGGAGTTTATCGATTTATAAGATGTTTTTGACGTTAAAAATTCACGAAACATTCTTTATGAACTCTCATTTTAGACATTTTACCGTTTTTGTAATTTTCTAAATTTACTTGTTTACTATCTTATACGTCATCGTTTCTTTATTAAAACATGACGATTTAAAAATATCATTAGTACAAAAGGTTATATAGTAATAAATAAACAATTTTTGGAGCACTGTCTCATAAAATTTGGATTTTATACTTGAGGTATACCGATTCAGCAGGTTACACATAGGGAATTGCTCCAAGAATAAGCAAGCTTCCTCACGATGTATTCCTTCACTGCGAGCCCAAAAAAAAGAGAGAGAGAGATCGTTCGCGCAATCTGCAAGCTTTCCGACGTACTAGAGTGGGGTGTCTTCACTAGACTGTTGCTAGTAGTACGGGCCTCGAGGCTTGCCTCATTACCCGGGCCGATGCTCTCGCACATCATAGATGTGCGGATGAATTTAGCCCTTAGGGCTAAGGCACGTCCACGTAGTGGGCGCGGCCTTATGGTGTTCCACTCTCATCTTGACATGGTGATGTCTCTCCCGTACGTCTGAGACTTAGTCCCCGCAGTGCCGACAGTGTGGGATTTTAGTGGCCTAGAGCGTTTTGAATGGCGATAATACTCCTTAGGGCTTTGGCCAAAGGGTCGCTGAGGTCCCGGTCACTGGAATAGGCCAAGCACATCTCCGCAACGGCCTTTAAGGCGCCCATTATGAGCGGCTTTAATGGTTCTGACCGCTGACCAGTTGGTTGCGGTCTTTCAGTGGAGGGCATAGTATTTGGCGCCTCGCTCGGCGCTCGGTCGCGTTCTCTACTTGGAGAGCGCGCTGGGGTCGTGGTTGGGAGGGCCGGTTCAGGATCCGTTGGGGGATCCGCCGGCGGCAACGGCGTCGTGACGGCCCGGGGGGCCGTTTCCTTCCCTTTCCGTTTCCTGCTTCTTGGCTTTCTCTTCTTCCTCCGCACGGGTGTACCACGTTCAGTGGGCGGGTTGGCCGGTGGGGATAACGTGGTGGGCCCTTCGGGCCTCCTACTGGGAGCTGCATCTTCCGCGGCGGGAGGTCGGGGACATTCCTCCTTCTACGTACTAATGCACTGGCTATTGGGAAGCGTGCGTATACGACACGAGAGGGCGCCTCCACGCTGCTGCATGAGCAAAGAGCAATATAGTTTATAGATTATCTGTAGTCGTAAGGAGTCGATATCTCGTGGTCAACTCTCGAGGCGTACGGTGACGGGCGCAAAATAAGCCCGCCTCGTGATTTTGTATGGTTTAGTCGGGAAAGTGCGATAATTCCACGCGTTATTTGGTTTTGTGTTGCCAGTGAAGTAATTCGTCGCGTTTTGTAGGCCCTATCGTATCCCACGAAGAAGTGCGGCGGGTCATAGCGCGGCTAGGTTATTATCCGCCCACGCGGTGGCCGCAATTGGACTTCCTTGAGTGTGTTTAGAGTTGAATAGAAGACCGGCGTCGCCTACAGCAGCTTTGGATGCCTTGGCAGGTTACAGACACATTTCACAATTATACACACATACAAATTACACATCCACGTGATCATTCATCTGCCAGGACTCGTCGCCGTCGAGGAGATCGGTACCGGGAGACCAGGTAGGTGTACAATTCATTCATATCTGTCCGACCCCCGTGGAATCTCTCTCTTAACATTTTCCTCCCACCGTCTCGGGACCGATTCGACCTGGACCTTTAAAGGCCGGGTCCAGGGTCGAGTCCATGCCATGGTCACGGCTGGCGTTAAGAGAGAGAGAATACACTTTATTGTACACCACAAATTCATACTAAAATATATATTTTCGTCGTTTAAGTATACAGGGAGTGGTAGTGAAGCTTGACGAAGTTTTTAAAATCATTCAAAGAATTAGCCTGTCTGATCGTCAGAGGTAGCTCGTTCCATAACTCAATCCTCTGTACCGCAAATGATTGCCCAAAGAACATAGTTTTATAAGGGATAATATTTAGTTTAAGACTACGGGATGGCCTTAAACATCTTCTGTCCGAATCACTAAAAGCACTATGATGAATCGAAATCAAGCGCGTAAGTTTCATTTTTAAAAAAGAGAATAGTGCCTGATGATGATGATTCCACGCGTTGTACTACCGAGGCTTTTTGTAAGGAAATATTTTTTTAAATTCAATAACAAAGTTACTCAAAAATATGTGACTGCATACCCTATTGTTGTTTTGATTAAATTTCTACAGAACAGCGTGGATTGTTCTTTTATGCAGCGCCGGACGAGATTGAAATGTACGAAAAAAATATTTTTACGACTCCATGTAAAATAGCCTTTGAGGGGTCAGTGTGAATTCGTCCTTCCTATTGTCCCCTGCATCAATGAACTTCATTTTTACTCTATAAAATCAACACAAAATCGGCTGGATAAGTGAAAGGCATTCGGCAAAGTACCAAAGCTAATATGACTGCGCCCATATTTCACATCAGCTGACCCTGTAGCTATTATTGTATATTCTCATTCATTCATGAAAATAAAAGAAAAATTCATAGGTTTTTTTAAATCTTGTCACTTGAAAGTGATTCCGTATCATGGTGTTACATTTTAAAGTGTAAAGTAGTAATCAAATTATAAAACTTTATTCAAACACAACATGCTTTATAGAACATGTGAATTGTCAAATATGTTTGCTCACGAATATAATCCAAAGTAACGATAGTTCCTTCGCCCTCTGACTTGAGAAAAACCTAAAATGCTTACGAATATTATAAATTGGAAAGTATTTCTCTCTGTCGCGCTTTCACGCCAAAACTACTAAACCGATTTAAATGAAATTTGGTACACAGATAGTCTAGTGGCTGAGAAAGGACATTGCTTTTTACTACGTTACTCTTTAACGTAGACAAGAACGAATTTCCCGATATTCTCTCGGAATCCGGATATATAAGCGCAACTTACAGTGAGATTTCCTTTACCATTCACCCTTTGGTAAACCAAAGGGTCAAATGAATGTGAAAACATTTATTATTCATGTTCTTTTCGTGACGTAAACTAGCACTAATAACGGACTTTCCGTTATTCCAACGGAATCAAGAACTATGCAGGCAATACTGCGAGGAACAACTTAAAGACTATATTTCATAATAACTCATATGACGACATAATTAATGTATTAACGCCATAACGCTAGCGAGGATCATCAACTGAATTCGTTATTATTCAAATATTTGAAACTGTATTCAACGCTAATATTTATATATTACTTATACCGTACATAATACCGTTTGATGACGATGCCTTCTACTTGTTTGATGTGTGGACGCTAAAGCCTTGTTACATTTTTAATGACTTTAAGCCTCTCTGCATTTAAGAACACCTTCAACACCTGCTTAGCCATTACAGTATTTAATTAGACATATAATATAAAACGGAAAATTTTTTGGAGGATACAAAATCTTACATGAATGAAACGACAATAATGATTAACTGCAAATTCTTTGTAAATTGAAAAACGCTGAAAAACCTAGTTAAAAAGCAAAGCATTTTTTGTCTCCTATATTATTAACGACTGTTTATCATCAATGAATTATCATTCATAAAGTAAGATGGCATTAAATTGAATTGAAATACACTTTTCCTTTTTAACTGACTTCTTTATTATTTACAAAGTCTAATCAGTGGTTTTATTTAAATTTAAATTCTAAGTTAAGCAAGTATAAGAATGATACTATAGTTTTAGAATAGCATTCTCATTTAAATTCTAAGCTTGTATATAGAACTATCAACTTTTTTTGAAGTGATATACGTTGAATGACATTTGATATATCCATTACAATATTCAATGATACAGCAAAAAAAGCAAAGTACACAATTTTAATACAAGAAATAAAAACAAACTTGTATTGCCTTAATTTACACTGAAGAAGGTTCAGAAATCATTTGATGCATTGAGCATACGCCTTTTTAATACAATACCCGAATCAATTTTGGGTTTGCCTTCACATAGTTTTAAGTAAGTAAGTAGCAGCCCATTAACGTCCCACTGCTGGGCACAGGCCTCCTCCCTCATATGAGAGAGGGTCTTTANTTAAGCGACAAAGATGTTTGGACTCGACTCTAGTTGTAAAAGCTATATAAATTGTAACCTACAAACCTAAATTAAAAGACTAACCGTTGAGTTTCTTGTCGGTTTCTTCTCAGGGGAATATTGTGATTTTAATTTTGGATTAATATGGAAATAAACTGATTTTATTTCGTACTATTAATTATACCTTGATGAAGTTTTTACTTCTATCGTCCGGTGAAACTCTGATTGCTGATAATTAAGCGCTTGATTGTAATCTCACCTGACAGTATGTGATGAAACAGTGTAAGATGGAGGCGCTAATCTGGTAGTCGCAGCCGAAGCTTCCCACTACCGGGGATCAAAGTTAAGTAACAGCCTATTAAAGACTCTTTGCTTGGCTCTACCCCTCTTACTTATAGAAGTGAAGTTTAAAGAGGTTAAACCAACAATTATACTCCATTAGAGATTGACAGGCAGCGAAAGGCACAACAGTTATAATATTCTTTATAATTAAAACTTAAGAGGCACCTATCTAGGAGTCGACCATGCAAGTCACTTCCAATTTAATCCATAGAGGAATAAACCAAATTTCTTATAAATTCAATGACACAAAAGTGATGAAAATCATCAATGTTTTAATTCAGTTCTTTAAGAAGCGAATAGAATATGGTTTATAACCTTTCTTCTGCCGTATCTTAAAATGTTGTATTTGGAGTTGAATTTTCTTGGAAGACATTGAAAGAACTCTATATCTAGTATATATAAACTATATCCAATAAAAGGCTTTGTAGTAAAGGTATGAAAATGAGGTATAATTCAATATGAGTAGTAATACAATCTAACTTAGCTCGCTAGGTTATACGTAACTTACCTGTGATTGGTTTCTATACAACATAGTAAATGTTAACTAGCCTCGGCCGAAACCACTACACTTAGACAAATTATAAAGTACAATATTCTTAATTTAACTTCGACTCGAGTAAAGCAAATACTCGCTTTCCGCAAGGTCGAATGTGGGATAATTACACCATGTGATATAATTAGATCGCCCGACATCACTAACGAAGTTATTATAACCAAAATACAATTGAAAAATCGGTATTGCAACGGTCCAGCGCCCAGAACGTGTCCCTGAACGTTGCGTTAAAATTACTAACCGCTTTCTTCATCTAAACTAATCGACTATATAAGAGCTGGCACCAAACTGACAACTATACAACAATCAACATGAAGTTGATTGTGGCAGTTGGATTGCTGTGTCTTGTCGCGGTGTACGCACGGGAACTAGCTGAGGATGAAAAGGATCTCGTAGCAGCTGCCACCAAAGACCACCACCACGAATCAGGTGGTGGCAAGGAACACCATGCCCACCATCACCACGACCACGGTCACAAAGGACACAAAGGCCACAAAGGTCACCACCATCATCACAAAGGTGAACATGGTGAACACGGAAAGCACCATCACGCAGATCACCATCACGAACACGGTGGCGGTCACAAGAAACACTGGGATGAACATGATCATCATGGAGAACACCATGAACATGGTCATCATCATAAAGGAGGCAAACACGGCCACCACAAGCATCACGACAAGGGGGAGAAAACCGACGGTTATCACAAGAAATACCACAAGGACCACTTCCACAAGGACCATCACTTCTACGATGACCATCATCACGAAGGCAAGCATCACAAACACGGACATCATCACGGACACCACGAGAAACACGGAGGACACCACAAGAAAGGAGGACACCACGAAGAAGGTCATCACGGTCATCATCATGGCAAACACGGCCATCATGACAAGCATCATTATGATGAGGATCATCACGGCCACAAGGGTCATCATGGGCATGAGGAGCATCATCACGGTCATCATGATCATGGCAAGAAGGGCGGTCACCACGACCACAAGGAATGGGGCTTCCATCATGGCAAGCACTGATTTCTGTTCCAACTGTGATAATATTATTTGTAAGGATTTATTCGCCTCGTATTTAACATAGCAAATAGTCACTATTGCCTGTTAAATCTATCTTCAAATACTCTTCTACGTTATCCTCTTAAAGACTAATTACTCTATTATTCTCTATTTAATCTGTGAAGTCTGAAACTATATTTGTTATGTTAAATTTCAGTAAGTGAATGCGTTGCCTTGTTGTCTGTTACGGGTTTTGTCATTTTTGTATATAAGTACATATTTTATAATAAATGATTATTAAATAATGAAACCAGTTATTGCTTTTATACAAATAGTTATTGATGAAAAGTATTAATACATAGAAAAATATTGAAACGCTGTGCAAAAAGAGTTAAAAGAAAACTTTTTAAGAAAAGGATGGCATAATACATTTTGCTATGTTGCTTATTGATGTGGAACAGTTATAAACCATTTAGATATTAAAAAAAGGGAAATAGCTTTTTAAAAAACTAAAGAAACAATTACTTATAAAAAAAGCTATCGTCTTGCAGCGCATTTCTTTTTAATTTCATACTATTAATGTATGTAATGAGTATAAGAGGTTAGTGTTAAATGGCATAAGAATTCACCCTTTTTATATTACTTAGTCGTTAATGTAATAGTATTAGAAGCATATAGAAAATTAAAATGAGGGCTTTCCTTTGACTCAACGTATATAGCTATTAAAATGGCACGTTTTTATATTATAATAAGTTTCAAAGTAAAATATAAATTCTAGATCAATAAAGTTGTAGCAACATTTATAAAGTTAAAATAGAAACTACTGACAAAATGTAGTCTACCTTATATTTTTATTGACTTGTTGAAGCTATTATGTTGGTTTTATTGTGGAAAGCCTTTTTTCACGTTATTTAAAAAAAAATCATCAAGTATAGCATCGCCACCCGTGTATTAAAAACGCGCTAAAATTCTTTCGTCCCGCGGTACGTATAGATAGATAGATAGATAGTATACTTTATTAAACACTATAAAAAAATAATAACACAATGACTTAAAATAATACCAGTGTACAATGGGCGGTCTTATCGCTATTTAACGGTCTCTTCCAGAAAACCCAACGTATAGGGAAAGAAAGGAGAGAGAAGGTTAATAGTTTAAAACGCAAACATATATTACTAAAAGTATATACATACATACGTATACATATGTATAGACTTTTTCATCAGACCGGGATCGAAAGTTCGATAAAAATCTAAATAATAAAGTTTAAAATAATATGAAACAAAGTTGGATATTGAATCGATAGATCACATGCTCCAACTGGCGTAACTAAGCAACAAGTTGTTTACTCATTTATTTAGCCTAATAAAAATATTCTAAATAAAGTAAATTCTAATGAATCGTAAGAATTCTAAATTTTTCTATACATATATATCATGCATAATTATCATTTGTTAATAAAATACCTTTGAATTACAATCTAAACTATATAAAAAAGCTATTTTGTACTATTGTACAATCGTGCCTCTTAGCAGTACTGTATTTAATTTGATTAGACAATGGGCCTAATTATTAGTGCCCTACATAATCGAAGCGGTCATTTAAAGTAAAAGAAACAACACTATTACTGTAACAATAATCATCTGGATAATGAACTCATTAAAGCTTTTTTTTTTATTTAATATTTATGATTATGACAAACGTGATGATACCTCAACGAATTTTCAAATACAGCTGTTTCAGTAATACATTTAAAAAGTTAAGTGGGAGTCCTTTTACTTTCCACAGCTTTACTAATAGAAAAGGAATCATAGTTATAAACCTGTGCATCAATTAATAACGATGGTTAATTTAATATATATAATTTAACGTAAATCGAACTTCTTCTGGGTCGGTTTCTTCGTTGTTGAAAGTCGTGCCTTTATAAACCCTTCTTCAGTGAAGTGTAGGTTGTTCTGCTCGATTTTTCGCAGGTTTTCGCTTCTTTCAAGTCAAATACTATTTGGTAGGCCTGTGAGTACCGTAATTTGATCATCACAGCAGCTAGTAGTTGTTCGCCCGCGAAGCTGTATAGGGGTTGGTAAGTAATGTGACCAAACTAGGCAAGAATTCTTTTGTAGCATATCGTCTTGACTTTACCTTGAATTGAACGAACCTATTTAGGTTTATTGCTCTTTTTGGTGGTCCACGGTATGCGTATTCTTCTCAAGCACCACATCTTTCGATTTTGCCGAATAGGTGTCAATTTGTTTATAGCAGTTCTGACCATTTGTATTCGTCTGTTAATTTCTCCTTCGCTTGCACCTTGACTAAAAACATTAATCCTTCAATAGCTCCCAAAATGGTGACTGTTTCCACTGAAAAGTAGCGATATTATAAGATTAGGATCCATGTAAGATACATCTCTTACGTAATTGTCATAATAATATGGATAATAAAAGTATTCCCATAATGTACAGCATGTTTTTTAACTCTGGGAAATGCATTATCGGTCTCTAATCAGACAATCTTCTGCAGGTAATGTGGGGATCATTAGAAACGACCAATATATCCACTAAATTTCAGCGATATCCATTTTATCCTTGAGTAAAGAACCAAAGGTTCTAGTGGTTCTGTCTCATTGGTCTAGTAGTTAGCATGTTCGGCTACAGACATGAGGTCCTGGGTTCGAACCCCGGGTTCGGCCAATTAAAAAATCGATATTGAATCTTCTATTAGGGTTTTCTCAATATTTCCCCGAAGTTCGTAAGTAGACGGTGTGCTCCATCTCCGTGCCTCGGAGAGCACGTTAAGCCGTCGGTCCTGCGCCTGATCTCTCTCCGTTCGTGTTGAATTTCCGTCACATCGGACTATAAGCGTCGAGGAATAGAGAGTGCACTTGTGTACTATGCCTGCCAACACGTAGTGGAGTAGCGTGGTAGGTCTATATCCAAAAAAACCCTCTCTCCTATAAATGAGGAAGTCTGTACCCAGCAGTGAGACGTTAATGGGCTTCTACTTACTTTACCAGTGAAAAACTTGTCATTATTAAACCAGTAATAATTTCATGATAGATAGAGGACACACTACGTGAACTACTGTAAAGTAAACACATTTATATCACGTTACTTTGACCCGTTTTGTGGTGAGCATAGCTGCTGACATCCTGCAACTTTCTGTTTTACAAGTTTAACAAGCACATCCCTAACTGTTGTTTAGTAACTTTCAGTGATGTTATAACCCACATACTGGTCGTTAAAATATGTATGTATATACATTAATGACAAATATTAAGTTTTAAACGTATGTACAAATGACATTTTCTATTTGTAATATGAAAATAAAGACTGCTTATTCAATAAACCACCATTCTTTTTTAATTATTACGAAATAATATTTATATAAATCTCAATAAATGTTTCCTTTAATGTATATACTCTTAAATAAGGCATCTTATTGTAATATTCTTTCTTTTAAAATAAACAGACTGTTAAAAGTAAATGTCGAGTCCAAAACCAAGAGCTCTCTCTCTCTCGCTCTCTCTCTCCCTCTCTTGCTTTAAGATTTTCATATTTGTTTAAATAAAAAACCCTACTGTGTTACAATCAAGATTGTAATGAATAAATCTATAGGGGAAATAATATTATAAGCTTTCGTGATGTTATTCGTATTTATTTATAATAGTTGTGTATGTTTTGTTATTTAGTTATTCTTATTTTTTCCCATTCATCTATATATATATAAAATGAAGTGTTCGAAGATTCCCGCCAATGAATTTTGCCTGATTTTTCCGACTTAGCCGATAGAGTGGGCTTAATTTAATCACTATATAAATCCGCAAAAGTACATAGTCATATATTCAGAGCGTCGGTCATACCCTTTCCCTTCAAAATCCTCTTGCAACGCTGAAAAAAAACCTTCTTACTAATTTATTTATCGCAATAAGCGAAGCCTAAACTTCAATAAAACTTGGCCAGAGACAACAACGATGAACACAGTGTAGTTTTATAACTAAACCAATTTGTATTCGGAATCCCTAAGCTAAAGGAGCAAGCGATACAAAGCAATGGAGTCATTTAAAATAATGACAAAGCATTCAACACTTTTATTATACACCAGTTATTATCGCTGATACCACGAGTAGTTCTTGATACGTGAAAATGTGGGGAATACCTTTTCCTATATCTTTATGCTTCAAAACATTACACAACCCGAATTTATTGCTAATTATATACAAGAAAAGAACAAATAGCTCAAAAAAGCTTTAATGACACTATAAATGATTCCGTTGCTTAAAGACACACCTAATCTATAATATATTCAAAATAATTTCATATATTCAGTAGTTCAATTGCAAGAAAATACCTGAGAGGAACGAATACTAAGTCAGATGACATTTTATTTATTTGTTTATTGATGTACCAAAGATAATGGGAAACAAAAAACAAACAGAAAGCTTATATACATAGGATGACTTATCTCTAGAAAGAGATTTCTTCCAGAAACCCTTTGATATGGGAGAGTACTTAATTGAGATGTGGCGCAGGTACCAAATCTTATTGGAGAACAAANAATGTCAAAGCATTCAACACTTTTATTATACACCAGTTATTATCGCTGATACCACGAGTAGTTCTTGATACAGTGAAAATATGGGGAAAACCTTATCCTACTTCTTTACGCTTCAAAACATTACACAACCCGAATTTATTGCTAATTATATACAAGAAAAGAACAAAAAGCTTAAATGATTCAGTTGCTTAAAGACACACCTAATCTATAATATATTCAAATAATTTGATATATTCAGTAGTTCAATTGCAAGAAAATATCTGAGAGGAACGAATACTAAGTCAGATGACATTTTCCCTCATGTCTGAGGATCGTGGTCAGTATCAGCGTAGCATCTGGAGCGGATGACTTTTTTCCAGTTGTTTCTGTCCAGCGCCTCTCTTACCGCCTTGTTAAATTTGGAGGACAACGAATTTTTCACTAGGTTTGTCCAACTTGATGGTGACTTGCCTTCCATGTTCCCAACCACAATAAGTTTTTCTAAACTTTCGCCGCCTTTACGCATTGTATGGCCGAAGTCTGACAGAATACGTTGTTGGCATATAGTGGACAACCGAGTCATTATATTGAGTTTGTTTAGAATTGATGCATTGGTGCGTTTCGCGGACCAACGTATTCTTAACATTCGTCGCCAGCACCACATCTCGAATGCATCAATTCTTTTCCTCTCTGGTTGGTTCACGTTTCCACTCCATACAAGAAGATAGGGAACACCAGGGCTCGGGTCAACCTGATCTTGGTTTTGATACCAATTCCTCCTTTCTTCCAGATGTTGTTTAAACGGGTCATAGCATCTTTTTCCATCCCAATTCGCCTTTTTTTCTCAGAGGCATATTTACCATCATCATTGTACTGCCATGCAAGATATGTGTGTTCAAGTAAGATGCTGTGCAAAAACCATTAGAGATAAATTGTATCTTACCAAACTAGCGTGCTGCTAGACTGTATTATAACTTACCATCAGGTGTGATGTCATCAAAATTAAAGAAACAGGTAAAGCCATATTTTAGAGAGAAAACGCTTTAGAAATCATTAATCAGGTTGAGCATACGCATTTTTAATAAGATACCCGAATCACTTCTGAGTCTGCTTTCACATAGTTTAAAAAATATGTTAAAAACGTCCTATTATTACATCCATAAACGCATATTATAATTTTGATTATTTAAGTGACAAAGTCGTGTGAATTTGATTCCAGTTGAAGAAGAAAGCGAAACGCATGTTCATGTACAGAAACTATGTTTAAAGGAGTAAGCGTTGAGTTTCTTGCAGGTTTCTTGACAGCGGAATCAACTTTCCCAACCAGTGGTAGAATTATTACCAACGCACAGACTACTGACGATTTAAAAGTGCTTTTTGAGAGCCTACTTGAATAAAGAATATTTTTATTTTGATAATAATCAAGTTCTAACTTGTCGGCAATAAAATATTCTTTTTAATGTTCTTTTAAATTTTTCCGGCAGCAGATATTTCACCAGTGCATTGAACTTTCTTACTTAAGTGTTACCTTTACTATTTGCCATTCAATTGTAACACTTACTCAACAGTTATATCTATGTAATTCCGATAGTGTATCGAATCTAATACCTTTAACAGAATAACATCTAGGTCCGATACGAAAGCAAGAACACCAATACGAACAAATATCTGGGAAACAGTTAACGATAATGCAGTTCCGGCCACTTACCTTTATTGCTTTCCAACTTGCCACTGACTACATTTTTTGTATGTCTGAATAAACGTTTCAAACATCTATTTAGGAACGGTTCAGTTAATCTTAAGATTCTAGATTCGCTATAAATATTTAGTAAGACTGTACAAAAACTATACAAAAAAAGTAGATGAACTCCAATAAGAAAGATTAGTTTAAGTTATTATTATTATTTTTAAGAAACAGTTAATTATTGTTGAACTCAACACAATTTTATTTTTTTGTTTATTACATTTTGTACACCACAATATAAGAATTCAAAAGCATATAAAAGATAAGAGATTAAAAGAAACTAGGTTTGGTTTCTCTGTAACAAAAGAGATATATTTTTTTAATGTTCTAAACGTTTAATAAAAGACAAACAACCTTAACTGACAACCTTACCTTACAAAAGTAACAACATTTGAAGTTTATACTTTAACAAATGTTGTTCTTTAAATGTCCAAGTAGATTTTATCAAACACAGTTTTGTTTAATACAACATGGCAGATTTCAGTTTTACGAATGAATTTTGAAATGAAATTACAGCAGTACTAATGATCTTACATTTTGTGACTATTCAATTGATTTTGAACTATGTCCAGCTGTAATAAAGTGCAAATGGACTCTTTGACGTTAGCAACACACCTACATTGCTGAGACAACAGTGAGTACTTTATTGAAAAGCAATAAAGGGCAAATTGACTCTACATTTTAGAAAACGTTTGTATGGGAAACAGAAAAGAGCGATTTTAAGGGTTTACCCCTGCAGATATTATAAATTCTTCTCTCCGTAAAAACCATCTTTGGACTTCAACGAACATTTAAAAAAAGAATCGGCAAAATTCGCCCTGACGTTGTTGAGTTATGCGCATTTTATATTATAGATTAAAATAGGTTATCCTTTTTGTCATTTGTCATTCTTTCATTTGTCTTTCGATCAAACGCAAGCTAATTAAAATTAAAGAAAATAAACCTTTAGTTAGCTAAGTTATTTAACTGTTTATTTAGCTCTGCTAATATAACTGGTTATCAAAATTAGCTTAAACAAAGAGCCGGCGTTTTAACCAGTTAACGAGTATCATGGGAAGCTAATCTGATTACTGAAGGCTATTAAAGCTAAGATAATTAGTGATTACATATGTATATAAATTTAGTTAGCTTATTAAACGTGCTAAGCTAGGTTAACAGATTAAGTCGCCAACTGGTCAGTAAGCTAGCTGATTAACTTAGCTAACTTAATCGGGTTGATACATACCTCTAATATTTAATACTCTATTAAGTTCTTAACTAACTTTACGTATTACTGCGACTCCATTAACATATTTCTTAAGTTATACTTGGTAAAATAATTCGCATTTATAACTTAGCCATAATGTGTCCTTAAAATGTTCCAAAACTTCGTGCAGAGCTTTAAAATTAAATCAATGTACCGGCTATTATAATAACATGACTCCCTATAAGTGAGGAGGCTTGTCATCAGAACAGATCTATAAGGATTTATATGGCTTTTCAATTAAAAAAGTAAAATCTTTAGTTTTAATAAGATCCATACCAAATTTAGGTGGCATTATAGATTTACGTTTAAAAGCAATCTTTCCTTTTAGTTTAAAAATATTCGAGTGACGCTATTTTTATTTTGGTAAATAATAGAATTAAATAACATTTTTATGTAATCGTTATTTTTCTTTACAAAAATAACAAACAGAAATAAATATAATAGAATTTTGCATTCACAATCAAATCTTTCTTAAGTAAAAACGGGAAATTTATACACGATTTACTTTTCAGACCTTTAAAGGCTATCATCGCAAAATAATAGACAAAATACGTGATACCGTTTATGTAATTCATATTTTCCTTAAGAAAAATAAGAAACAGAAAGATAATAGTTTGAAAAGAATTTCGCATCAACAATCAAATCTTTCAGTAATACAGGAGGAAACACAATAGATAATATTAAAATTGTAACAGACGATTACGAATTTATTAACCTTGTAACTTAAATTCATTTCACAACAAAATATCACAACAAAAACAGTTTAAAATGAATATAACAAGAATTTCATTACGGGTATCGGAAAGTCGAAGCGTAATTAAAACGGTGTTCAAATGAAGCAAAGTGTCATTGTCAAACGCTACGCTTCGGTGGGCACTCGGCGTCACTCGGAGCATTGCTCGCCGAATGAGAACTCTGATTAACAGTAGTCCAAGTTACAAGCGAAGAAAATGGCGATAATAAGAACATTATCAATTGCCAGACCCTCAAAAGCATGTAGTTTTTTTTTTAAATTAAATTTAAGTCGTTCTTTAATATTATCAAAATTCATACCATAGAATATATACACAATCGAACTTGGATAAGACAGAGGTCAAGGCAATATATTCATATACGGTCGTACCTGGACAAGGCAGTGATTGAGACAATATATTCATATGTGATGGAACCTAGATAAGACAGAGTTCAAGGGAATATGTACGCAACCGAACCTTAATAAGACAGAGGTCAACGGAATATGTATACAACCGAACCTGAATAAGACAGAAATCGAGGGAATATATATGCACTTTAACCTGGATAAGACAGAGGTCAAGGCCATATATAGATTTATTGTGGAACCTGGATAAGGCAGAAGTCGAGACAATATATTCATATACGGTCGAACCTGGATAAGACAGGTCAAAGGAACATGTATACAACCGAACAAAATAAAACAGCATTCAAGTGAATATGAATTTAGTTGAACCTGGATAAGACGGAGTACGAGGGAATATATACGCAACCGAACCTTGATAAGACAGAGGTCAAGGGAATATGTATACAACAGAATCTGAATAAGACAGAACTCAAGGGAATATATAAGCAGTCGAACCTGGATAAGACAGAACTCAAGGGAATATATATGCAGTCGAACCTGGATAAGACAGTGTTCAAGGGAATATATATGCAGTCGAACCTGGATAAGACAGAACTCAAGGGAATATATATGCAGTTGAACCTGGATAAGACAGAGGTCAAGGGGATATGTATACAACAGAATCTGAATAAGACAGAACTCAAGAGAATATATAAGCAGTCGAACCTGGATAAGACAGAACTCAAGGGAATATATATGCAGTTGAACCTGGATAAGACAGAGGACACGGCCATATACACATATATTGTGGAACCTGGATATGGCAGAAGTCGAGACAATATATTCATATACGGTCGAACCTGGATAAGACAGAGTTCAACGGAATAAATATGTAGTCGAACCTGAATAAGATACGGCTCAAGGGAATATATATAAATATAATGTGGAACCTGGATAAGACAGGTCAAAGGAACATGTATACAACCGAACCTGAATAAGACAGGACTTAATGGAATATATATGCAGTCGAACCCGGATAAGACAGAGTATAAGGGACCCCATAGCGAGCGGGGCCACTGTGAAGGCGATCAGCCTTAACCTGGAACAATGACTTTCCAGAGCGTACGGGTTGTTGTGCTACAAATTGGAAGTTCTAACCGGAAGGAAGTATCCGTGATGCTTCGGCAAATTCTTGCATTTTCATCTTGAGGAGTCACCTGTCAATCAATGTAATGCTGCTGTTAACTCAGCACACTATACTTTCGCGGAATATGCAGCCTAGAGACCTCAGCGTAACTGCCTGGTGCCGCTAATTAGTGCGAACTAAATACTTTTTTGTTATCTTCTTTTATTATTAAGACATATATTAAATATAAAAGCTGGTGATGGCCTAGTATGAACATGCCTGACTTCTTAATGTATGAAGTTTGAGGTTCTAATTCCCAGCAGATGCCACTCAATGTCTCCTTACAAAAGAAGCTAACGTGTTTGTGAACATTGTGAAGCAGTGTCGTAGGTTCCTCTAAAGGTCTCCTCTCCTACGATTGAGATCTGTATCCAGTAGTCGGACGTGAACAGAATTCTACATATAGTGATTCAAGAGGCAAGAAAGGTAAGTAGCATCAGTCTTGATTTAACCCAAACTTAGGTTGTGCTTTACACGACCAATCTTATCGGTGTCGAGACATACCTAACCTAACCTCGTTTTTTGTATAACTTACTCACCTTACTCTACCTTTAAATGCCAATGGAATCATTATACTTCTAGAAGAGATTGCTTTAAGATACACCGCCCTTTAACATGGGTTAATCTAATATAATAATTTGGTACATGAGTGTACGTTAATCAACTTAATGCTGTGTGAAAAGAAAGAAGAGAGTTTTAGAATACGCAAACGTAGTTACGTAGATCACCTAGTATAGATTAGTTATAAATTTAAGAGTGTTTGCATAAATGTGACCACACTTTCCAAATAATTTTAGTCGTAAAATATTTTTCCGCTAACGCTTAAAATAAAAGTCTTTATTTGTGTCACTCTAAAATGTGTCCCTTTAATGTCAAGTGTAAGTGAATACTCTTTGACGAATATATATATTGTTACTTTCTTTAATATTGAAGGTTTTAACAGCCACGCTATTCATTTTTGTATAATAGTTAAATTATTTCTTAGTTTCAGTCACTTTACAGTCAAATGTCCTTATAGGAATATATCCGATTTAGGCTGTTTTTTTTTTATTTATGGCAGAAAAGTGCTTGACAGTAGTTTGATGACAATGGATGATTAATTCACTGCGTAAAAAGGCCTTGTGGGCATCATTAGATAAGACCTATGTCCAGCAGTGGACGTCCATTGATTAAAGCGATGACGATAACAACGACTATGATATAGTCTATGATGGAAGCGCATTAATCTGGTAAGAAGCAATCTATCTCTTATGGTTTCTACACAGCGTCGTGCCTGAACACAAATCTCTTTACTTAGTGGTACATCTTTGCTGGTAGGGTGGTAACTAGCCACGGCTGAAGCCTCTACCAGTCCAGACACAGACAAATATAATTAACTTGTCATGTCTTCTACACAGCAAATGTTTTGCTTGCCTATGTGTTGAGTCAATGTTCTAAAACAGTTTCTTCTTTAAGCGTGGAGTCTTGTGCCGAACAATGGGACGTCATAATGCTGCTAATCGTAAAATTTATTTTTGACACATTAATAAGTTATTTAATTTACTTACACAGGCAGGCTTTGCCTAAGGCAAACGCTGTTAGAAATATAATGACTTCATTGGCATTTAAAGGTAAAGTAAAGTGAGTTATAGAAATAACGAGGCTATATGTCTCGCTACCGGCAGTATTGGTCGTGTAAAATCCAACCTAAGTTTGGCTTCAATCCAGACTGATAACCAGTGAAATACATGCAGTGCTTTGAAACTGAACATAAAAAATATCTAACTGTACTGCTTAGGTTTGTATTTCTCGTGATATTTTCTCTTTCTCTTAGTTTTCTACTAAAACGTCACAGAAGAGTATTGCCATGACGCAATGATGAGGGTATTCGCTTCGCATGTTAAGTTCCCGGGTTCAATACCCGAATATAATGTTGTGTAGAAACCATAAGTGGAACCTCTTACCAAATCAGCTTGTGTCTATTTTAGACTGTGCCATCATTTACCATGAGATAAAACCACAATCAAGCGGTAACTTATAAGCAGAAAACGTGTATACTAGGAGACTACAAAATTAATGAAGTTTTAGGCCAGAGAATGTAAATAACAGAATATAATAGTAAATCTGTAGTCTTACAAGAACGCAGGTTATCTGGAGAAGGTCGCTGCAAGCAAAAAAGCTGCCATTGTAAGTTTTTTTTAATTGATTTTGTTTACTTTATTTGTATGAAATCTGTATGTTATCTGCTGAAACGTAGAAACTTATAGGTGAGAACTATATCATTTGAAATGTAGTCGTATTTACCACACCAGAGCCGTAGTGGCCCATAGGTTAGACACGTGAACTCTTTTTAAGAGTTATATATCTATATAAGACTTGTGTGCCCAATTGTTGTATTAAATTCGTCATTGCGCTTTTTACTGCAAGAAAATAACATTAGAAAACCTGCTAGTTGCAATTCTGAGGTGTTAATATCAGCATCAATGTTGTGTGCTCTAAAACTCCTTTTAATGAAGAAGTATATGCTCAGAAGTTGGACGTTAATAGACTGATATCAGTTCGATTCTCGGCAGGGCAATTTTAAGATTTCTTAGTCTAATCCTAGACTAGAGGGAGGCTTCGGCCGTAGCTCGTTACCATCCTTCTAGCAAAGTCGTTCTGGTAAGCAAAAAACTTTACATTACGATGCGACACTCTGTAGACACCATAAGAAGTAAATTAACTCTTAACAAATTGACAAGGTTTCATCTTAGACTGTATTATCACTTAACATCAGGTGAGATTACAATCAAACGCAATAAGCACTATAAACATGAATATCTATAAAATTTATAGTTATAGCATGAAATTATTTTACAGGTAAAGTAGCAGCCCATTAACGTCCCATTACTGGGCATAGGCCTCCTCACTCATAAGTGAGAGGGTTATTAGAACGTAGACCCATCACGCTGTTCCACTGCAAGCTGGCATGCATAGTACACAAGTGCCCTCTCTATTTGAAGGAATAGAGAGTGCACTTCACTCTTATAGTCTGATGTGACGGTAATCCGCCACCGCAAGAGAGAGACCAGCCGAAGGACTAACGGCTTAACGTGCTCCCGGCTAACCACTAAATCATTGAGGCTACCATAACAATGAGGCAAAAATTATTTCATGTTTGGTGCATTTCATCAATCAAACTTTGCACTAATCTCTTGCATGTGGATTTTATATGACGAAAAAATTGATCGAGCTAAGCTTCGGATCATACATTTAATTACTTAAACGGACAATGTTGAATCAATCACGTAAACCCATCGCATCGATACGTGACACCTGCGTTAACTGGGGGATGAACGTAAATAACATAGGCGCCATGAATTTATCTCCTGTTTACTTTATCCAGGGAATTTACTTAAAATAATTATTGGACGGTCTCGCTGAAGTAATGCTGCAAATATTTCCTTTTGTATCAAAGGTTTCGGGTTCAAAATGTATTAAACGATTCGAAATTTTGTTTGAAGGAGGTCCTCGCACCGTTACGTTAGTGAGACCGTTTAAAAATATATTGTTTGGGGCTATCCCTGGGTTGAAGTCACAATAGAGAAAATATAGGACATACATACATACATAGCATCACGCCTCATTCCCATAGGGGTAGGCAGAGACAACATCCTTCCACTTGCCACGATCCTTGCATATCTCCTTCGCTTCTTTCAATCTCATTAAACCTTTCATACAAGTTCGTCGGTTTAGAGTACTCTTGACCTGGCCGTTATTTAAAATGTCCTGGATTTGGTCCAGGAACGTTCGCCTCGGTCTTCCCCTTCCAACTTTCGCATTCACTCTTGACTCATAAATCCTTTTTGTCAGTCTCCTTTCATTCATTCTCTCTACATGCCCAAACCATCTAAGCATACCTTTTTCAATTTTAGTCACTACGTCTTCTTTTATACCACAACGTTCTCTTATCACACTAATTGTATATTTTATTTAATCTACGTCTGGACTAGTGGTTGGCTTTTGTGGTTCTCCTGTAGGCATAGCGCACCACACTGTGGTCGAATGTCCGGCTTAAGGACATTCGACCACAGGTAGTAGGAAGGTAAAATAGTTATCAACAGACACACAGATCCGTACTTCTGATTTCTATATACATAGCAATGCGTAAGTGCCGTCACCGTTTCTAAAGTACCTCGCTCGTCCTATAGGGACTGTGCCACATGACGCCGACTCCGAATATAAGAATACGAAGAATACTATAAAAGAATACGCAATTATTTCTTACTTTTTAGAGCATATTAATATATTTGTAAGTTTGTTTTGAAGGCCTTATACGTTACAGATCGATTCTTTTGCCATCCCGCTATCACCAGTCTTTTATATAGTGATCGAGGACTACACTAACACGCAAATGTTCCCCCTCCCCCAGACTCTGCTACCGCCGCTTCACACATAATTCACTTTTCAAATCAACAAACGTAAGATCATTGCCATTTGATTACAGACAGTTATATTCTCCCATAAATCGCACCCTTACTGCAAGCTGTTGAGGAATTCCATTGATCTTCATATTTAACTACGACTAGCACTTGACCATATCGAAGTTACGATAGGCAACTCAAATATCTGGATAGCTTATAGAAGATTCTGCTGAGTATCGTTGATTTTCTCCTAAGAAATAAAGAGTTCCGTCACTTTGTCATGGATTCCATCAGCAGATCCAAACTATCACCAAACCCTTGAAGTATATCCTTTCTAATAAAATAAGAATCATCGCAATCGGTTGGCGTGATCTTGAGTTATTCGTCCATTTGTCGCGCACATGCTTATGTAAATTTAAGACTTACCAGTTTTTTCATGGATGCTATCATCAGAACTGGTTTAAAAATAAATGGGACCCTATGACGAGCACCACCTTTCATATAAAAAAAAATATCAAGATCGGTTCACCCAGTCGGAAGATACGAGGTAACAAACAACAATAAAAAAAATACAGTCGAATAGATAACCTCCTCCTTTTTTTGAAGTCGGTTAATCGGTTCCTTTTAATTTCTAAAACCGCTGAACCGATTTTGATGGGAGTTTCACTGGCAGATAGCTGTGATATGAGGAATAACTTTAGCTGCTTTTATTTTAGACAATTACGCGGGTAACATCGCTGAAAACGGCTAACCAATCAATATAAATGCAACTTATCAATTATTACAAAGTCAAGAGATGCGAAAATGTTTTAAATTGCGTCTTTAATTTAAATTATTCGCACTCTTCGTGTTATTTTATTATAGACTCCAATGTAAAGTGCACAATGGGATCCAATTAAATTTTTTCTATATTCCTTTGTGTCTTAAATGCAAATTTTACTGCAGCAAGCTGTGAAAACTGAAATTAATTAACTCGCTGCAGTAATAAGTGTAAAAAAATATCGAAATGTGCTGAACCCCTATTTTAATTGAAGATAATTTCGTGGTCAATAAACTTAACGCTTGCATTAGTTTTTATTATAAAATTCCTTTCTACAAGTTTTTACGCTGGTTCTTCTTGTAACCCTATTAATACGGTTGAAAAAATCTTTACAGTCAAATTGATTATGTAAAATTGAAGGCGGTTTTCAGAACATATTTTGACATTTTTCTATACTCATTGACGACTAGTTTAAATTGACCTTATATATTTTTTACTTATCTAGAAATGATGTCTTTTGTCTTTTTGGAAAGTCGAAAAAACGGCTGTGAATACTTAGAAAATACCCTGCAAAATTATTTTTAAGGATTACAAGGTATTGTGAATTAACAGATATTTTGTTCTGCTCTAAAAGTTTCGCCTGATATCTATTAAGTTTGGAAAAACACTTTCACTGGCACATCGCTGTTATTATAGGGTTAAGTAAAGGAAACGTAATAAATAATGCGTTTATATATTAAAAAACTCTATTATAAAAAGTAGATCACTGTCTTTGTTCTTAAGTTTTATGGTGAAAAACCACGATTTTATGGCCTTTAAAATGATGTGGACATCACAATGTCCTCGCCTTTTTAAAGACCATATGGACGTTACTCCTTTGTTGCATGTCACCATAAGGGTGATCTAAGTCAAGTTACCTGTTAACTGCAAAAAATATACAGAACTGCAAATAGTTTAACTGTTTAACAGGATTACTTTATTTAACCTTTTCTTACTTTCATAAATCCTGCTAAAATGTTGGACTTTTATAACATTTTTATGTATTTTCATATGGATTCATTAATAATTTATACAAATCTATCCGATAAATAACAGAACTTACCATATTTCCACTGAATCGGAAATTATGCTAATGAAAGAAAATCTTAAATTTAAAAATCAATTCTATTCAATATAATTTGCGATCACAAGATATATTATCCCTGGATTTTATTTAACCTTAGAATATGATGTCTGCTTTATAACCTTCCCTGAATTATGTACACAAATGAGCCGTCACAGTGAATAATACTTTCATATAGTGAGTAGGCCAAGGGAGAAACTGTAGCGGTAAGATATACAATTAATAACTTTTTATTTAATGTTACTTTATAGACAATCATTTATACAATTTTATTTATACATAAAAGGCAGGTGTATATTAAAGTAGCGCCCTATGAACATTTTACTTTTAAGGCTCTCCTTACTAATAAGTTTTTATAGCACAAACCCATCACCCAAATCTTTTTACTATAGCAGTGAAAGTTCGGTGAAGATTGAGCTAAGTAAAAAAGTTCACTGTAAAATGATGATCACACGACAGGAGTTAAAACTTCATCAGGGCGAAGTAAATTATTTCTTTCATCAATGAAATTATTTTTAAACCGCTTTTCTGGACTTCTGTGTTAGATCCGACTTCTACGATCTTAATAAATACCAGCGAACTGTTCGTATCTTTATACTTTATAGAGTTTTTGTGAATAGAAAAACGTTGTAGGATGGGCATTTGCTTGTCTGGTATCCTTTGCCCTAACACTCACAGATGAAACCAACTAAGGGGCTTCAAAGAGGAGACAAAAGGCGTTCATAAAGCCACCTCCTTCCAAGGGAAGATGCATCTGCTGTGACTTCCCGTTCTCTCTCCATTGCCTCCTTCAAAGAGATGGCAGTCTAACAGGAGATGGTAATTATATTCCACCATTTCCATTCTATGTTACTATTAAACATGGTAATAACATAAGACAGTAACTAAAACCCAGCGGGACTGTCATCAACCATGAGTTCGTTAAAGCATTCCTCTCTGGCCCCTCGGTTACAGCCCTCGGCTTATAGATATTCTACAGAGAGAGGTGTTGTATGGAAATCGCCACCTGTTTCCTAATCCTCTTCGTTGGGGCTAGAGTATTTCAGGAGCATTTACCCTCTCCCTTTGCCGAGTCTCCTTATGCGAGATGACAGTCTCGCAAAAGGAGGCAACAGCTCTCCAAGCCCGCTCACTGATGAATATTTCACCTCAGCGACGTCATAAAGAGTTGCTGAGGTCCCCAGGTGGGAAATACTGACACTGTATGGTGGGCTATTTACTACTAGACCAACTACACTACATACATAAGGTCCTGGGTTCGAGTCCCGGGTCGGGCTAATTCAAAAATCAATATTGAGTTTCCTATTAAGATTTTCTCAATATTTGCCCGAAGTTGCGAAGCTGGCGGTGTGATCCACCCCCGAGCCTCGAAGAGCACTTTAAATCGTCGGTCCTGCGCCTGATCTCTCTCCGGTCGTGTCGAATTCCCGTCATATTGGACTATGAAAGTGAAGGAATAGAGAGTGCACTTGTGTACTGTATGTCTGCCAATCCGCAGTGGAGCAGCGTGATGGGTCTATGCTCTAAAAACTCTCGCTCCTCGCAGTGAGGAGGCCTGTGCCCAGCAGTGGGACGTTAAAGGGCTGCTACTTACTATGGTGGGCTGCAAACAACTACAATTTAATTGTATAAATTGAATGGTAGGTAAGTGTATAAATTATACGGCATCCTACTTACCTCTCGACAAGCAAGCTGCCTCGTAAAAAGGCGTCGATCATAAAAATATTTGATTAGGCCGCTTTCCAGCGTGCCAATTCGTCGTCTTGAAACTTTTATTAGCCCCACGCGCTCTCGGAATTATTTAGTGTAATGTAGGCGTAATTTGCGAAGAGTGACGCAGTACAGCCAAAGTACATATCTTTTATTGCACTAGAGTTGCAGAAGTCGCACAACTCAAGGATTTTTCTTAACAAGTGGTGATATTACCTTATTTATCTACATGTTCTATGTTACAAGGGCATCAGGTGTAAGACCATCCAAACTGAGCTCGTAACTACATCCTGGATTCAATACACCCACTTAAATCCCGCTAAATCCGTTCCAAACATGTTCTATTGAATAAGTTTGTCTTCTTAATGGGCAAAACATCTTCTCCCACCTACGCATTGTGTAGGACATATACCATAATCTATTGAAACGTACTGAGAATGGCTCGGGGAGACACAACATCGTCAACGAGATTCAATAGGTTGAAAATGGGGAAATTTAGAAGCTTATTACACTTCTATGAGTATAGGGTATTACTAAGAGACACCTAATCATTATTAGTGCCTAACAAACTGAAATAATCGTAAGCGATTAAGCTCTTTGCATTAAAATTTAATAAAACATTTTTGAAAAATATATGAGAAACACAAAGCATTTGCCTGGTTTCATTTTCTTTTATTTGTTCTTATAAATATATTAGCTTGAATTTGTATTGTCTGTATTGAATGTAACCCAGGTAGTATGTAATCCCATGGAAATATAGGGAAATGCGTTCATAGTGAGCGTCTGTTTCGTTAAGGGAATCAAGTTTGTGTTTTTGTTGGTGTGTTTCTGATATTTTCACACAAAAACTACTAGACCGATTTCCAAATTTGTTTCACCATTAAAAAGCTGCATTTTGACTGAGTGATAAAGGTTATATTACTTTTTCAAAAAAATAGAGATCTCTAATAAAAATGCGTAAATTTAAACAAAATCTGTTATCATGTGCGCTGCGAAAACTATTGAAGATAGAACAAAAAAATGTTCTAGAATATTATAGAACGTCTTAATATCTATAAAAAAGTCCACAATATCAGATGTCCAACTGTAGTTATGCCACTGTACTACTTTTTTGCATTTTAAAAGTCAATAAAACTGCGGACAATAATTAAACCATATTATTAACACCTCTGTATTTATCCTGCTCCTATTAATAGTAAATATATTAAAGACCGTTTCAATATCTATAAAATAATTTTTAAAGTATTTAAATTGGACATTCCATTCAAAAGATATGCTGATTTAAAAATTTCAATCTAAACTCTAAACTAATGTTATAATATAATTCGTTCCCCTCATCTTTTGTAACGCTCTCGTCACGGATTCACCAGCTTACACCCCAAGTCAAGCGTGCTTAAAAAAGTTATACTTTAAAAACATATTTTTATACTTAAACCACTTTTTTAACTCAACAACAAAGCTAAACTCTTGGTTTTAAATTTGATATTGTCACCTCAGACTTTCCAGGGATCGTAACTTCTATGATGAAGCTATAATATCTTCCGTCAAGAGACGTCTGTCTTTATGGCTGTACATTTATAAAGGGTACTTTTGTTTATAGGGAAGTTAAGTAAATATTAAACTTTGGCTTATACTTAAGAGACTATCAAGTTTTTTTGTGACAGAATAAACAACTTTTTAAAAGAAAAATATTAGCTTAAAGCTTTCTATACAAGGCGTTAGAAGATGGCTTCCGAAAACGAAGACAAACGATGATGATAATGATAATGATTGAAAATCGATCCTGATTAAAAAAAATCATATATTAGTACAATTTACCCTCTGTCCGGTTATTACTAACTGCCTCATGGGTCTTGTGGTTAGCATGTTCGACTACAGACATGGGTTCGAGTCCCGGGTCGGTCCAAATCAAAAATCAATATTGAGTCTTCTATTAAGATTTCCTCAATATTTGCCCGAAGTTGGAAAGCAGGCGGTATGATACACCCCCGTGCCTCGCAGAGCACGTTAAGCCAACGGTCCTCCGCCTGATTTCTCTCGGGTCGTGTCAGAATCCCGTCACATCGGACTGTGAGAGTGAAGCAATAGAGAGTGCTATTGTGTACTATGCCTGCCAATCCGCAGTGGAGCATCGTGGTGGGTCTATGCTCTAATAACACTCTCTCGTATCAGTGTGGAGACCTATCTCCAGCAGTGGGACGTTAATGAGCTGCTACTTATCCTTACCTACTTTTACTAAAAAAACGGCACTGAAAGGCACTGAAACACAAAATTAAAAACAGTTGATGGATCAACGCACGCATCAACGAATGACTGATCAAAGATTGAACGAAAGCGCAGCGCCGCGCCCGTGCGTTGACCTGTGCGTTCAAGCGTCAGCGTTTATTTTATTTGCTTTAGGATAAAGTATTTTTATTCTTGACAGCGATCACACCTGATGATAAGATGGAAGCGTGCTAATCTGTGAAAAAGCTATTAACCTTTTATGGTTTCTACACAGCATCGTATCGGAATACAAACTCTTTTGTTTGGCGGTATGTCTTTACTGGTAGAATGGGAACTAGGCACGGCGGTAGCCTCCCATCAGTCCAGACATGCACAACATCCGTCAATGGCCGTGTGTAATGGAATTCAATATTTATTTAAGAAGTACTCGTATGTTAAAAAGGTCCTATTACAAAAAACATAGTATAATATTGAAGATTATTTAAGCGATATGGGTGTTTGGACTTGATTTCAGTTGCACATGAAAGCTAAACCCATTGTAACGTACAAAAACTATGTTTAAAGGAGTACCCGTTTAGTTTCTTGCTGGTTTAACGGAGAGACTAATGACGATTCAAAAGTGCTTTTTGAACCTACTTGAATAAAGAATGTTTCGATTTTGGTTTTGATCAAGAAACTCAAAAAGCATCTCACATATTGCGTGGCTTCATATGTGTGTACACATCCAGAGTCTTTTCAACAAATGTGTTTTAGGCAGACAAAAACCAAGCGAATTCTGATTTATTATGCTCTATCCACAGCCTCTTTCCGACATTGTTGGTTCCGTGACGGATGATATGCCGAACAAACAGGGAAGGAGAACGGTTTTTTTTCAGCAAACAAAGCGGGATTTGGCAGTGACGAATCATATAATAGGACACATGCGGTCTATTATGTGTACGTGTACCCTTACACAAGGTATCCATATATAATAAAGTGTCAAATAAGGATTTTCTTCAATATTTTTCATAATTTTTTTTTAATTATACATAAATGATGTTACGAATTTAAAAATGTACTAGTTCAATAAATATTCGCTATAAAGTAGAATCTATATATTGATTAAATAATGAATGTTAGTGTGTATCTAATTATATGAAAAGGAGTAATTAAAAGCTAAATGACATACAACTTTTATGTTAAAGGTCTATGTTAAAGGTTAAAGGTCTATAAAGGTAAATCTATAGTCCGACTTTCCAATGCTACGAGTTAGGTATCTAGGTGAAGCCACGAGGCGTTGTTAGTCTATTCTATATTAATGGCCCATACGTATAGACAGTCAACTTGCATTATAAAAATTTTTGTAATTTTGATGATTATATTACCACATTTTTCAATCTATGTCATCAATTTCTTAAATGCCGAAAAACAAAAGTGACTGATTAATAATTTATTTCAAAAATTATCTTGCAAAATTACGATTTTATACATAGCTCTTTATACGTAGAGGCCATCGGTATATCATAATGAAATATTCAATCGTTAATACCTACTTTACATCCACTCCAATTGTAATATGTAGCAACAGATGACGCTTGTTGTTAATATAATTTTTTTCACATAACTTGTATATCTTGATCGTACCTTGTGGTAAGTAATGATACACTCTAAGATGGAAACGCTCTAATCTGCTAAGAGGCAATTACCTCATATGGTTTCTACACAGCATCGAACCGGAACACAAATATCTTTGTTTTGCGTTACGTTTTTGCTGGTAGGATGGTAACTAGCCATGGCCGAAGCCTCCAGTCCAGATTTAAACAAATTAGAAAATGCATTTTCCTTAAGTAAATGAGCCCTACCAAAGAATCGATGAACACATCAAAAGCTCATGTTTAAAGTTTTCCTTCTATGTAATGCGTTTAAGAAGTTTGTCTTAGATGATGTCGGTGATGACTTATCGTTGTTCTTCTTCTTCTTCTTTAATTTATGGCTTTTATTGGTGCCAATCAGGCCCTATTATTCCGCCAACGACGTGTTTTCTGTGTTAATGTTGAAGTAATTTTCCATTGTCCTTGGAGCACTTCAATTAAAGCTCTAACATTATTTTAAAGTCTTACAAACGTTTATTAGTGTCTTAACAACTTCGCTGTATCTTCATGTTAATGAGTTATATTTTATTTTATTTTTGGCGCGTTCGCCATTTTTACTCTTCCATCTTGAAAACTTCCTTATCGTTGTTACTTGTTAATATATATGCATGATTAATTTTTTTTTTTTTTTATTTGTAAACAGATTAGAACAAGTCTTTGTTGATGAGGTATGTCATCCAAACCTAAATACTAACTATTGATTTTATACACAATTTAGTCTGAACAAAACTTAACGTGTTCAAATCGATATATAAATGAAAACATTTACAATAAAATAATAGATTTGTAAATAAATAATTTTTTATTCAATAAGCCCTTCTCTGTTATAGTTTTCAATGGCACTACATAAAATCACATACGAATTTATGTATAAAAATGGTATAATTTTAGAGGAATTTAATACTTAACAATATAAAGAAGTTAATTATAGATCCCGGCTATGTTTGGATCGAGAAATATTGGATTTAGCTCAAATATATTCGTAAAACCTACTCGCGAGTAGTTATGCAAGAATTTAGATAGATAGATGTACGAGTATACATGTTTGTACACCACGAAAGCGTAAGGAAAATTACAATAATTTAATAATAAAATAAATTTATTGGGCAATTGGGCAATGTTATCTTATCCAGAATATATATATCTTTACCAGATAACTCTATGGTTAAGGAGACCGTCGTTGAAAGGATAATGACTGTAGCCTGTGTTAATAAAGAAACAGACATACATACATTACATACAACATATACATTAAAAAGGTATAAGGTTAAAGGTAAGGCACAAGCCTCCCCACTCATAGGAGACAGGGTTTTTAGAGCAGAGACCCACGAGGTGGAGCAACTCAATATCATGTGTTGAATTCGCCCGACCCAGCAATTAAACCCAAGACCTCATGTCTGTAGCTGAATTAACTGACCACTAGACCAATTAACACAAATATATAATTTACAGACTAAATTCGATGCTTCCCGAAATGAATATAGTTGTAACAGCAATTAAAAATAGTCTCACAAAATATAGTTAGTTATTTACAAAATGGGCTCTAATTTAAGCCACACATCGTTCTCCACAATTCTGACGAAGTTATGATCAGTCACTCGTAATTTTTCAGGTGTCTTGTCAGTAATTCTGATGAAATACTTCTTCAGAATCTCAGAGGTGACTGATTTGACGATACGCAACGCCAAATGTTCCCCTGTAAAATAAAATAACAATGATGACATTATAAAACACCTCGTCTAGATAAAGATATGAGAAATCAACGTTATAAAGAACCCAACTTTCTAATGGATTTGTTATTAGAAAACATTTGCAACTCTGTTTATATTTTAATTCAAGTTTTTTCAATATTATACGTTCGTAGATTTCACACAGTTATTTATAATAACTTTGTCGGTCTGTGCCTACGACTACGTTTCGAAAAAAATAACATCTAATACCTAGCTATATATAATACAAGCTGAACCCGACTTCGTCTGCGTTGAATGATTTTTCATAGGTTTGAATGGATAGCATTTTCATTGATTTCGGCAAAATGCTTTACAAGTAAAAAACATACGTATAAATACTTCAAAGAATTATTTGCTGTCTATTACTCAAAGAGCTTATAGTCTTTTTCAGGCTCTAGATTATCGCTGTACCAAATTTCAATTAATTTCGTAAAATCCATTCTTAGCTGATCTCTACTCGGCATAAGAAATGTTCCTACCAAATTTCAAGTCTCTACGTCTTGGCGCGTGTTTGCGCGCCTTCTCCCACCTCCTTGAATCCTCAGTTGGACTCATCTGAGGTACCAGTCCCAGTTTCCGAGTCGCACACTCCTGACCTAGGTCGAGGTTCGTGTCTAAATGCATTTCCCAGCGAAAAAAAAGTCTACGCCTTATGTGATGAGTCAAACACCCCCGCAACCCTCCTTGCGGGTGGAATTTCGTAAAATCCGTTCTTAGCGGACCTCTACTCATCAAAAGCAATATTCCCACCAAATTTCAAGTCTCTATGCATTATGCTTCCAGGGATATCGTGATGAGTCAGTATGGTTCCTGGATATCTCTTATATGTATATAATAATAATAATATCCTTTATTTCAGGCTAAATACCCATATTACATGTTTTTTAAATATTTAATAAAATTAAAGTTTAAAATTAAATTTAAAATTAAATCAAAAAATACTAATCAAATTTAAACTTATTAAAAATTATAAAACATTTATATTATTATTTCGTGTCTGATGCTGGGTAGACCAGTATCTCGTGAAGGGATTTCTAAAGTCTTCTCTTATAAGGGATAATATTCCATTTCTATTAAGACGAAGCCGTTCCCAGTAAGATGCAGATCGCGATCTGAGTATGGCGAAGAATTCAGGGACTCCCGCAGTTGCGAACATCGTTTTAGCACTGCAGAATCGCGGTAGTTTCATTAGAAACCGAAAAGCATTGTTGTACTGGATTCTCAACGCATTAAGATCGTGCTGTGTATCTTGTCCATAACGGGTTCGTGTAGAACGACTGACAAAATGCTTTGAACAAGGTAATCTTTACGTCATCCGCACAACGTGCAAATCTGCGTGCTATCATGTTACTACGCACCGATAAAGCCCTGCGCTCCCTCTCCATGTCGCTATCATCCTTTAGGTCTTCAGTCAATATGTGACCTAAGTATTTGAAACTCTTAACAACGCGAACTGACATTCCATTCAAAAATACCGGCAAAACCACCTCCGGACCTTGGCCCGCTTTAAAAATAACCATTTCAGTTTTGGCAACATTGTATTGGAGACCATGCTCTTTAGCGAACTGTTCACACACACTAAGCAGCTTCCGAAGTCCAGTTATTGAAGTACTGAGAAGAACCATATCGTCTGCGTAACTTAAATTATTAACACAGGCGCCACTAATGTGACAGCCGATTTTAGTACTACTCAGTCTTCCAATCAGGTCATTTATCTACAAATTGAAAAGGTCCGGCGAGGTCAAGTCCCCTTGACGAACCCCACACTCCAATTTAAAATCATTGGAGTAAGAATTACCCCACTTCACGCAATTGGTTTGGTTTCCGTACCAAAATCTCCACAGGTTCACCAATTCTTTGGACACAAATCTTATCAATTTATTCCACAAGATAAGATCTAGAAAACATGCATAGACAGTGTCCCTGGCAACATAATAGCTAGCAGTATATTTAAGACTCAGAATTGCTGAATCCGTTGAAAGTCCGGCGCGAAATCCAAACTGGGAGTCATCAATTTTAAAATTCTTTGTCAGTTCGGGTCGCAAGAGCCTCTCTAAAACCTTTCCGATTATAGTACCCAAAGATATTGATCTATAATTTGCCACAGATGACAGATCCCCAGTCCTATTTTTAACAATCGATATCACCACCGTTTTCATTAAATCTTTTGGTAAGTGACAATGTCTAATATATACGGTAAAAATAACAGATAAAACCTGATATATTTCGTCACTAGCATAAACAATGTGTTCCACGCTGAGGCCGTCATGCCCTGGCGATTTACCATGCTTAATACTACACACAACCTTAGCAATGTGCAAAGGCGTAAATTTACTACACAAATTATTAAGCGAGTCTTCGCTAGAATTAAAAGAATATTGCCGATTGTATTACAAGAATCTGGCACGTCAATGGGTTCCCTTTTGAAGTGTCTAGCGAATAAATCTGCAATGCGTTTTGGGTCTTGTTTCCAAAATTTTGAGAAATTTCTTTTTTCCTTGTGTAACGCTATAATATTCATCCTAATCATTTCCTCGTTCCTTCGGCACCACTTAAGCTTATTTTTGAAAATATTTCTATGTTTTATCATGTTGATATATGTTGAATATTTCTATGTTGTATGCATGTCAAAATTCAAATTATTCCATTCCAAAACGGCTACTAGGATCAGCATTGTAATCCCCTAGTGAGGATATCGCTTCAACATTTTGATCATTAACAAAAGCATTCATCTGAGAATATATATATATATATATAGATGAAGCGTACTTTCTGACAAACGTTAGTATAGATATTATATAATTATAGAAGGCAAAGCTTATAATTTGAGACAATTTGTTTGTAAAGAAAATCCAACTTTCGTAAACACAAAGTATATTTTATAATAACAAGGATAACTATTACTGTTATAAAATATCAGTTATTTTAATTGTTATATTTATGTTTTTGTCATTTTAAAATATATTATAAAACAATGTGTTAAAGCTTAACTTTATTTAACAATAGATTGGATAATATTCTTAGGTATGCCATCTTTAGATATAACATAATCAAAATTGTGGGTAACGCCTTGTATTCTTGTACAGGCTTTTAAAAGATAAACTGCTTTTCTTGTTTGAAGATTGCTGTATATGAATTTCATATAAACTTATAAATTAAACATAGGTCAATTTATTATATTGTGCTATATAAATTTTTGGTTTTGAATTTGGTTTTGAATTGTTTGTCCAGGGAAGGTTTAAAGGGTGAGTAAATATTGATAAATTGCTTCGACCATAGTAAAATCAACAATCTGGCTTTCCTTTAGAAACTATTCCTAACTATCAAACATACGCTGTTCATCCCGTTGTTCAGAAATCAATTAAATTTAAAAGTTGTTCAGAAATTAAACTAAATTTTAAAGTGAAGTTTTTGCTTCATTATTTGGTTTTGAATTAAATTCAAAATTATACTTTTAACTTAACAAGGATTATTTTTCTTTTATTTGTATTTGACATTTGACATTGACAACCAATAATTTCTGATCACAACTATATATAATATTTTATGGACTTTGGCGGGAATCTGGGCGTAAAAGTCGCTATCGGATACGAATTATATTTCTGACTAAATGCAGTTATGGATGGATGGTTTCAAAGTTCGGACAGCAATTTTCAGCAGTAATTTCCAGCAGCATTTTATTTTTTGTAATAATAAGTTTTTCATTATTAGAAACACAAAAATTAAACACAAGTTTTACTGAATAAATACCTATTTATTACAGTTGAGTATATTTCCTCCACAGATCTTTGAAATTCAGACCCAAAACGCTGCTCTAATGCGGTTAGACGAGCTACATACCCGTAAATTGCTCCCAAAATATGTAGGTAATCTCGTGATGCTTAATTTAATACAAAAGACAATTTAAAAAACAATGAAGCATAAGATTTATTAGAGAGAAAGCAATTGAAGTCTGCCAATGATTCGTTAGTACGACTCTTTTAGCAACAATCCTCGTGTACACCAACTAAACCGTTGTGATTTTTTGTTGTTTAATTTCAATTGTATAATTGCATTCTATTATCTGTAAATGCTGACAAGAAACGCTATTGTGGCGATGGATATATGCACAAACTTATAGTTAGTGTATATGAGCAAACTAAACGGTACACTACGTACAGTATACATTTATCTACACATCAAAGATATCAAATGTTTTTAAAAACTTACTTTCATGATGGTATGTTAAGGCAAGCAAAAATGGGACTATGATTTATATATTATGATGACGTTATGGTATAAAAGAAGATGTAGTGACTAAAGCTGATAAAGGCATGCTTAGATGGTTTGGGCGTGTAGAGAGAAGGAATGAAAGGAGACTGACAAAAAGGATTTATGAGTCAAGATCGAATGGGAAAGTTGGATGAGGAAGACCAAAGCGAACGTTCCTCGACCAAATCCAGCATATTTTAAATAAAGGCCAGGTCAATAGTACTCAAAACCGACGAACTTTATGAAAGGTTTAATGATAATGAAACAAGCGAAGGAGATATGCAAGGACCCTGGTAAGTGGAAGGACGTGGTCCCTGCTTACCCCAATCGGAAGGACGCGTGATGTTATGTATGTATGTATTGAGAAACTTCAAAGGGAATGTTTAAACTTTAAACATATTAGTAAATATAGCTATAACGAAAGTTTATAAGAAGTTTGAACTAATAAAAACAATATTAACTTACCAATACATTTTCTAGGTCCTGCACCAAAAGGCAGATAAGTGAATTTAGTAACACCATTGTTGTTTAAAAAACGACTGGGATTGAAAACCTTTGGGTTATCATAATATTTTTCATCTCTGTGTATTGCTTCTACCGGAACGTTTACTGTCACACCCTTATCAATAAGTATTTTTCTCCCAGGTAATGTATAACTTTTAACGCATTTTCTTGTTATAACTGAATGTGCTGGATAAAGTCTTAGTGCCTCTTTAACAACCATTTCTAAATAATCATCGTTTGCCGAATTTTGTGCACATATTCTTGCCTTATCTTGGACTTCAGGATTTCTTGCTAATTCGAATAGCAATGCAGTTAAAACATATTGGCAAGGTATATACCCTTCCTCGATAAACAAATACAAATATGAAAATGTCGTATTCAAAATAGATTCTTTTTTATATTTATTGTTTTTCTGTGCGTTTCCTTCATTAAATATCGATTCGGTCTTTTCAATATCTTTTATTAACTTTGATCTTTTGATAATATCCGTACAATTGCTAAAATACTGCTCGGGAAATACATTCAATCTCAACATTACGTAGATTGAAGGGAAAATGTTTTTCATATAACTCTTTAGCTTGTCAAATATTGTTCTCCTTTGTAATGTTTCCCTTATATTCCGTATTGTATAAGGATCTTCTAACTTATTATCGATAAGCAAATCTGTAAACACAACATCCAATATAGCAGACAATAATTGTTGAACATTCGTATCTCCATTGGTTCCTGACAAACAGTCATGTAAACTGTCTTCAATGTTTAAGTCCATTGTGCTCAATAATAGCTCGAATCTCTCTTTTAATAGAGTCCATTTCTCTCCTTCGGCATGAAACAAATTGTTTCGTAGACAAACATCCCGAGATCTGTCCAGTCCGTATCCTCGGCAATGGAAATTCGAGAAATCTGTAGACACGATGTTTTCTACAGATTCAGAGTCTTTTACAATCAAATCTGGTATTCTGCTTTTGATACAACCAACATAGTTTTCTTTTGGATACTTTACGTATAAATTTTTAACTTCTTCAGTTGTATTTCTCAGTCCCAGAACTCTGTGGTAATCAGAACCGAAGAAGGGTATGGGGGTTTTGTAAGGTATTTCGCGGACATACCAGTAGCTGAAGAATTTCGTTACATAGTCAAATATTAGGGCTAAGATTAACAAAATGATGACCGTTAGATTTAAAAGGAAACTCTCGAAAAACATCGCGTTCGCTGACGGCGATCTTGCGGTGAGTACTGAGATTGGATGCTGGGAGTGGGTCATAGTAACGGTGAAACATACTGAATGCTTGGTTAGGGTTATCACCTTTTAACCGATGATGTGACTATAAAGAGAATATCTTGGATATTCGCGATTTTTTGAAGTGAAACTTCTTTAGGCGTATGAGGGTAAAATTTTTACGCATGAAACTCGGGATAAGCGTCACAAAGATGTGCAGCGTTTTGAAGGTTAAGTTAGTTAGTTAAGAAGGTTAAGAAGGTTAAGTTGGTTAAGAAGGTTAAGTTGGTTAGTTTTAATATTTAGAAATAACATGTGGCATTTTAATTTGCCACTCGTCATTTTTTTGTAATAAACTATTTTTCATTAAATATAAAATATAATTATCTTATAAAGTCGACACTTTTACAATTCATTCACAAGACTTAATTTTAATCATGAACGCTGACGATATTTTCATTTCCATTTAATTTATTTAGTCATTTACTCATAAAATTTACTTCATAGCTGTCATTAATGTTTGTTAGTCTAACGTTTTTTATTATTTAGTTTTTGAAGCTCATTAAGTTTCCATTGTGTAAGACTATGATCAATAAAATATATTGTTATTATTAAAAAGTTGCTGCAATAATATATTTATATTAAAATGAGTCCCTATTTCCCTATATCATGGCATCACGCGTGCACTGCTAAACCAACTCCGATAGTTATGTTGTTATGATGTTTGCTTTAGTCAGGAGATTCGTATAAAAGAAAAAAGATACATAGTTACGTAGAGCATAAGATATTTTAGAAGTACCCTAGTCACTTTCTAACCTCCTTGGTGTTTTTGACAATAGAACCTTTTTTATGTAACCTTACAATGTTTGACACAAATGCCAGCGATTGACAGATGTTTATGTGCGTGTCAAATACATGGTAGCGTGTGTAACAGTTGTTTTTTTAATTGATTTAATGTACTTTTATGCATAATTAAAAAAATATAATGACATTCTGCTCTCCTACTCTATACAAAAAAAGGAATACATATTTTTTGCTTTACTTATTTATAATCGTAAAAAAAGAGAACGCTATGGTATAAAAGAAGATGTAGTGACTAAAATCGAGAAATATGTTTAGATAAAGGTGACTGACAAAAATGATTTATGAGTCAAGAGTGGATGGAAAACGTGGAAGGGAGCGTTTCTGGATCAAATCCAGGACATTTTAAATACGGGCCACGTCAAGAATACCCTACACCGACGAACTTGTATAAAAGTTTTCATGAGAATGAAAGAAGCGAAGGAGATAAGCAAGGATCGTGGCAAGTGGAAGAACGTGGTTTCTGCCTACCCCTATGAGAATAAGGCGTGATGCAATGTATGTATGTAGATATAGATTGAATCTAATTCAATCATCTTCTCAACTTTAGTTGAGGGTTGCGGGCATCTTCCTCAGACATCAATTTGATGCATGGTATTTTGTTTTACCCGCAATCATACGGGCTGGTTCCCGCGGTCTACGCTAGTGGGTCCATCCAGGTCAATTAATTCAACGGTCAAGTCCGGGTATTGCCACTGATATTGCGTCGTCTTCGCTGTCATCATTGCCTACATCAGGAGGCGGTGACAGCAGAAGCTCACGAGGCAGAGGATGTCCAGTGTTTGCTACTCTTGGGTGCTGGCTGGCAATGCCGTGAAGGTGTATGTGTGGGGAGCTCTAAAACATTGTTGAAGAGTAGTTGGATGAGGACTCCTAGATGGGGCTACCCCATCATGGGTAAAAGAATTTCCCAGTGACAAAATAAAAACCTCTTGCCAGATTTACGCACTCCATCTTAAATTGTAACATCACCTACCATCAGGTGAGATTGTAGTCAAGCGCTAACCTGTCGCCAATAAAAACCGTAGTATAGTGTAAAAGAAGTAATTTGACAACCCTAACCAAGACACTCGTGTGAGACCGCATAACCTTAACTTGTTGAGTTGTACAATAATAGAACATAAACGAACACAGTTAAGGCTCAAGTGAAAGTACTGTTAATTCATACATAAAGTATTAAACTATAAGTGTAATTTCTCTTAAACACTCGTGCACAGACTCCGGTGATGCTTGGTCAAAATTGTCCAGCAAATACTAAAGGTACAATATCAAAAAATATTTAGCAATAAAATCATAGTTTACAAATAAGTAAAACACTTTCTTAAAAGTTTCGGAATCCGTCTTGAATTTACCGTTAATATGGCCTATATGTACATGCAGCTGACAACCGTACTGTAGTCAATGAGCAAGGTTATTATCTATCTCACTTTATTTGCAAAATCTATCTCATTTTCACAATTAACTCTTCGTATCTTGTTGGAATCAAATTGCATTCTAATATAATGAAAAAAAACTGTAAATTGTAAACATGTAATGCCATATTTAAGAATGGAGATGGTTCAGAAATCATTTGTCAGTTTGAGAACAAGGATTTTTAATAAGATACCACACTCAGTTTTAGATTTGCCTTCGCATAATTTTAAGCGATAGAAATGTTTGGACTTGATTCCAGTTGGACACAGAAGCATAATATTATACATTATGACCTACAAAACTATATATTTAAAAGAATAAATGCTGAGTTTCTTCTCAGCAGATTCAAATTTCAGAACCGGTGGTAGTATTGCTACCAACGGACAGACTACTGACGATTCAAAAGTGCTTTTTGACTTGAATAAATAATATTTGGATCGGTGTCAGTCGGTCCCCTGAATATGTTTATCTATATATATATAAGAGATATCCAGGTATCTATTGACTCATCACGATATCTCTGGAACCATAAGGCGCCGAGACTTGAAATTTGGTAGGTATATTCCTTTTGCCGAGTAGAGATCAGCTAAGAAGGGATTTTACGAAATTCCACTCGCAAGGGGAGTTCTGGGGGTGTTAACTATTTGTAAAATAATTTGCCGAAATATACGCTGACGAAGTCGCGGATTTAGCTAGTATATGTAAATACGACTGCCTCATTGGTCTAGTGGTCCAGGGTTCGAGTCCCGGGTTGGGATAATTCAGATCGCTATTGAGTTTCCTGTTAAAATTTTGACAATATTTGCCTAAAGTTTTGAAGTTGGCAGTGTGTCCCACCCCCATGCCTTAGAGAGCACGTTAAGCCGACGGCCCTGCATCTGATCTCTCTCTGGTCATGTCGGACTGCCGTCACATCGGACTATGAGAGTAAAGGAAAAATCACTGCACTTGTAGTTGCCTACATTTATTTATATTTATACACTTTCACATTGCAGAATAATTTTATACCTTGTTTTTACTGAGAAATATTGTATTATATAAATATAATAAATATACTAGCATATACATTATGAGATACATATTTCGTAAATATTGTAAAATTAATTATCAACGAACGGACAGATCCGTGCATCTCATTTTTATATACGTAGCAGTGCGTAAGCGACGTTACCATCTCAAGTGGTCCTAAGGGCCTGCGTACCCTCAGACCCTGTCCCAGGTAGTTAAAGGAACCACGTCTAGAAATCACGCTCTAGTTATATTTGTTGTCTCGGTAAATACGCGTTGCTACTTATATATTTGTAATAGTGTCTCCTCTATCCTTACAACCAGCATACCGTAACCATCATCCAATCCCTTTCAGTGCAATCCTCTGACTCAAAAATAAAAGTGAAAGTGCTTTATTGGTGTAGTCTCATTCACATTACTCAAACATCGCACATCGCGTCACTGATGAGCCTACATTACCTCACCAGTGACCACCACGTCGCTTCACTGGTGACGTACATCGCTTTACACTTGTGTTAGTGTTATCTTCTGCGGAAATGGCTAATATCAGCCAGAGTCTGGCCACTATGACCAACATCGGTCAGGAAACTATCCCGAGGAAATATATAGGGCAATCAGTTACCAGAAATAATTGTTAATATAAACTTCATCAATTTACTTGAAAGCACAAATAAAGACACATCATAATTGTTTTGTTCATATTAGAGGATTTCAATCACATATACACGATCAAGAGTTATATATTGACATAAATTAGAGGCCAATTTAAAACTGTATAAAATATATCATAAGTTTCAAAACATATTATTTTAAATAATAAGTAATAGTCCTTATCAATGACGCCTACGTGTAAAGTATGTGTAAAAAAATATTATCGAACGTGAGATTTGCTCTGTTAATTTAGACAGGCGTTATTTTCTTGTAATTGTGAATATTATGTACAATATGAAGTTAGTAGAAGGTTTTTCTATTGAAATTTAAGAACAGAAGTTAATAAACAATATATTTGCTCTTAATTTTTCAAATTGTTCCCAGATGTTGTTTTTTTTTTTTCAATATTACACGTATTTTGATAGTTTATTCACGCCTTAACGACGTCCGATGTATTCAAAATCCCTTTTTCAAGGTTTTTACAAAGAATACCATAAGTAAAATTAAATAAAATGCTTGATGTGTGCAGTAAATATTTGAAAGTAAAGTTATAAACTCTACTCAAAGCTAGTTCTACTAATAAAATTATTTACTTCAGCACCATCTAGTATACATTCCAGAAACCACGATGTAAAAAACCTACCAAGTATTTTAAATTTATGTCAATAGATGTCCCTATTTAGTACTACAATTTATTTAAACAAATTATTTAATATGCTAAAGTAAACCAATTTTTATGAAAATAAAATTAACGTTGTGATATTTAATGCCATTAATTAATTTATTAAAATAGATACATATTAAGAATAGACACGTCAAGGTAATATGTTACGAAAGGTATTTTGTAAGAGCGCTATCTGGTTATATATTTTGGAACTACGTTGTAATAAAAGTTGGACGAAATAAATTCCACTCAGTAAATTAACTTCTTACTTACAGATGTCACTGCATAGCAAAATAATATTTTTATATATTATACAAGATGGCGCTGCCGTAATAATATTTTGTAATCAGCATATTTACCACATAAGACAATGTTTTGAATAGCTTTTTTATCGGACTATTTGTTTTTCTATCAGTAATCAAATTGATATTAAGGAATATTCTTTATGTTCTTCATAAGTTTTTGGTGTGGCTTTGCCTTTTTCCGAATTGGTTGTTTAACGAATGATTTCGTTGAAATTACCTACAACATCCCATTTGGTTCTGGATAAGCTCTTAGTTTCTCATTAAAAAGCCTAAATCCTTTACATACGATAGGACTATTTTGATATATCAAATCCTATCTAAATTTCCTGATTCAAGTAGTTTTAGAATTTTTGGATCGTCAACGACAATAATTTAATCCTACTATTTGTAATGTGCTACTTTTGATAATATCAAAGAGCGAAATAAAATCTAAAGTTACATCTTAGATATAGGATTGTATACAAACAGATATTACACGCAATTTTTTATAACGTGGTCTTAGATGTTCTTAGATTCGAAAGCAATTTAATAACAATAAAATGATAATTATTAGGTCATCAGAGTTTTTGTAGTGTAAATATGCTATCTTCTCTTGATGTAGGAAAAAAGATATTCTTTCTGCATGTGCCTTAGAGAGAAAAAGAGTGACAGAGTTTAGCGGTTATGGAGAGGCGTCGTAGGAAAACCTGTAGATATGACAAGTATATAAATCTTCTTCCAGTTGAATTATCCAAACACTAATAGTGTTCAGAAAGTAAGATTTGAAGTATTAACGTAACAATTACAGGAGAGGCCATTGCTGTGTTAGAAGCAATCCTGTATGCATATTCCCATAACATACAACAGACCGTTATTTTGACTGACTCCCTAAGTTGTTTAATGTCACTTAAAGAAAACCCCTTCCGAAGTAACTCAAGATTTCCTATTATTTTCAGAATTAGAGAGGCTCTCTTTTGATGTTATCAAAGAGACCTGTTTGTATTACTTGTTTGGATTCCCAGCCATTGCAATATCCCTGGAAATGCGACAGCTGATTCATGTGCGAAAACAGCCAGTCCAACAGTCATGCAGTCGTGCGTTCCATGCACGACCATTTTCAAACTGTGGTCTGACTTAACCTCCCTCTCTAAAATATTGCTGGAAACAATAAATAATATGCCTCCATCCAACAACATACCAAGGCGACCCTGGTTTTTTCTTCATAGATATGCTAGTCGTTCGATTACCAGTAATATCTCGCGGTTGCGCCTTGGTCATGCTTGCACACCTGTGCACTTGGCTAAACTACGGATTAGGGACCACGCCATGTGTGAATGTGGCCTTGACAAAGGTTCTGTCTCTCATATCTTTCTTAATTGTCCCAAACTTTCCCACTCCATTTATGATCTTCTCCCTCCACATGTCCCTCTTCCTAAATGTAGAATATTTGTTAAGTTTTGTATCTAGTAACAACTGTAAATATAAAATGTAATAAGATTAAGTTGTAAAGTGTAAGTTTTATTAGTGCTATCATATTGATTTTTTTATTTGTTGGTGGTTTAACAATATATAATCCAACCATTTATAGAGATAATCTGTGCTCAATTGGCACACCTGAAAGCCATTCAACAAACAAGAAGAAGAAGAACAATTATTTTACTTTCTTTTTTGTAAGCTAGTACGTACAGTTGGTGAATACGTCATGAACATGACGTAATTCAGTTACAAACTCTCTCATAAGTCCCGTGCCTGGAAGTGGTACGTTGTGATTTAAATTAACATGCTCTATTTACTATACGGGAATGGAATCTGGGACCCAGCTAGCATAGAGAGAGATTGTTTCAATGAACATGTCAATATGCGCATGTCCTAAACCCATGTTCACTCATGATTCAAACGCGACATGATCTGGACCACAGATATCGATAAAGCCGCAAGGTCAGCTATTATTCATGCTTAACATCTTTAGTAATGCTCTGTGACATCGTTAATTATTGTCCAATATTAATTATCTTTCTTTATCTAGCCGGTCGGCTGTAATAAATTATAATGAATTGTTGGCATGACAGGTATCGTAGATCAGACTAGGGCTGCTCTTGTGATATGAGGACGTGATTGCTTTTAAACTTAGAGTAAAGTAATGAGTTATTGATACATGCTGTTATCGGGTAATGACTTATAATTCTGTGCTTCAATGATTTATTACTTTCATACATGTTTAACATTGCATGACCTAAGATAGTACCTTGTGCTATCCTTAATTTGATACAAAATGAAAACGTATACATTAAAACAATACAGAAGTTTATTGGCGGAATACTAAAAATGTAAATGCAAAAACTGATACAGTATCTATTATATTAGTGTACATTATTGATTTATAACAATTTTTTACAATAGGTAACATATAGCGTTAAGAACTTAAGAGGTTTTTTAAATTGATCGCGCTAATTGAATGAAAAGAAACTTTAGTACTGGATAGCCCATTTAATGTCGGAGGCTATAGACTATACACCATCACGTTACGTCCAATAGGAAGTAGAATAGTTTCAGTGAAAAGTATTCCAAAAACGGCGAAAATGTATCCCTTTAAGGAGCTTCCGTTGCTTTTACTGCTAAACGGTTAAAGTTACTGTAATGTATTGGAATATGATATAATAATTAGTATTTAGGTTGTATACAGTTTTTAAGAAGATGTCAATGTAATGTTCCTTTTTCGTAACACAATTTTATAACACTAAAATGCATTTCGATATTTTAATTCCTGATAAAAATCAGCGATTTCACAGTTAATAGATGAGGTAATTGTCCCCCCTAAAAAGTCCTAAAAAACAGTCCAGTATATGTATCTATCTTTTAATTTTCTTTTACTATAACCTTTTTTATGATACCAAAATGTGTTCATTGTTTTATGTGACGCAAGATAAAAAACTACGGGTCAAATAGTAGAATATAAATCCAAAGTTGACAAGTTGCAAGCACATGATAGATATAATACAAATCAAGCGTTATCTAATGATCTTACAGAAAACATCGAACAAAAAAAAACAATTACACACACTGAAAGCAGCTATTGTGACGATAAAAAAAACATCTATTCTACACTGTGACCCATTCGCGGACCTAATCAACCTCCAGATCGATTTCGTGTAACAAAAGATCTATAGATCACTGATCGGTCTCTCACTGCGAATGGGAAAGTGATCTCTTTGAACGCATTATTGATTTTAAATCGGGCGTGGAGGCTTCATTATAAAGGGTAAGAATCTTTAAGCACGTGTTTAGGTAAACAACAATATCAGCATCGTTGGAATGTTAATGCGTGTAAGGTATAAATAGCACTCAATCATTACATTACAGACTCAAGCAAAATTTTTAAAGAGAGCTATTTTTATTTTATGTTTTCAAAGAATTGGTAAATGATCAAGAAGAAATGATTGAAGTGAAAGCTTAATGATAAATACCAATGTAATTATTCTGTGTATATTGTCAAGAGTGTCATCTTAAAAATTAAATACATACATAGATAGCATCACGCATCATTCCCATAAGGGTAGGCAGAGACCACGTCCTTCCACTTGCCACGATCCTTGCGTATCTCCTTTGCTTGTTTCGTTCTCATTAAACCTTTCATATAAGTTTGTTGGCTTAGAGTACTCTTGCCCTGGCCTTTATCTGAAATGTCCTGGATTTGGTCCAGGAACCTTTGTCTGGGTCTTCCCCTTACAACTTTCCCATTCATTCTTGTCTCATAAAACCTTTTTCTCAGTCTCCTTTCATTCATTTTCTCTACGTGCCCCGACCATCAGGTCATACCTTTTCTACGTCTTCTTTTATACCACAACGTTCTTTTATCACACTATTTCTTACTTTGTCACTCAATTTGTGTGCCGTATTTATTTTACTTTTATGCTTCTTCTGCCATACCTAACTTTCATTTCCTAGTTGGCACCAAAACTCCTCCATGCACAGCCAGACTGGCCGTAAAATATTGATTACAAATACACCACTGACGCGTTACTTAACCAAGTGTGACGGCTCCATCACATTTAATAAATACAAAACAGTTATTGTATTCAAAAACCTACAGAATTCATATTCTCACGTTAACTTCAAGTTATGGATGGAGTTTTATTATAATAATGAAAATGAGCACTTTATTCGGCAGATTAACTTAGAATTCTGAAAACACGCCTTTGCTTCGACACTCACTAATGGGATATTAAGATTACACTAATATTAAGAAAGAGAACTCATAACTCACGTGTAATATATCTTTACAGAACAATACTAATAGTGATAAAAGTTGCATGCTTGTTATATGTACTATTTATTAGTTTTATAATGTGATGTATGCCACAAAGTGTAGTTATTTACTTATTTATTGAACTTTACATTTTATGTCGCGCTCTAATATCACCAACATTGGAAATAATGTCATAATGAGAAAAAGACAGTATTTGAGGATTCAAACGTGCTGTAAAAGTGTACTTGAATAAAGTATCATTGCCTTGATTTATTTGATTTGAGTTTTCCAAATTCAAGAACAGGTGCGTTTCATTCCTATAAGCACGTATACATGTACATGGCGACACGAAGACGGACCCGAGGCGATCCTGGGCATTACCCTAATGACCACACCATTATGGTATCTGACCATATACTCTCGTTTATTAGGGATAATAACGCTAACGAGTTTTTTATTTCATCCATCACAATTTCGGTACAGAAAAACTGCGATGTCAAATTATACGATCCATCTAGGAGGCTTTTTTGCCGCGCTTTATGGGTTTGGGAGCGGGTTATTATGATTACGTATTGTTTTTTTCTTAATTTTTATTAGCATATGTATGAGTCGCTTATTCAGGAATATATTAAAGTTGTATACTCAAGGCTTATAAATTGTTTATCATAATCAAAATGGAAAGGTGTAAAAGGAAATTTGAATGTCAATAAATTAGTAGTGGCCTTGGCTGCTCTTCCTAGTGAATTTAATATTACCCCCACTTCGCAGCTAGCTTTTATACGATAAACGATAAAAGACGATAAAAATTGAGGCGATGGTAGAAGTGAAACGTTCAAAAATGTTGACTTCAAGTTAGTGCGACGTATACATCTAAAATTTCAGCAAGCATTATAATTTGAGTGATGATTTAAATTCAACTCCCACAATGCCTTGGACACGAGTGGAGGGGATATAAAATACTGTCTTTATATTACGAAAAAGAGACCAAAACGTGTCATATATCAATTGGATTTTTGAGTTACCTTAAGAGAAAAATTCAAAGAAACATCAATTCTCACGGTACTGCCGCAATATATATTGAATAACATTTTATATATCCATTATAATATTCAGCAAAAAGAGCGAAACACACAATTTTAACACAAGTTTTAAAAACAAAATTGTAATGCCATATTTTAAAGTGATGTAGGTTCAGAAATCATTTGCGGGTTGAGCATACGCATTTTTAATAAGATACCCGAATCACTTCAGGGTTTGTCTCCACATAGTTTTAAGAAATATGTTAAAAATGTCCCATTACGAAAGGAATATTACAATGTTAAAGATTATTTAAGCGACAAAGATGTTTGGACTTGATTCCAGTTGCACATGAAAGCTAAACACATTGTAACATACAAACTTAATTAAAAGGAGTAACCATTGAGTTTCTTGCCGGTTTCTTCACGGCGGTATCAACTTTCCGAACCGGTAGTAGATTTGTTTCCAATGGACAGACTGACGATTCAATACTGCTTTTTGAGCCTACGACTACTGATTTGATTAATGCTTGATATCTCGCTTTTTCGTTTCATCGACTTAAAAATCGCAACGATGCTAAAGATGTTTTCACTCCGAAAATTCAGTCTGAGCCACAGCTCATTATTGTCAAGTATTAAACAAAAAAATACCTCAAAAGACTACAAAAAAAGCACTCATAGTCACTTATGTTTCTCAATACTGCCGTCTGTAAAATTTCCTATATCGGGCGTGCGCTTGGCTTCACCAATTATGAAATTAAATGTAATGTCAATCACTTACTATCTGGATTGACACATCTCTTGGACATTCGGCGATCCCATGTTAATTTAGTGGTATATTGGAACTGGTTGTAGTTCGATCACACGAAGGTGATTAGTGTAATTGATTTATACTGCGGTCTGAGGTTTTCTTGTACGTTCGGTGATACAAGTTCGTTCGTTCGTACAATATTGAAATTAAGGTTTTTTATGTCCGCTGTGCACTTTATTTTGTTGATATTAAATGAGACAGCTAAAACTCTCGGTAACGTAATGTTTGTTCGAGTAAAGTCGGCTAAAGGTACGAGAGAGTTATAGTTAACGTAACATTACTATCAATACATTATTGGCGATAAATTATACATGGTATATTAATAGTTTGAACATCCATATTTGAATCGCCAATAGTCTGTCCATTGATAACAAATCTACCATCAGTTCGGAAAGTTGAATCCGCTGAGAAGAAACCGGCAAGAAACTCAAAGATTACTCTTTTAAAGATAGTTTTGTATGTTACAATATGTAATAAATTGCTTCTGTGAGCAACTGAAATCAAGTCCAAAAATTTTTGTCGCTTAAATAATCTTCAACATTATAGTATGGCTTCTGTAAATATATTGATATATTTCTTAAAGTTATGTGCAGGCAAATCTAAAACTGACTGAGGTATCTTATTAAAAATTCGTATGCTCAACTCTCACTTAACGCATTTACATGAAATTATACTCAATAAATAGTGCGTTTTCTGAGGAAGATTTAGGTATATAACTTGTCAATATTTTGTATAAATTGTTTGAAATATAATGATAATTGTTAGAAGTGCTCAAAAAAAGTCATATGTAACATAATTTAGGTGTTCAACCGATGGACGTCCACTGCTGGGCATAGGTCTCACGTAATGACGTCTACATGGCCCGATCTTGCGCCGCCTGGCCCCAGCGGCTACCGGCGACCGTCTTTATAATCATCGGTCCACCTTGTGGGTGGTCTACCTACACTGCGCCGTCGGTGCGAGGTCGCCACTCCAGCACCTTCAGTTCCCAACGTCCATTGGTCCTTCGGATTATGTGCCCCGCCCATTGCCACTTCAGGTTCGTGATTCGTAGGGCTATTTCAGTGACTTTGGTTCTACTACGGATCTCTTCATTTCTGATTCGATCACATAGAGAAACTCCAAGCATAACCCTCTCCATCGCACGCTGAGTATCTCTGAGCTTCCGCATGAGGCCCATAGTCAGCGACCACGTCTCAGAACCGTAGTTCATCACTGGCAACACGCACTGTTCGGCGGTTGACCTCCTTCTCGAAATTGGACATACCTAGCTGGACTATATGTCCCAGGTATGTGTACTCGTCAACAATTTCGAGAGCTGAGTTCTCAACTAACAGATATTAGACATAATTTTCGTCTTATTCATGTTCATTTTCAGGCCCACCTGTTAAGAAACTCTGTTGAGGTCATCGAGCATAGTATTGAGATCTTCGAGAGTCTCTGCCATAATGACTACGTCATCGGCAAACCGTAGTGAGGTACTCGCCATTGATGTTGATGCCCAGTCCGTTCCACTCAATAAGCGTAAACAGGTCCTCCAACGCCGCACTGGAGAGCGTCGGGGATATAACATCTCCCTGTCGCTCTCCACGTTGCAGTTGGATAGATGCTGTGCTTTGGTCCTGTATACGGACTGACATGGTAGCGTTTTCGTACAAGCACTTCAACACGTATATGTACCGGTAGTAATACAATAATGCGTGATTAGTGCACTAAATAATCATACAAAAATGTATAATTTTTGTGATAAATATATGTATATTTAGCATAAGCCCACCTCTCTCCGCTTTTACATCCTTTTGAATAGATTTGTTTGCTGGGAGAGATCGCTATTTTAGCGATAAAGCCTTTATTTGTGCTCCTTAATGTGTATTTGTCTCTTCTATGTTCTGTGTTTTATGAATTGGATATAAAGTATTGTATTATAGATACATTACTTTCAGATAATATGTTCTGTAAATTTTCTATACCTAAACTAATTGAAGATTTTCAAAAGTGGCTTGTGAGTTAGCCCATATGTGAATTATATACTTGTAGAAGTTGATATAAATTTTGATCTATATGTTATTCATTGTACAGAGAACGTGTTTAAGACCTAATGTAATCTCTAATGAAATCTAGTTTCATTTTATATCGAGATTGTATCTGTTAGATAATCGAATCAAAAGATTTAGCGACTTATAGTAGCTCGTGTGTTTTGTCTCTGTTACATTTGCATAGCAGTTAATCAAGCTAGACATGATCTTATGTCTGCAGATCGCCATTAAATGTCATGTCTTACAATAACGACCATTGTTTCTATTATTTACTTTGTGTTTTAGATTAACTTATTATTATAGACAGTTGAAATGAGATTTTGTTTTATAAAAATCAAGAGTTTCATATTTTAAAGTGGAACATTTTCTACATGCCTAAAATTTTCCGTCCATCGAAATGACTCCGCTTTTAAAATCCCTGATATCATTTAAGATATCCATTATAAAGAAATGCTGTTTAAGGAACTTATGATCTACATGAACTATACAAGGTATGTAATGTATTTAATTGCATAATAAATATTACCGTATTTTATATAATAGCTTGGTAAATAAAGCATATCGTTTGTAAAAAGTAAAAGCTAAAAATGGTTACTGTAATTTATCGTTACGAAATAAATATATGCTATCAATGACTTTTTGATCGATCTTTTAAAGATGTATAATTCCATAGTATATTAATTTGATCTATCTTGTAAGGTTTAGCCAGCGTTTGAGATTTGAGAGCGCAACGGAGTATGATGGTTGCGAATCTTTGAATTCTTCGTATTTCTATACTATAATTTGAATGTATTATAATTCTCTATCTGTTGCTGAAAATTTCATTATAATTCGTTGAATATTTGAAAAGATCTTAGCGAACAAACAGCGGAGGTGACTTTATTTTATACTAGCAATGCCCGCGGGTTGATACCGATCTCGTGGCAGTGGAAATTTCACTTAGTCGTACTTTACATTTATTTTTGTTAACATAAAAGTTTCTTTTCACTTACTTTAGGAAAGATATACAAACTAAATATTCTAGAAGAACTATGCTCATGAATGAAAACAGTCATTCTGGAATACATAAAGTGTTTTCTGTCTATATGTGTGTATGATAACATGTGAATAAAATGGTACACTGCGAACAAAATTAATATGGCCATCTCTATACTACTGCATTATAACATTATTTACTTTAGATTGACATTTTTAAATTCGTTATATCTTTTGAATGGAATGTCCGATTTTAATAATTTATAAAGTATTTTACAGGTATTGAAACGGTCTTAAAGAAAATAGTTTAGTATTACATTTAGTAGAATATAAATTAATACTTTCGGTCTATTTTAGTTATAAAACGGCCCATAACCTGTAGAAAAGTAATTATAACACGAAACAAATAGATAGTTCAAATAACGTTTATTGCTTAGTACCATAGACAAGAGAGTTACAATCATAGACACAAGTGCCACAAGAAAAGGAAAACAAAGTTTATGATTACAATAAACTAATTATATTCATAAACATTATAGATTTTTAGTTTAATATTCCTACAAGATGTATGGATGGATGGTTTGATTATTGTCAGAACTTTTAATAACTTTTAAAATGTAAAAACTAGTTATAGTGGCTTAACTACAGTAGTTGGAAATATGGTGTTCTGGACTTTATTGTAGATATTAATACATTCTATAAAATTGTAGAACATTTTCTTGTTCTATCATCAATAGCTTCCCCAGCGCACGCGATGACAGATTTTTTATGACCAATTTTTCACACCTTTGGTTGTATTAATGCATTTTTATTAGGGATCCCTATTTATTTTGAGAAAGTAATATAGGCTGTGTTGCTCAGTCACTATACAGCTTTCTAATGGTGTAAATTTTTCTGAAATCGGTCCCGTAGTTTTTGTTTGTTGTTTGTCCAAAACAAATGTTTCCTCTTTATAATATTAATGTAGATACACTGTCACTCCCACACTTTTACATTATGTTACTAGTAATCTATCGATGTATAAGATCGGCAAGTTTAAATCATCACTAAAAACGTCTGCGAAAGACCCTTTCGAAATGAAAGTTAAATAAAAACAAGAGAATAGTCCTGACCTTGCGGTCCAGGGACCGTTAGGAGGTTTTTTTACTCAAACAAAACGTTAGGCCGCTGCTATTCCTCTCATCTTGTGAACCGCAAAAGGAGTCCAGTGATATTTGTGTTAAGGACATTGTACATTTACCGTGACAATCTTTACATAGTATAAAATGAAGTAGCTTGCTCTGTTAGTAGCTTAGACCTTTTAAATTATTAAAAATTCAAAGATTTTTAATATGATGATCGTTACAATCATATTTCTGTGCTATGACGATGCTTGCTAAATTGTATAAAATAGACCAAATTAATGTTTTAAGAAATTGTATATCAAAAAGATCGCTATAAAAGTCCGTAACAGTATATATTTATCTCTAAAGGATAACCCACAATATCCAGTTTTATGTATTACTAAAAAGTATGTTATTTACCAAGCTAGTTTTACAATACAGCATTTGTTGTATATTTCATTCATTTAAATAATATACAGAAAATACGATATTTGACGATTCAAAAGTGCTGTAATAGGCCTTTTTTTGTCGCTGGGAAATGCGCACTAACCCTGACCGATGACCAGTCAGGAGTGTGGGACTCGGCGATGGAAGGTCTCGCAATACCCACTAAAACCCAGCGGAACCCTCTTTATCCATTAGTGAGGCACCAGATGTTCAGCTTTCGCATTCTGTCCTGGTGTCCCGGATGAGTCCGACGGAGGATTCACGGAGGCGGGAGGAGATGCGCAAACATCCGCCGTCTTGTATTCCGCCTCCTTCGGTGGTGAGGGGGTGCATCCACTGCATTCTCCCACTCTCTCGTGGGCTTCCTTCAGCGAGACAACCGTCTCGCAAAAGAAGACCACTGCCGCCCACCATCTCTCGCTGGAGAGCATCGCGCCTACAAGGCGTCCTAACGAGGTCGCCGCCGATCAAAGCCACCAGGAGGTGAAGCTGAGGTCCCCAGGCCGCACAATCGTGCTGTAACAGGCCTAATTTATAGGCCTACTTGAATAAAGATATTTTGATTTTGAATTTCATGTAGTCTTTTGGATTAAAATGGATAGACATCTTAGAAAATGGCTGACGGGGCTTACATTTCCCATTTATAACAGTAGTTCTACAATATTTTATATAGTTAATATACTTATTTTCTTAACTGCCTCATTGGTCTAGTGGTTAGCATGTTCGAATACAAACATGAGGTCCTGGGTTCGAGTCCCGGGTCGGGCCAATTAAATAATCAATATCGAATTTTCTATTGAGATTTTCTCAATATTTGCCCGAAGTTGAGAAGTTGGCGGTGTGATCCACCCCCGTGCCTCGGAGAGCACGTTAAGCCGTCGGTCCTGCGCCTGATCTCTCTCCGGTCGTGTCGGATTCCCGTCACATCGGACTATGAGAGTGAAGGAATAGAGAGTGCACTTGTGTACTATGCCTGCCAATCCGCAGTGGAGCAGCGTGGTGGGTCTATGCTCTAAAAACCCTGTCTCATATGAGGGAGAAGGCCTGTGCCCAGCAGTGGGATGTTAATGGGCTGCTACTTACTTACGTACTTACTTATTTTCTTAGATTGAAGTTCTTAAATTCATTTTATCTTTTGAATGGAATGTCCGATTTTAATAATTTAAAAAGTATTACACTGGTATTAAAATGGCCTTTAATAAAATAAGTCATTAAAATCATTTAATAGGATAACAACCCACTGATAAATGTCCCTGTGGTGACAGATCGCAGTGTAAAGGGTGACAAAAAAAATTAATATGATCAGGATTAATACAGAAATGTGAATAATATGGTTTGATTAAAAAAGTAGTTATAGTGGCATAACTACAATAGTTGGACATATGATATCCGAAACTTTTTTATATAGTATTGTAGAACATTTTTTTTATCATCAATAGTTTCCACGCGATGAATGAATGTCCGATTTTTTAAATTTATTTAAGTATTTTACAGGTATTGAATCGATTTTCAATAAAATATAATTTAATAGGATAAGGATTAATACAGACGTGTGAATAATATGGTTTGAATATTGTCGACACTTTTTTTAACGTTTAAAATGTAAACAAGTAGTCATAGCGGCATAACTACAGAAGTTAGACTTATGGTATCCTGGATTTTTGTAGATATTAATACGTTCTATAATCTTATTGAACATTTTTTTGTTCTACGAACAATAGTTTTCGCAGCGCACGCGATGACAGATTTTTGTGTGACCAATTTTTTCACACTTTGGGATACATTGATGTATTTTTATTAAGGATCCCTATTTTTTTTAGTAAGTTATATAGACTTTGTCGCTCAGTGAAACTGCACCCTTCAAATGGTGCTTTCTTAACGTTAAAAACCGACATCGTCGTCGTCGTCGTCATGACTTCAACCGATGGACGTCATCACAGCTGGACATAGGTCTCACGTAATGAAGTCCACAAGGCCCGATCTTGCGCCGCCTGGCTCCAGCGGCTACCGGCGACCCTCTTTGTTTCGTCGGTCCACCTTGTGGGGGTCTCACTCCAGCAGCTTCGGCCCCAAACGTCCATCGGTCCTTCGGACTCTTCATTTCTGATTCGATCACATAGAAAAACTCTGAGCATAGCCCGCTCCATCGCACGCTGAGTGACTCTGAGCTTCCGCATGAGGCCAATAGTCAGCGACCACATCTCAGAACCGTAGGTCATCACTGGCAACAAGCACTGTTCGAAGGCTTTGGTCTTCAGACACTGAGGGATATCGGACGACAATATCTGGCGTAGATTCCCGAACGCTGCCCAATTGAGCTGGATTTGGAGGTTAACCTCCTTCTCGAAATTGGACCTACCTAGCTGGACTATATGTCCCAGGTATGTGTACTCGTCAACAATTTCGATTTCAAACCGATATACAAAAACACAAACGTTTCCTCTTTATAACATTAGTTTAGACATTTAAGCCACCGTGAACAATAAAACTGACTGTAATTATGCACTGTTTTAACGGTTTTCTGTAAAAATGTTCAAATCAATAAATAAATGTGAAGTCTCCTTGATTTCGCCAGCCGGGACGCTATGGCGAAGACAGTTTTGACTATAAATAAGTGTTGTATTGTATTCAATGTATGCCGCTACTGTGCGCTCGGCGGCAAAACACAAAAGAATTTGGAATCCTTATCGTGCCTCTACTGATCTTCTGCGGCTTTGTTTGCGTTTAAGGATAACATTCAAGTTCTTTAAACATGATAAACTAGTTCAATATCTACACTTAGTTTAGACAGTCTTACAGGAGCATAGCAAAAGCATCTAAAACAATTTGATTACAATTTTTGTTTAAAAATTGATAAATTTTGATACGGATAAAACGTGTGATTAGCGTCACGGAGATGCGTAGCGTTTGAAGGTTAAGTAGTTTCTTCATCTTTGTTAAATAGCTATTAGGTGTGCCAATTAGGCACAGATTCTCTCGCCAGTGTCAAGTTTGTTGGGGAAGACACGATGGAAATAGTTTGGTTTATAAGACATCCGAAATATAATTTTGATTATCTATAAATAGTTGAAATATATTGTTAAACCACCACCAAACGAAAGGGATAACATGCCTAAATATTCAACATATGACTAATAATAAACAATTATATTACAGCTTAATTCTATTACGTTTCATATATTTACAATTTCGACTATATACACAGGTTAATAAAAACTCAACATTTATAGGACGAGGGATATGTGGAGGGAGAATATCATAAATGGAGTGGGAAAAATTGGGACAATGTTTTAATATTTACAAATAACATGTGGCATTTTAGTTTGTCACTCGTCATTTAATAATTTAATGTACCATTTTTCATAAAATATAGAATAAAAATATTTCATAAATTCTCTTTCTCTTAATCCTTCAATTGATATCGACCATAACAAATGGCATTTAAATTTACAAATCGTCATTTAAAATACTAATAAATTATTAGTATTAATTCTCGACACTTTTAATATTTTAATGACAATTAAATTCCTAACATATCTTCCTTTTTCCTTCCCTTTTTAAATTCCTTATATAGAAAAACAACATTTTAAATGAGCTTTCAATAGATGGCACATAAAAAGTTTCGTAAATTTAATTAAAGAAATATTTTGACGTGAATACGTCTTTAAAATCACACCCACAGGGAGGCAATTAAAAAAAAAACAAATAATAACAAAATCGCTACAGTTACATATCTATCCCGAAAAGTATAATCGGCCACTTTGCTCAGCGCTCGTGGACTATGAGAAAGCCTTCGATTCGGTGGAAACATGGGTCGTGTTGAGATCTTTACATAGATGCCGAATTGACTACCGGTACATACACGTGTTGAAGTGCCTGTACGAAAACGCCACCATGTCAGTCCTTATACAGGACCAAAGCACAGCATCAATCCTACTGCAACGTGGAATGCGACAGGGAGATGTTATCTCCCCGAAGCTCTTCACTGCGGTGCTGGAATACCTTTTAAGCTTTTGTAGTGGAACGGACTGGACATCAACATCAACGGCGAGTACATCACTCATTTACGGTTTGCCGATGACGTAGACATTATGACAGAGACTCTCGAAAATCTCTATACAATGCTCAATGACCTCAGCAGAGTTTCTCAACAGGTGGGTCTGAAAATGAACATAAGACGAAATATATGTCTAATATCAATGTACCGCCTCACCCAGTCATCGTTGAGAACTCAGCTCTCGAAATTGTTGACGAGTACACATACCTGGGACATATAGTCCAGCTAGGTAGGACCAATATCGAGAAGGAGGTCAACTGCCAAATCCAACTCGGTTGGGCAGCGTTCGGGAAGCTACGCCAGATATTTTCGTCCGATATCCCTCAGTGTCTGAAGACCAAATTCTTCGAAAAATGCGTGTTGCCAGTGATGACCTACGGCTCTGAGACGTGGTCGCTGACTCTGTGCCTCACGCGGAAGCTCAGAGTTACTCAGCGTGCGATAGAGGTCGGTCGGAGTTTCTTTACGTCATCAAATCAGAAATGAGGAGATCCGTAGCAGATTATATCCCGCAAAAGATAACTTTTAATTTTTAAAATTTAATAAGAACAATATTGCTTTTCTTTATCCAAAGATAGTTAATTATGGGTTCTGCGGACAGCTAATTGTAAGTTACGTAAATTTGACGGTTAAGAACTTCAAGTTATTAAGATTTAATGGGAGTGGCCTTCTTCTGTGAGACGATCATCTCACTGCACGAGGCCCACGAACGAGAGAGGGAGATTGCAATGGATGCTACCTCATACCGCCGGAGGAGGCGAGCTACAAGGCAGCGTCTGTTAGCGTAAGTCCATGCGTGGTCAAGACTCCTCAGTCGGATTCATCCGGGACCCCAGGGATGAATGCGAAAATTGAACACCTGGCGCTTCATTCATGGCTGAAGAAGGTTCCGCTGGGTTTTAGTGGGTATTGCGAGGCCTGCTTGTTCGCCGAGTCCCACACTCCTGACACACGGTTGGGGCCAGTGCATAAAAGCATTTCCCAGCGAGAAAAAAAAGGTTAAATTAAGCTATGATCCTCAAAAGTCACCCTAATGCTAATAATTAGAATGTTTGTCTAATAAATATTTTAAATTAATATCTAACTCTTAAAATTCTATATACATAAACAAACATTACCGTTTTGTTTTATATATACAGTAATCTGTGTGGGATTCGAAATGGTTTCAAAACGGTTTTCTTATACCTTTTTTTGTAAACTTAGATGCCGCTAACTGTAGCGACGTTGTTTTAGGTCCTTTTGCTCTCTGTTTTTAAATGTCCTAATACAGGTTTTGACTTTACTACATTATAACAATAAACTTGTTATAAAATCTAGTAGACGTGTTGTGAAACATTTATATAATTTCATAACACATGGCGTGATGAAGCGTTGTCACGTTGCCTTTCTTCTCACTAGGCTCGGCGATATTTTTTTACTGCTGACATTGTAGCGCTTGACTGTGATCACACCTGATAGTAATTGATAATCAATCGGTATTTTGTATGCACGTCGTCGCTTCGTCGTCGTCCCTTCAACCGATGGACGTCCACTGCTGGACATAGGTCTCACGTAATGACATCCACAAGGCCCGATCTTGCGCCGCCTGGCTCTAGTCGCTGCCGGTGACCCTCTTTGCTCGGTCCAACCTATGGGGGTCTTCTTACACTGTGCCGCGCGGTTTGGGGTCGCCACTCCAGCACCTTCGGGCCCCAACGTCATCGGTCCTTCGGACTATGTGCCCCGCCCATTGCCACTTCAGGTTCGCGATTCGTAGGGCTATGTCGGTGACATTGGTATTGCTACGGATTTCCTCATTTCTGGTATGGGAGTTTTATAGGAAAGAATTGGTATATGGGATAAATGCAGTTTTGGGGTGAATTAGGGTTAGTATACGACATTACTGCCACGGACGGAAGAGTAAAGAGCGGTAGTAATAGCTCGAGGCACCCGGGATCACTTACCCGCATGCTTAGTTAGTAACCGGACAGATTATCTGACTAAGTACCTGAGTAAAATAACTCTTACCGGGAGAGCTAGCTATCATCTTAGAATGCATGACCACTGATCATCAGGTGAGGTCATGTTCAAGTGCTAACCTTTTACCAATAGAAAGTCTCAGTACCAAGACATACCTTAAGATTGGTTATAAAAGCAAATTAAGTCATTCTCTTTCTAACTTTATAACATTATGTCCTTATACCTTTGAGATTCTTATACCATGTAGCACAAACTTCCTAAACTGAATACATAGTAAAACATAATGAAATCCAAAGGATAAAATTGTACAGTGCCATTTGTTGCTCAAAGTAAATTAACAATTTCAGCTTTCAATAGATGGCAATTTGAGTAAATGAATGGATATAAAGTGCGACCTAATAATATTGTAAAATGTAATGAAACTAGAAATTACTTGTAAAATTTCGCTATTACACCAAGAGATATTTATTTTATAGTGTTGAGATAAATTTATAGCAACAAATGTTAATAAACAATAAGTTATTCGATCGTTTAAAGATAATAAACACTGACTCCCGGTCTACACGACCTTGGATTCCATATCGTAATTGAATCGAGAGCTCCCGTAACACGTTCAGCTAGAAAACAACGTTTCTTTTTCATTTTATTTAGTTATATTTGCCTCTTATATTATATTAGTTAGTAAATAGGAATTCATTGTAAAATTGTAAAGTATATAAATATTTTAAGTGACTTTATATCTACTCTAAGGAAAGCGACAACAATACAACTCCAATTCAGCATTTTACAATATATTTTCCAATATTGCTTTAGTTATTACAATTATTTCACTTCCCTCCGATCATCCTATCTCTAGCTCGTTTTTCAAAATCCCCCTGACAACATTCTTTTTCTATTATCTCTTTTTTTCCCTTCCAAAATACTCTTCGGTCAATCAATTTCAATTTCACCTTTTTGCCATCGTTAAGCCATAATAATTTGATATTTAAAAGTAATACTATCTATCTATCTACTAAATATAATATATACTAACTGTAATATAGCTGTTCCACAGATACAATTGTAAGGTAAGGTAAGTGGCAGCCCATTAACGTCCCACTGCTGGGCACAGGCCTCCTCAATCGCATGATAGAGGGTTTTTAGAGCATAGACCCACCACGCTGCTCCACTGCGGAATGGCAGGCATAGTAGACAAGTGCACTCTCATAGTCCGGTGTGACGGGAATCCGACAAGACCGGAGAGAGATCAGGCGAAGGACCGTCGGCTTAACGTGCTCTCCGAGCCACAGGGGAGGATCACATCACGAACTTCCCAACTTCGGACAAATATTGAGAAAATCTTAATAGAAAACTCAATATTGATTTTTGAATTAGCCAGACCCGGGCCTCGAACCTAGGACCTCATATGTAACATGCTAAGCACTAGAGCAATGAGGCAGTGGATACAATTGACTGTTCAAGAAATATGAGAAATACTGTGATTAACAAATATCTTGGAAATTTTACTTATTCCTAAAGTTATACCATTTCGGTGATTTATTTAATCTGTTCTTAGTCATCTCAGAATCAATATTATCTCTATATATATAAAAGAGATATCCATCTATTGACTCATCACGATATCTCTGGAACCATAAGGCGAAGAGACTTGAAATTCGGTAGGGTTAATCCTTTTGACGAGTAGAGGTCAGCTATGAACGGATTTTACGAAATTACACCCGCAAGGGGGGTTGCGGGAGTGTTATACGTACGTTTCTTATTTGTAAAACAATTTGCCTAAATTAATGAAAATGCTACCCAAAAAACAATCCACGCAGACGAAGCCGCGAGTTCAGCTGTATTAAATAAATAAATACACAAAACTGTAGATCATTTTTTGGTAAAAGTTTAAAAAACCAAAAAAAATTTTTTAAAACATTTTGTGTATGGTCAATGTGTTAAAGTTCAAATTTCATTACAAACTTTGGCTTCTAGTTGCTAGAACAGCAAGGCTCATAGGCACCACAAGAGTAGCTGGTACCACATAAATATCACTGAGGTGAGATATCTCATTCTAGTAGGTTTTAGTCGGTACAATCCCATATACTATTATTACTATTATACCATATACTATTATAATCTGCTTCATTGGTCTAGTGGTTAGCATGTTCGACTACAGACATGAGGTCCTGGGTTCGAGTCCCGGGTCGGGCCAATTCAAAAATCAATATTGAGTTTTCTATTAAGATTTTCTCAATATTTGCCCGAAGTTGGGAAGTTGGCGGTGTGATCCACCCCCGTGCCTCGGAGAGCACGTTAAGCCGTCGGTCCTGCGCCTGATCTCTCTCCGGTCGTGTCGGATTCCCGTCACATCGGACTATGAGAGTGAAGGAATAGAGAGTGCACTTGTGTACTATGCCTGCCAATCCGCAGTGGAGCAGCGTGGTGGGTCTATGCTCTAAAAACCCTCGCTCCTCGGAATGAGGAGGCCTGTGCCCAGCAGTGGGACCTTAAAGGGCTGCTACCTACTTACTTACTAATCCCATATAACCCGAATTCTTTTCCCCATGCGTTCGACTATTTAACACCAGTGCGAACACCACACAGAAGGGCAGCAGTTTAATGTAGTCCTTATCTGTCGTGACAAGCTATAGCAGAATAGAGTGATCATCTTTAAAGAAGAGGCCAAGGTGCAGTGCACAATAAAGGCCTTGGAGAATTCTTCGTAGATACCGGGGCTCTACTTTATACGCCAAGGAAGACGGATGAGGTTTTTGTGGATGTGATTCCACAAAACCCGGTCTTGCCTTCAAAAAGTTCTGATATATTCAAAAACATTTCCCCTTCAAGAAAATCTGTTCTGCCTCCATATGAAGCCTTCTTTCAAACAGTTATTTTAATTTTGATTAAGTGAGTGCGTGAGCTCCCTTTAGAGACGCTGGCAGGGTTTATGGTGTTCGATGGATATCTATAATTGCTTTTTACATGCCACGTGATTGCTTCTGTTTATCAAGTCTTTATTAAGTGGAATATGATACACGTATAACTTAGGAATTAATTTGGTCTATCTTAATTGATTTCACTCTCATAAATGTACTTTATTAACACGCTTATATTAGCTACTACTATAATATGCTTGTATTATACAGAATTTATGAACTCCAATTTGGAGAATTGCATCTGAGATCCGGATTTTAGGAATGGTGATGATTTGATTAGGCCAACGCATAGGACTCCTGCCTCTTAGTCTTTTCCCCTCAATTTTATTAAGTTTTTGTAAGTAATCACCGGTTTTACAGTCTTTATGGCCAAAAACCTCAAGAGTTCTTTGAAGGCACGTATATGAATTAGTTGGTCCATGACATCTAGTTAACCCATCACCGATTGATTTGTCCCATGTTTCTTCAACATCACATCTCGAATCGTATAGATATTTGTTTGTATGTTTATGCTATTATCCATCATATACATTACTTATAGTTTTATAAGACCAGAGATTGCCTGGAAATTACAATTTAGCAATAAGTCTTTTGTATGTGTTACTAGTAAGCTTTTCTTTAATTAATGTCTTTGTAATATGTGCAATGAAACGTATCATTGCTGGCACTGGTGTAAGAACTCGGTGATATCTTATTGTCATATCATAATTTATTCAAAAAAGAGTTACATGTATCTTTCTTTAAAGCACGGCTTTGAAAAAGTTTCCATTCTGCAGTTTGTTTGTGACAGTAAGTTTGCGTTTCGTTACTCCTCGACAAACCATATAAACTATATGAAACGTGTTTTATACCGAAGGGAACAGCTAGTAGAAAATGCAATAAGAGGAAGTGATTGTCAATAAGTTCATTATTCCAGTTCTCCTTTCTTAATTACATAATAACAAAGTCATTTCTCTTACATTGAACAATGTAGTTACATTGTCCGACAGCGTCTTCATTCCACATAGCGATGCGTGCCCACAAAATCACCACTAACATCAATTAAACGCCCGATCAATCAATCGACGAGGCTCATTAAAGAACCCGCTTTTTATTTAAAATCTCTCCATTCCATACCACCTACACGTATATTCAGACTTTATAAAAACCAGATAAAAATGAGCCATATTCCAATACTATAAAATACAATTTTCAAGGTCAGAATAAACAGGCTTAATGGCATAGGTACACAGTGTAATTACCTTTCTAGTTGGTTATAATAAGAATAAAGCATATTCATAACAAAAACTCATCCGGTATTCGATCGGGAGCTAAATCGATGTCTATAATGAAATCGATACTGCTATATCGATGATGTCGAGAAAATAACCGGCTAAGGATTAAAAATTACTATAATCGTGTTGCATTGGCCTTCGGCTACCGGCTATCAAATAGTCAAATTATGAAAAAGTATGTATTAATCTATTACTCCAGCGAAGTTACTGTTAGACCACTTGTTAGTAACAAGTAGACGTTAAATTTGACTTCGTAATATGATGATGAAAATTTATATAAACATGTTTTATGAACTACCCTCTCGTGACAATATTTGGAAGTTTCATTTAGATTATTTATGAGTAACAAGTAGACATTTAAGTTGACAATTCATATAAACATGTTTTATTAACTACCCTCTTATGACAATGTTTTGGAAGTTTCTGTTGGGGCACTTATCCACAACAAGTAGACATTAAATTCAATTTCTTGATATAACGATGAAAATTCATTTTAACATTTTTTATAAACTACCCTCTCGCGTCAATGTATTGGAAGTTACTATTAAAGCATTTATAAAAATAAAGTAGACATTAGATTCAACTTCGCAACTGAAAGACGAAAATTTAGATAAATATGTTTATAAACTACCCCCTTTCTGAGAATATTTTGGAAGTTACTGTTAGCGCATTTGTTAATAGCAAATATACATTAGATTCAACTCCGTAATGGGAACACGAAAATTCATATGAACATTTTTTATAAACTACCCTCTTGTGAGAGTGTTTTGGAAGTTACTGTTAGCGCATTTGTTAATAGCAAGTAGACATTATATTCAACTACGTAATGGAAAGACGAAAATTCATATAAACATGTTTTATAAACTACCCTCTTGTGAGATAGTTTTGAAAGTTACAGTACAGGTACGTTAGTCTAGTTTCTTGTGAAGGTTCTATTGGTCCTAAAATGGATCAGTTTCGGTTCTCGATACCAGAAATTTAGGAATTAATATTTCTTTATTAAAGTCTGGACCAATTGGGAACTTTAGTCGTGGCTAAGTATCATCTTAACAAAGACATCATAGGGTTATAAAAGATTTGTTTTAGTATAGTGCTGTGTAGAGAACTTTAAAAGGTAGGTTTTATAATAAAAAAAATCTAGACTATATCATCACTTATAATTATGTGTATCAAACGCTGCCCCGAACGCAATATAAAATTAAGTCAAGTACTACACCATCTAGCAACAATTTACTAAAACTTCATATAAACTTTTAAAAACTATATAAATGGGCTACCAATAGATAGCGCTGTATAATAATTCCCAAAAAAATTCATTAATAGTTTTATATTTTAATAAAATCAAGCGTCATCCCTACACTTTAAAAAAGTTTTTGAACTACGAGTAAATCGGATAAATAGAAAATTGCGTTAAATAAGAAGAGTATGAAGGAATAGTAGGAAACATTTACGTACTTCACTTGTATATCTAAGAACGTCAATAATTATCGAAATTACTTCTAATTATCGTGAAAGTTTTTGGTCCTAAAATCGATATAATGACTCAGTCAAAATACTAGTTGCAAGACCGAGCTACACTTTTAATTACACACTCCAATCGCATTTTTTAATTATACACCCTTTGAATAGAGATCAAAAGCGGTACGTGTGTATTTGAATACAAAAAACTCTAGAGCCGAGCTTAAAGTGAGCTGTAAATTAGACAGTAACACAGGAAATGCCTTCTTAGCCCGTCAGGCCGTGATTAGCGATCAATTTGATCAGTACTATCACTCCTGATCGGTGATTCACTGACAGTTGAGTGCCGGTACAAAGATTGTCATAGATTATGGACATACTAGCGATTATTTTCTGGTTAGATAGATAGATGTTCTTTATTGCACACAAAAATTGAAAACCATCATTGTCGCTTTAAAAGATGGATGTCCATATGGACATAGATCTAACGTGCTGGTGACCACAAGGCCCGACCTTGTGCCATCTAGTTCCAGCAGCTTCCTGCGACCTTCTTTATGTCTTTGGTCCAACTTGTGCGGAATCGCCATTCCAGCACTTTCGGCCCCAAACTAGACTATGCTTCCCTGCTCATTTATGTGATCTGCTCATTTCCAGGCCCATAATTAGTGCCCTGGCTTCGGAGCCGTAGGACATCACTGGTAGAACGCACTGTTGGAGCTGCTGTAAGCTTTGTCTATATAATATGAATAAATAAACCTATGTGCCTTATGACTATATGCAATTCCTACCAGGCAATCCATCATATCATGAGAGGGTATAAAAAATGAATCATTCATATGCCTACATGTGTTATCTGTCATAAAAGTGCATGACATCGATGCTACAAGTACTAGTATTAGATTTAAATGTAATGTCTACACTATTCTCAATCTATACATATAGTAATGAATCCCTATTTTCCTTGGTCACGGCGTCACACGTGATCGCCAGAACTAATTTTGGTAATTCTTTTTTTGGTTGTTTTCAGGAGAAGGTTTTTATAATGAACAAAATTATCATAATCTTTATTTCGGTCTATCTCTGTGTTTTTTCTTTAACACTGTAATGCACATCTTCCAACGACTTTTCTAAAATCAGAAAGGTTGGCTGGCAAATTTGATTAAGCTTTAAAAGCTTAAAAAAGCTTAAAAATTAAGCTTTGTAGCTTTAAGTCCGCCGGTTGCACTCTGTGCAATAAAGTTAATAAATAAATAAGTTTGTAAATAAAATTAAGAAATTGCGTGAATCATAAGACAATTTAAGAAAATTCTTATTGTCTCCTTTTGTAATGTAACGTCATTAGAGAATGACAATATTTTTTATAGTACAGTACAGAAAATGCAAAAAATTATGACAATACATTGTACACGTAAGGGGGACAGGTAGGCGGCCTTTTCGCTTATTACCGATTTCTGTCAACAACCTTGGGGTTGCGGTTTTAATATTAATCAATAACTTAGTACTACTGACATTATAAATTGTTTTAATTATTTTAATTAAGTTAATCTACTTATTTCGACACTTCACGCAATTATCGTTTTATTTCAACTTATATACTCAACACTTTCAAGAATCACACTAATGGAGAAAGCCGCATGACAATTTAATAAGTAATATTTGTCTTTTTAATATGTAAGGATCGGTAAACTAAAAAATTCAATTTAGGTCTGGGACATCTGTTATTAATATTCAACATTTATTAGTCTATGACAAACCAGTAATCGCGGTTACCGTGTGTTTAAGTAAGGCACGATAATTGAAGATATGCTCGTATCATACATACCAGTCTTCTCTGAGTGACGTGTGATTACTTTGCGCTCACTCGGATGAAATTAAGATGAAACGAAAGCTTTAAAAACGCAGAGCGAATTATTTTTCAACTAGGAATTATCTTAGTAATCTCACTTGTCATGTGTAAGCGTTAATACATTCCAAGACTATAACCTGTACTATATTGCAAGACATCCTTACTAATTTTATAAATTCGAATATAATTCTATTTGTCGCGCTTTCACTTCAAAATTACTGGACCAATTTTAATGAAATTTAGTACACAGATAGTCTAGACCCTGAGAAAGAATTTAAGCTACTTTTTGACGCAAATAAAGTATTGTAAAGGGTGGAAGTATCGTCATTTTTTACATCTATAAACTTAAAACTTTGTTATAACGATTTAAACAAACATGTCATTCAAAGTTTTTAAAAGTTTTCCAGTCAAAGGTGTAAAATAACAATTCTTACTAATATTATAAATGCGAAAGAAACTCTGTCTGTCTGTCGCGGTGTCAACCCCAACCTACAGAAACGATTTAAATAAAATTGGGACTGTTTGCACTGCAAATAGCTCATTAAAATGTGTCTTATTTGTAAAATAGTTAGCAGTAATTGTCAAAATGCTGCCCAAATATAATACCTTTTGTACGAAATACAGTTTATATATCCCTATATATTAAAAAATAAAGTTCTCTACCGTATCTGTCGGTCTGTTCGTGATTGATTCAAAACCTACTTTACAGATTTACGTGGGGTATTCATTAATAGATAAAGGGATTGAAGTTGAGTATCTAATTTGGTAACGTGTAGTCTAAATTGTTTGAATTATTACGATAATTATTCGAAAAAGCTGCCAAAGCGAAATATGTGATGGGATATTCTTCTTTTTTAGATCTACAAAAGTAGTCACGTATAGTGCGGTTTACAATATCTACAAATATGTTAAAGATCTTAATTTTATTAACTAAAAACACAATCAATTAAAACTAGGTGAACCGGTAGACTTCTTAGCGGTTTGTTACTACAAAATGAGACAAGATTTGTGCTTAGAATGAGCAAAGTCATTACCAGGTTTTTCTTTTTCTTGATTGCCTGTAAAAAATGATTTTATAAAAGATGATATGGCTACAAAAAATGATGATGTAAGCTTTACCTTTTGTGTATACCTGAACGAACAAATAAACAAATCATGCACGTCGAAATAAACAATATCGCCCCGATATGACTCGCAGGGTAATCAAGGCTGGTCACTTTTTTTTTGTTTTCACTCCTGATGCGTAATATATGAGTATTGTGACCATAATTTAGATAAGGTTAATAGAACATAAGTTTTAAGTTCCTAAAATGACAAAACATATTTTAAATACGGTTATTTTAACAGAGAGAGTATTAGGCCGAATTTAATAAAAGTATAATTTATTTTACACACTCAGTGTTTCCTCCCCCATATTAATAAGAAAGAAGTTAGATATAAAATACCTAGAGATTTACCAAAAGATTATGGACAGGTTATTTCAAATGACTGGCCTGGAAAAGATTACTAAGAGATTTAATGACGACGTAATGTATCGTACAATATAATATATAGCACGAATAATAAATATTGACTATCTTTCTATTTATCTATCTACCGATCTAAATATTATGAAATAAAAATTAATGTTCACATGTAATTAGATAACTGTGTGTATATCTGATCTGTAATAACTGTGTGTCTGACTGAATGCCTGTGTGTGTGCGCGTATTTAATAGTACGAATAGAGAAGGTCCCAGTAATATGAAATAATACAAAAATATACTTACAATGTCCTTTTATTGTGAGGATAATTTCGTATTATTACAAATAGATTTCTTTTAAATATAAGTATAATGTTAAAATAAACTCGTTTATAAATCACATTAAGTAAAATCGTAATCTCGAGGCGTACCATGAGAATATTCCTAAAATATTGTTAATACCGAATAACAAGATCGTGATGACCTAATTCTTTCGGAGGTAACTAATAATTATTTAAATTTAATTTAGCTCTGGGCCTAACTTATGCACCAGAGACTTTACACTTCGATTAAAAGTAAACACATATAAAAAAATAACAGGGAAATTAAAGCGTAAAAGTACTATTTGTAGGTGGATTATAAATGATGTTGTAATCATCAAAACGCTCCACGTTAATAATAAACTCAATATTGGAACGCACTGTGATCGCTTTGCTTGCATATTTACGCCATCAACAGGCCAACTAGCAAAGCCCTATTAAATCTTAAGACGAGAGAGAGAGAGAGAGAGAGAGAGACCATTTTATTGTACACAAGTTAAAAATAAAAAAGACATTTAAACTAAGCGACTTATTACAAAGCGGTCTTATTTCTGCAAGCAACCTCTTCTAGACAACCTTTGTTTGATGAGAAGCCAATAAAACGACAAGAGTTTCAACGTCTTTTAAATAATTTCATATCATAAATTTAAGCATTGAAATCACTGATTTTAACTGCTAATAAAATATCATTTTAACACAGTTAGTTCCATTAAAATAAAGCTAAAACTATTAAATTATGGGTAATGTATGTAATTTTAAAATTACGTATATCTTCATAGAAATGCATGGTTACCCTACAAGTAATAACTGAGAGCCGGTATCGAACCTGCGTTAATGACGCGCCTTGGGCAGCCTCTGTATCAGAAGCTATCTACATCTATATCCAAGGGAAAATGTATGAAAGCACTTGAAAATAAGGCTCAATTTCCTGTGCTTATTTCGTCGTATTTAATACATACAAAAGTCGTCCCACAGGTATAATAATTTATGCCTATAATCGCTTGAAGGCTGTAGACACGTGTAATTCATGGCGCGTAATCATAGCACTGTCAACTTCAAGAATAGGTCTCAATAATTGCAATGAGCGTTTTTAGTTTCATTCATTCAATGAAGCAAAATTACACGTATGAGTGGGTGTGGCATCGTACCGTGAAAATTAAAAAGTGTACTTTTTATATAATTAGCTCTTCCTCTCTTTCACTCTTCGGTCAAGTGGCTAGGATATTCGACTACAGACATCAGGTCCTGGGTTGGACCAGTTCAAAAATCAATACTGAGTTTTCTATTAAGACTTTCTCAATATTTGCCTGAAGTTGGGAAGTTGGCGGTATGATTGTGTCGAATTCCCGTCACATCGGACTATGAGAGTGAAGGAATAGAGAGTGCACTTGTGTACTATGCCTGCCAATCCTCAGTAGAGCAACGTGATGGGTCTATACTCTAAAAACCCCCGCTCCTCGGAGTGAGGAGGCCTATGCCCATTAGTGGGATGTTCATAGGCTACTGCTTACTTTTTCCCCTCTCTTTCGTTAATGGAAAACATCGTGAGGAATCTGCTTACCCGGGAGATGTTTTGGGGTAAGTATAGCCTGCCAATTTGTAATTTGGCAGGTCTATATTCTAAAATCTCTCTCTCCTGTGAATGTGGAGGCCTGTGGCCAGCAATTCGACGATAATAGTTACTTATCTTGGTTACGTTATTCCCCGTGTAATACCGGATATGTTTTCTTTCTATCGATTCTTTCTTACGATTTATTTATCGTTCTATATTTAGGAATACGTATAATAAGCTAACTGAAGTGAAAAACATTTTTAGGCGCATATAGGGTAAAATTTTTACGGACGGAACGCTTTATTAGCGTTACGAGGATTTGCAGCGTTTTTGATGGTAATTCCATTGAAGGTTAGATAGTTTTAACATTTACAAATAACTTGTGGTATTTTAAATTACCAGTCGTCATATAATAATTGTATATAATTTTTCTATAAAATCTAGTATAAAAATATTTCTTAAATTCTCTTTTCTAAATTTTAAATTAAAAAAATATATATATTTACTCGTGGCATTTTTATTTACAAATTTAGAAAGTGAATTTACAAAATATTTTTATTTTATATTAAATTAAAATGCCACGTGTTATTTATAAATATTAAAACTACCTTTGAACGAATTAGCATGAAAAACGCTGCACATCTTCGTGACGGTAATCACGCGTTTCATCGCTAAAAAAAATGTGTGTACACGCGTTAGAAGTTATACTTGGCGTAACAAGATAAAAAATCTTTTCCAAAAACTAAAATTTAATAAAAGGTTGTCTGGAAGAAATCGCTGATTAGCGATAAGACCGCCTTTTTGTACATTTGTTTGTTATTACTTGTGCGTCTTTTATTCTTTGTAATTCTTTTCTTTGGTGTACAATACAGAGTATATAAATAAATAAATAAAATGTTGTTTTTAGCTAACTTCAGGGTGTCGGTTTTTTGTGACGGTGTGCGCGATAATCGTAAAAAATTACTGTCTTCATTTTTCCCTAACGCACCAAAAGAAGTCTAACTTCAAATATTCTTACCCTCACGTGTCTAGAGACAGACACTCACAAAATCGGTTCAGCTGTTTGAGACTTCAATTCTATACACACATACAGGATTATTTATAATAAGATAGATATAGGTATCTATCACACACTTGTTTAACGTACTTGAGTTTGTATATGACAAGTAGCTTCGTGTTGGCGAAGAAAAAAGACTATTACTCAGTACAGTAGCCCGCGCTTGCCATCAGGAGCGTATGACTTTTGTACACTGAGAGAAAAAAGTCGTAAACATGTGATTTATGATGCCATTATCAATATATTATTATGTAATTACGCAATTATTATGCAATTATGTAAAACAAATTCAGATACATCTACTTACTAAAAAAATATTGAATTGTAAATGCATTCTAGACAAAAATCAATTTCGAATTAAACGATTGTTAACAGTTAATATTGATTTATCTAAAGTAATATTATAAAGAGGAAACATTTATGTTTGCATGCCGATTACAAAAATTTTTTTACCCTTATTTACCTCAGGCTATATTACATTCTCGAAAAAAAAATAGGAATCCCTAATAAAAATGCAAACCAAGGTGTGAAACAAAAAATCTTTTATCGCGTGCGCTACGGCAACTATTGACGAGAGAACAAAAAATTATTCTACAATAGTATAGAACGTCTTAATATCTACAAAAAAGTCCCAGATACTATATGTCCAACTACTGTAGTTAGAAATTGCTGAATCAATTTCGTAACAGACAACCGTTGGTTATACGAAACATCAAAATAAAGCAGGTGATAAAAGAATAACTACATACAATATATAAGTGAAAATATAGAAATAACTATAAACAAATCAATACATATATGAGGATATATTAGATCAACGTCGCCATAACGGTAATGAAACATATGCTTCTACCCGGAAATGTTCATCATCAGAAATAATAGGTTTTAAATAGCAATTACGCGTATAGTGTATGATTGCGCGATCTTTAAAAAAGCATCCACATATAATAAAGCTGTTGTAAAGTAAGTAGCAGCCCATTAACGTCCCACTGCTGGGCACAGGCCTCCTCACTCCGAGGAGCGAGGGTTTTAAGAGCATAGACCCACCACGCTGCTCCACTGCGGATTGGCAGGCATAGTACACAAGTGCACTCTCTATTCCTTCACTCTCATAGTCCGACGTGACGGGAATCCGACACGACCGGAGAGAGATCAGGCGTAGGACTAACGGCTTAACGTGCTCTCCGAGTCTCAGGGCTGGACCACACCGCAAACTTCTCAACTTCGGGCAAATATTGAGAAAATCTTTATAGAAAATTCAATATTGATTTTTGAATTGGCCTGATCCGGAACTCGAACCTTATGTCTGTAGTCAAACATGCTAACCACTAGACCAATGAGGCTGTTTACAGAAAAATTATATGACATTTCAATATATAGACACGGAAATTGTGGCATAAATAGAACAGATATCACTAAGCTATCATTATTTAACTTTTATTTCTAAAAGTAGTTTCACATTCGTCATTGTGCTCTTCGGCGAAGCAAAACAGGATGAGAAAACCTGTGTAACTCTGGAGCAATAGTGGCATATGTGTAACCCTCAATGTGATAAGTTAGAAGGTTTATGTTCTAAAACACTCTCTCCTATGAATAAGAAGGCCTTTTTTTCACGCTGGGACGCGCCTTTATACACCCCGTTCAAACAAAATCTAAAAGGGAGTGTATGACCCGCTGACATTAAGCCAGAATACCTACTCAAATCAGGCGATACCCTCCCGATCCTTTTGGATGACGCAAGGATCGGTTGAAGAAATTTACCCTGGTATTCCGGGATACTCTCGCTGGGAAACTTAGGGATAGGGGTAAAGCAAATCTACGCCTCCTACCTTCCAACCTCCTGCGCTGGAGAAGAGGAGCGTCTATAGAATCCTCCCTCTGCCTCTTATATGCCTCCCTCAGCGAAATAACAAATTCGCAGAAGAAGGCCCTTGCCTTTCACTTCCTTTTGCTAGTGAGCATTGCGCCGACTATACCCTCCTACGAAAGATCTCCTCCGACCAACGTTGTCAAAATATATCACTGAGGCCCTCACGCCGGGCATTCTACCAGAGCGTTCTGCACCGAATCAGTAGGTGCTACAATACTCAGGGCAGGCGGGCGTTTTCTCTCGGCGAACAAAGTGATGCAGGTACTTGCCGAAACAACTGTGTCCGGTCATCACCTACACCAGCCTGTGAGAAACAACCCCTAAACGATCAATTCTCTAGGAGAGGACGGATCGCCCCCACCGTAACCAAATCTATCGTTGGAGACCTCAGGTCCTCATGCCACCTTTAGCTTAGTACTCTCTCTGCTAAAGACCTAATCATCCCAACATCGTCGGCATCACTTGACGCCCTTTCGGTAATTGATGCCGCCCTGCACCGATGGGCGACTACTAGAATCTTTGCCCGCAGATCCCAAGGGGGGTCACCAGCCAGAAGAGTTGCTGCCGTCCTTGAAACTATATGGTATCCCCATATCACCCTAGAATATTAATAAGTTGCTTCTTAGCTAATATACATATATGTATAGGCGCTTGTCTTGAATATTATGTATGAATTTTGTCCGCCACAGTATCGCAAGGTCTGTGATTATGTCCAGTTTTTGTACAGCAGCAGGGTCGCGAGACACGTGGTGAGATAAAATTATGGTAATCACCGCGAGCTCCATCACAGCACGTGGTTAGGGTTCTGGGGGAAAATATACTCAATATTTCTTAACAACAATTGATAGTAGACTTTTAATTTTCGCGATTCATAATACATAACTACTGACAGACTCATAAACCATAATCATTGAAGTGAAAATGTCTTTAATTTACTTAGAAATAAATACGGCGAAATACTTGTATTAAAAATTATTTAAAATAAAAATATGAAATAAAGAATTCTTTGGTTCTTTTCTTTGACCAATATTGTATTAGTTCCACTTCATCCATGTTATGTATTTTTATCATGGCAAAGAAACTAGTGAATGTACCAGAAATATACACCATTTTGACTAATCTCAAAAAAATTAAGTACATAATGATTAAAGAGCTATTCTCCATTAACCCAGTCGGGTCCTAAGTATATAGATATATAGTAGTTTTTCTTACTAAACTAATAAAGCCCTTACTGAAGGTCAGTGTGGTCTTAAGAGAATATCTGGTGTATTGACAAATATTTGCTTCCCTGGAAGAGTTCCCAGGTACGATACCTAATAGGGAAAATTTAGAGAAATTAAATTTCCTAATTTAGCTACACTGACACGGTGTGAAGCTTCAGCCTTGGTTAGTGGCGACCGAACGAACTAAGACACATCGCCTACTGCGATATATATATGGTGACACATAGCATCACGCCTTATTCCCATAGGGGTAGACACAGACCACGTCCTTCCCCTTATCACGATCCTTGCATATCTCCTGTGCTTCTTTCATTCTCATTAAACCTTTCATACAAGTTCGTCGGTTTAGAGTTTTCTTGACCTGGCCCTTATTTAAAATATCCTGGATTTCGTCCTTTCTTCCTTTTTTTCAGACTCCTTTCATACATTCTCTCTACGTGCCCAATCCATCTAAACATACCTTTCTCAATTTTAATCACTGCATATTCTTTTATACCACAATGTTCTTGGGTAATGATATCTAGAAATTACCTTACTGGTCCATTGGTCTACTTATTCTGTTAAGATATTCTCAGTGTTTACACGAAGTGAGGAAACTGGTGATGTGCTTGATCTCCGTGCGTATGAGAGCACGTTAAGCCAAAAGGCCTGCGCCAGATCTCTCTCCGGTCATGTCGGATAGCCATAACATCGAAATATAAGGGGAAAGGAATAGAGAGTGCACTGGTATTAGCTCATGCACTTGTGTACTATGACCGTCAGTCTGCAGTTGAATAGCGTGGTGGGTCTACGCTCTAAAAACCCTCTCTCCTATAAGTGAGGAAGCCTGTGCCTAGCAGTGGGCCGCTAACGGGCTGTTACTTAATTTTCATTAAGAAATTATTAAGATGTACATTATCTTTTATCATTATCATCTAATATACAGTGAAATTGCCGTCAAGCATTAACCTGTATGTACAAAAAAAGACCTATTTACTGCGAAGTAATATTGTAACTATCCGGTTGCACAAATATTTATAGCATGATTTGTCTTTTACTTGATAGACTGCAGACAAGCGTTAAATTATTGAGTATTGCAATAAATTATTAAAGAACAGAACCAATGTTTAATTTTTTTTTGTTACAATAATTGTCGTTCACATTTCGTCCACATCTGTTCTATTTGTCTCATCAGCATCACGCATGCGTTATATTACAATGGGGTTATTTTAAGGTAGCGGTTACAGGAACTTTAAAAAGCGGAAAATATTTTTCTTATATCGATTGCTCCTACGTATAAAGAGTGAATGTGAAAAGTTGTAAAGTTTAAAAGCGTAAGATCCAAATTTGTTTATTTGAAAAAAAAAATTATATTTTATCACATAAATTGAATTCAAATTGTACATATTAAAGAAATAAATAAAGACAAAAACATAAAAAAGCAAAATATTATTTATTCCCGTAGACCTAAAGCACTTTTGAATCAAATCAAATCAAAATATCTTTATTCAAATAAGCATATTACATCACTTTTGAATCGTCAAATTATATTTTTGTTCCACACTCTTATTCTAATATAGGTCTGATAATGGGACTAAAAACGACTAAAATTCGTCAGTAATCGTCAGTAGTCTGTCGTTGGTAACAATCTATCACCGGTTTGGAAAATTGACTTCGCTGGCAAGAAACTCTAATATTTTTGTCAGTGCTACTAGAATCATGTCCAAAGATTTTTATAGCCTAAATAATCTTATATACTATAATATAGAAGATTGTTACAAAAGGCACATGACTTTTGTAAACGAAGTTTATGAAAAATAGTGCGAATATAATACCAGCAACCGCTGTCTCTTATTTAATATAGTTCCAACTTAAACTGCACAGTCTTTTTGGCTCACAACATTACATCCGCACGCCATCGGTCTTATTCTCTTATAATTATTCCCACAAATGGAATGCTATTTATGTTTTTAAAAGATAAAAAGTGTCCACTATAATTATTACAAATGCGGTAATTATTGTCCGTTATAATTTAAAATAATGGCAATAAAACATTCCTGTTGAAATCATTGTCAAATTGCAGAAAACGTGTAAGCTTTTACATTGTTTCATAAATGTTTATTGTTTGTATATGGGAAATGTGAAACGCAAGTTTAGTTTTGATTTTAAAGGCAATTACACTGTAATCTTTATGAAATTTCTAATAACTTTAATATGTGACAAATATAACTACATATGAGATATGACATTGTTTGATTGTAGTGATTGATATCGCTTGATGTTAAGACATTGCTTTTTAATAAATATTATTCAAATTACCATCAAATTTGTATTACTATTAAAGGCTCACGTAAAAAGTTATAAGGTTTCAAAGAAAACATATAAAATATCCGAAATTGTATGAGTAAAATGCAGTCTGCATAAAATTTAGTATAGTCAGATATACGTTTGCCCTCTTATGTATAAGGTAAGGTAAGTAGCAGCCTATTATCGTCCCACTGTTGGGAATAGGTATCTTCACATCGTAGTGCTGCATTTGTATACAAATTATAACTAGATATATAATATTCCTTTCAAATGCAGCAGCACTAATTGCTGCTGCATTTGAAAGGAATTGTCAAGGTTCTTTAAAATGATTTTAAGCAATAGAATTATATTTCATTAAAATGATTTGAAAATTGTTTCGTGTGGCCATCATCTGTCAAATAAGTAATGTTGTGATGATTGCATATTGCACAATTAGCTCAATATATATCAGCAAATCACTGATAGTCAAATCAAGTAATACTATAAACATTGTACGGTTAATCCAACAGTGTTTAAGAAAAGTTTGTATATCTGCGGTTTTGAAAAAAATCCACTCACTTTGATTGTAGAACCTTTAATATCTTATGATGAAATTTCCGCTATGAGATGTTTTTGATAATCAACTAGTACAATTTGAAATGGTTTACCATTTTTTTTTTATTTTCTGTTTACATGAGAGCGTTGAGTATGAGAGCATTGAAACTTAATGACAAAACAAGAAATAATTTGATAAGAGAACGCTTTGGTATAAAAGATGATGGAATTACTAAATTTGAGAAAGGTATGCTCAGATGATTTGGGCACGTGGAAAGATTGAATGAAAGGAGACTGACAAAAGGATTTGTCAAAATCGAATGGGGAAGTTGGAAGGGAAAGATCCAGGCGAACGTTCCTGGACTAAATCCAGGACATTTAAAAAAAGGGCTAGGTAAAGAGTACTCTACACCGACGAATTGTACATCGACGAATTGTATGAAAGTTTTAATGAGAATGAAAGAAGCGCCGGGGATATGCAAGAATCGTGGCGAGTAGAAGGACGTGGTCTCTGCTTACCCTGGGAATGAGCATGATGCTATGTATATATCTACTTACTTGAAAAAATGATAATGTATTTGTAGAAACAGTTCCATATTCAGAAATGTGTTGGTTCGAAATTTTATCGTATATGTCGTATTTTTTTATTGGAGATACTATAATCCAAATTAATTGTTAAAAAAAGAAGACAGCAGATATGCAAATTAGACTCTCAGTGGTGGGAGGTAATTCTGAAAGGTCCGAGTAAAGATAAAGGGACATACTTCTTAAATTATTGTATTTTCATTGACCCTTGATAAGAATTAAAAAAAAATAAGAAGTAGTCTACTAAATTCCCATTGCTGGGCACAAGCTTCCACATTTACAGGAGAGAGGGTTATTAGACCATACACCCATCAAGCTGCCCAATTCCGGCTTAGTACGCTAAACAAACCTATTCACAGCGGCAACTCTTGGTGTCGTCAATTAGCGGAGACTTTTCACTGGTCAGCATTGCATGTGCAAGATGGAGAGTCATAGCCTCCTTTTGCGAGGCCGTTGTCATGCCAAAGAGGGAAGAGGAAGGCACTTGAGAGGGAGCAGAAGGTTGCTTCTGATGTCCATGCTATTCATTGCTGAAGGTTGGGCAACAGAAGACGCGTATTTGCACGCTTCGTCGAACTGCCTTGAATGTTGTTTCGGCTTTATCCGAGACACACTATTGGATTGCGCAAGCGGGCTGCTGATGTCCCACTTTAGGATGACCTGGAATCACTAGGTTTTAGTGGGTATTTGTCTTTTCAGTGAGTCCCATACTATCGACTCTTTGGTTGGGGTGCTTTAAAGCTATTTTCCAACAAAAAAAAAAAAGGCTACACAAACCTTAGACTTGCTAGCGCGAAATTGAAGTTCTCTCCCAAAGTATTCCTTCAAAAGTGAGGCGCCTATATTTCTTTTTATAAAAAATATCTTAGCTGCGCCATCCCAGGATTAGATTCCATGAGTTCTATGAACTATGGCTTGATAATTGCGCATAATTTTAAATAATCCAACGTTTTGAAATGCTTTAAAGGTTCCATTTTTAGGCTATAGTAATAGACTTGTCAATTTGGCATAAAAACGTAAAATACTGGCGAAATGTCTATCTAAGAGTTACCTTCGTCTGCAATTCCCTTTGTATAAAATCAAACCAGTCCTTAGTTATATCCATTGACATCGGATAACATTTGAGATACAGCTGATACCGATCTTGTCTTTATAATTCGTGTATTATTACAATGAATAATAAGCTCCTGGAATACATTATAATTGGACTGTATCGAACAATTTACATAAATATGTCGCTTATAAATTGTGCCCTTGTTTGTTAGGTGTTTCATATTTCACTTATAATTTAATTCTTTATATGTATATCCTTATCTATATATCTATGGTCTTATCGAGATATCTCTGAAACCGTTAGGCGTAGAGACTTGAAATTTGGTAGGAATATTCCTTTTGCCGAGTAGAGGTCATCTAACGACGGGTTTTGCGAAATTCCACTATATTTTTTGACATAATGGAATCAATCAAAAGTAAATTTTAGGAAATTCCACCCTCAAATGGCAGTGCAGATATGTTTCTTATTTGTAAAACAAAATGCTAACAGAAAAACACAAACTAAGTTGCGTGTTCAGCTTGTATATGATAAAATTAAATTCTCTGCCGAGGTCGTTTGTTAGTGCGTAATAAATTCAAAACTACCAAACCGATTCTCATGAAGTTTTCACCAATAGATAGATCGATTCTTAAGGAAGGTTTGAGTATATTATTTGTTAAGGTTTTGAGTAAATTTATTGAAATATTATTAGAAAAGACTATACAGATGACATCACTGGGAATAATAAGTAAATAATAGAAAATTGAGTAATATTATAGTTCAAAATACGGTTCAAAATTATCAGTTACATTATATTCTGGATGAATGAATTTAACATAAATAAAAATCCGCCTTCAAAACAAACTGTTCCAACCGTCTAAATTTACAGTTAAATTTACAATGATATCGTCATACCCGGGATCAAACCTATTATTTTTGAGAAAGTAATATAGCCCATATCGCTCAGCAGCTTCTTAATCTTGAAAAACAATTTGAAATCTGTCAAGTAGTTTTTGTGTGAATAAGTAATAAACATACATACATACAAAAACTGCCTCATTGGTCTAGTGGTTAGCATGTTCGACTACAGACATGAGGTCCTGGGTTCGAGTCCCGGGTCGGGCCAATTCGAAATCGATATTGAGTTTTCTATTAAGATTTTCTCAATATTTGCCCGAAGTTGGAAAGTTGGCGGTGTGATCCACGCCCGTGCCTCGGAGAACACGTTAAGCCGTCGGTCCTGCGCCTGATCTCTCTCCGGTAGTGTCGGACTCCCTTCATATCAGACTATGAGAGTGAAGGAATAGAGAGTGCACTTGTGTACTATGCCTGCCAATCCGCAGTGGAGCAGCGNGCCAATACGCAGTGGAGCAGCGTGGTGGGTCTATGCTCTAAAAACCCTCGCTTCTCGGAGTGAGGAGGCCTGTGCCCAACAGTGAGACATTAAAGGGCTGCTACTTACTTACTTACTTTTACATACAAAAACACAAATGTTTCGTCTTCATAATATTACTTTAAATAAATCTCGATATGTTGTTCAAATTTTCTATTTTATTCTATACAAAATGAATAAGTTTTCATGTTTTTGCCATTTTAGATGTGCAATTTTTTAATTATAACTATGCAATCAAATAAATACATTTCATTTCTTAACGAAAATTCTTTTATCCTTTCGTTGACTCGTTTCGTATTCATGCAAAGACTACATAATATTATTATCTTTTGTGTATGCAATTTAAAATTCGACGAGGCGTGTTTTCAAATTATTTAGTCATTACCATAATGCACCGATTTTCGCCATGAATATTACGCCAAAATTCTAGTGAACAGTAACCGGTGTTTCACATCCCGTGAAAAAGATTTATAAATAATTCATGCTGCCATATTGCGCGTGCCTTGAGACTAATCATTTGTATAGGGATGCCAAATTTATTATTACCAATAGTCAACTAGTGATTGAAATTCAACCATAATTAATTCAAATTACAACTTTGAACATTATTAAAGTTTTATTGTTAAAAACTATACTTCTATAATCACAGAAACAGAGATTATGAAATCTAAATGAAAGAAGAACCACAAGATGTTTAAAATTATTCATTAACTGGTAAAAGAATAAAAACTCCTCAATCATATGCCAAATGTACGATAATAATGTAGTCTCAATTTGACCACAGACTTCAACAATAAATAAAACAGTGCGTGCCCATGTCAAATACAGGGTAGTGTGTGTGTTTTTCTAATTGGTTTAATGTATTTGACGGAAGTAGATATTTGTACTTGTTGGTAAAGCAATTGAATAGTTAAGTAGAAAGAGACGGCAATAACTCGTTAAATGCACGTGCATCGGATCGTGTCGGTTCGGCAAACGATACCATCCGAAGCCGCAGTAGGAGTGCTATAAAGGGAACCGAGATCGCGGATTCGGAACTAAAGAAGTCTCAAAAAATTATTTCGGGAGAGACAATAATCATAGGAACCCACTAGTGGTTAACGCGTCCTCTTATAGGAACCGTGTCAATGTTCTGCCTAGGAAGAGACGGCCTAAATATGTCCTTAACGACCCAGATGACAAGACCACAGTCGACTATCTACTATACCACGTAGGGACAGACACTTATACAAACGTTACACACCGACCACCGGCGGAGTCGAGGTTCCCTGATTTCTGAAGTCACCGTCGTGGACTCCACCCACGTTCCCAGGGGCGCTTCTGAACAGTCCTTTACCCCCCCCCCCCCATGCTAGATTTGATAATATATGATAAAGTTATCCCAAGCCGAAGCTTGGCCTCGCAGGAGACGCCCATGGAGCGGCGTTTTCCATGTGAGCGAGCCCTTTTCAGTGTTCGCACACCAAAATTGGCGGTCTCATTAAAAGCCGTCCATCCCTCCAGTTACGCTGTAAAACCAGCAGGGCTATCAGCTAAATACACTCCGAACACAAAAAAAGGGATACGGAACTCATTCTCAATGACTGCGTCGGGGCATGCACCGTTGTCTTCGTGATAACCTTTACTACTATAATAAATTCGCCAGACTTCTGCCCTTCCATAGGCAAACTCATTACCATTTATTAATTGCATTGTTAATTATTGTCATATTCTAGTTTATTGTATGACATTAATATATTCCTTATCTTATATAAATCCGACATATTCTTATGCGTTATTTAAAAAAAAATATATCGTTCACCCTCAATCTCTATATAAACTGCAGTTCGTTCGTGTTAAGAATGCAGTAAGTCATAATTGTTCAAAGTCAAAACTTCTGTTTAGTCGTCGTTTTCATGACGACTGTGATTGGTGGATTTATTAGTGGCGATTTTTTTTTACAAGTGGGTATAAGAAATTTAGCACAGGGAATGAAAAAAACATTCGCCTAGTGACAGTTCTTAGATTGTATCATCGGTAGTATTGTGTCTTAAGTTATTGAAACTAATGAAGAATTTGAGAATAGTATTACTTAACCTACAAATTAGTGAGCAAAACAAACTTGTTGTAAATTCCAGTAGGCTGCATAAAATTAACAACTCATTTAACGGTAACTGTATACGTTTCTATAATAAACTCCCACAAGACGTTTTAGAAATGTCAATTAATAAATTCAAAGTCTTTGTTAAAAGAAAGTTGATAGAAAAATCGTATTATAAGTTGCAAGAGTACTTAGACGATAGAAACGCGTGGGAGTGAACGAACTGCTCTAATTTGAATTGAAATATATTAAACTAATATGATATTGTAATGATGATGATAAAAAAAAACAAAACACCCGACTGAATTTGTTGTGGGCTCTTCTCGGATCAGGGCGCGAAGGAACCCTCGTAACTTTAGATTTTAAGTCGTTCTGGAGTATCATCATACATACATTAGAATTAGAGTGTGGAAAAGAAAAAAAATGAATAAAAATATTTTGATTTGACTTGATTTGAGCATGCTAACCACTAGACTAATGAGGCAGTATAACATGCATTATTTCAACGTATAACTTGGCAACTTGAAGACGTTAGCTTAATCATAAAATATCCAGCATTCAGATCCAATCTCATTGAACTAATTGGCGTTTAAGTGAGCCATTAAAATTTAAAGAAAATCGAGAAATCGCATTTGAAAGCCCAATTAGGCCATAAAGGTCTTATCATGATGTCATTAACCGACTACGAACACATAGGGAGGTTTATGAGTTATACTCTTTTACTACACAAAATCGTGGACCATTTCAAACAGTTCGAGAGTTTACAACCAATTAACTCGATAAATACTTATACTTTTCTGGGGTTAATTGTGGCCACTAAATTCATTGGTGATGATTACTTGCTTTGCTATTTTATTTAAGCTAGTTAAGGGGCTAATTTTTATCAGTGGGGAGTCTCTCAGTGCGAGAGATGGTGATATTGAGATTATGATTGAAAACTGAGGAAACCCTTGAGATTATGAAAAAAAATTTCCTTGAGTAAAATGAGGATAAAGTCTTGCAAAACTATGGGAATTAAACTAGCGCGCCATCTATTCGAAATTTAGTTGAAAGAAGAACCCACATCCCGATCAATCACTATGCCAGAATAGGATATTTCTTAAATAAACTATATACTTACTATAACTACTACTTAATATAACTAAACTAGCAATGCCTCGCGGTTTCACCCACGTAGATACAATGTCTACTAAGTCGGACTATAGATTTATTTTTGTGAACATAAAAGTTTTATTTCGCTTAGTTTTGAATTACTTTAGGACAGATTTACAAATATTTCTACTTAATATTTCAGAAGAAATGTGCTCACGAATGAAAACAGTCATTCTGGAATACATAAAGTCTTTTCTGTCTATATGTGTGTATGATGACATGTGAATAAAATGAATATGGTCATCGCTATACTATTTCAATATATCCTTTAGATTGACATTTTTTAATTAGTTATATCTTTTGAATGGTATGTCCGATTTTAATAATTTAAAAGGTATTTTACACGTATAGAAACGGTCTTAAATTACATATCATGTAATATAATAAGGATTCATACAGAGGTGAATAATATGATTTGATTATTGTCAGCACTTTCATTAACTTTTTAAATGTATAAATTTAGTTATAGTGGCTTAACTACTGTAGTTGGACATATAATGTCAATATCATTTTGGTAGATATTAATACGTTTTATAATGTTGCACAACACTTTTTTGTTCTGTCATCAATAGTTTCCGCAGCGTACACGATTGCAGATTTTTTGTGACGAATTTTTTCATACCTAGGGTTACAGTAATTTTATTAGGGATTACTGTTTTTTTAACAAAGTAATATAATCTTTGTCATTTAGTACAATACAGCATAAAAACAGTGAAAGAATTTTTGAAATCGTTCCAGTAGTTTTTGTGTGATAACATTATAAACATACAAATGTTTCCTCCTTATAAAATTAGTTAATATGTATGTAAAATGTTAAAGTTAATGTACATATTAAAGTACTTCTTTCTAAATAGTATTTTGGGTAGTAACTAGCCACAGCCGAAGCCTCCACTAGTCCAGACTTAGACAAATTATTAAATGCCATTTCCTAAATCCGCCCTACCGAAATCGAACACGAGACTACTAGTAAACCAAGGTTATTGTAAACTATATTATTAAGCTAGAAATAGGAACTAAACGGAACTATTTGTTTTCATTGAAAATAATAAATAAATAAGAATAATTTATGAGTACTGGTTTGTATACGTAATGTACTTTGCTTATCAGTTACGAGTGTCCTTATAGCGAGATCTATGAATAAATCATTGCGTCCTAGGTTCGAATCCTCATATTTCAAAGGCACACTATATATTTTTTATAATCCCCTAGGATTTATTACAAAATATTTATATTTTTTTTACATTTTTTTATATTAATATCCTCAATAAATTATTAACAAAATCATGTTTTTCGAAATTTTTGTATAACATTTAAGAAGAATATATAAGATTAAATATTACAGTATTAATATATCTATATTATAAACTATTAATGTATTTTTTACTATAATATGCACAGAACTAAGTAAAATCTTTTATAATATCTAAAATTTTCAAATGAAAAAATTTTAAACAAAAAAAGTAACGTAGGTCTTGGGTTCGAATCCTCATGTGTCAACACCACAATTTATGTTTTTTAATTTTCCTTACAATTTGGTAAAAGAATGTTTTTACTTTTTTATGTTAATATTCTCATTAAATTGTGAAAACATATTTTGCCAAATTTTAGTGTAATGTTTATGAAAGGTATACAAGATTAAATATTATACAATTAATAAGGAACATTAATTAACTAACATTTGTCTTTTTTTTACTATAATATACAAAGAAACATGTAAACATCTTTTATTATATCCAATATTTTGAAATAAAACAATTTTAACAATAAAATAATATAGTCCTGAGTTCGAATCCTTATATTTCAACACCACAATTTATATTTTTCAATTTTCCTTACAATTTATTAGAAGAACGTTTTTAATTTTTATACCTTTTTTTAGTTAATATTCTCACTATTTTGTAATTAAAACATATTTTTTCAAATTTTTGTTTAACATTTAACAAGGTCATATAAGATTAATTATTATAAGTATTAATAAGGAACATTGACTATCTAAAATTTACGTCTTTTTTACTATAATATGGGTTCTGGGTTCGAATCCTCATATTTCAACACTACAATATATTTTTTTTATTTAGCTCACAACTTACGTTTTTAATTTTTTTACTTTTTTTTCATTAATTTTCTCTTTAAATTGTTATTAAAGTCAATAAAAACATATTTTTTCAAATGTTTGTATAGCATTTAACAAGGTTACATAAGATTAAATATTATACAATTAATAAGGAATATTGTTTATCTAATATTTGTCTTTTTTCACTATAATATACATAGAAATATATTAATTCGTTTATTACATAAATAATTTTCAAATAAAACAATAAAATAACGTAGGTCCTGGGTTCGAATCCTCATATTTCAATACAACAATATATATTTTTTTAAATTAGCTTACAATTATTATTACAACGTATTTAGTTTTTAGACTTTTTTTCGTTAATTTTCTCATTAAATTGTCAATTAAAACATGTTTTTTCAAATTTTTGTGTAACATTTAATGTAACCGACATTAGATTAAATATTTTATAATTAATAAGAAACATTGATTGTATACTATTTATATATTTTTTGACTATAGTCAGTACGGAAGTATTTAAAATCTTTTATTATATAATTTTTTTTTATTAAACAATGATTTTATATTGTACATTAATAGAAAAATGATTCTTTTTTACGTATATTTCATCGCTGCAAGGATAAAAATTGAGTCAAATCGAGAAATAGGATTTTATTAAAGCAAATCCTAACTCGCGCTAACGAAGTTTTTTGCTGCGCGAGGTATATATTAGGTCGTAGGGATGTGCCAATCGGGAGTCCGTTTCTACACAGTAAGTCAGTGTTGACGGAGTGCTGAGTTAATACTCCGTTACTCATCGCACGCAGTTAGCCCCGGGACTTGCATATGCGAAAGGGAGGTAGGGTGTATGAATCCGTTGATAAACCAAGGTCATGACGCACCATGGAAATCAAATGTGATCATTGAATACGCTCTAACGAGCAGAGGTGGTAGCCCTGACGTGGCTTTCGTAGCAGGATGAGATTCCTTGCACCCACTGCTGTAGAAAATATGACTCCTTTTTGATTTATTTTTTTTCTCCGTAATTACCCGCGTGTCTCCCAATTACAAATAGTTTTGAAATCATCGTGATGAAACGCAACCACCACTTTGGTAACAAAAGTTTGAGGTCTTTTTTAACATTGGATCTACTGTTCCTAAACATGTTACCGACGTAATTCCCGATATAGTGGAAATATGGTTGTAATGAAATATTGTTGAAATGAAATTTATATTGATTCTATTCGATTGAATTTGCATTACTAGCTGTTCCCTGCGGCGACACCCGCGTAGTTCCCGAGGAAGATGGATTTTGTGTATTTAAAGATAGATACAGACAGTGAATATCCTTGCTTCCACTGCTGTAGAAAATATGACTCCTTTTTGATTTTTTTTATACTGCTACCTGTTCTCCGTAGTATTACCCGCGTGGTTCCCAATTGCAAATAATTTTGAAGTCGTCGTGATGACACGGATGTATATCCACCCCAGCCAGAGAGCACGTTAAGTTATCGCTCCTGCGCCTGATCTCTTTCCGGCCGTGTGTGATTCCCGTCACATCAGTCTACGAGAGTGAAGGAATAGTGAGTACACTTGTGTACTATGCCTGCAAATCCGCAGTGGAGCATCGTGGTGGGTCTATGCTCTAAAAACCCTCGCTCCTCGGAGTGAGGAGACCTGTGCCCAGCATTGGGACGTTAATGGGCTGCTACTTACCTACTGCTGTAAAAAAAATACTCGCTTGTGGTGTGATCATAGCAAGATGGAATTCGTAGCCCCAATTTTACTACCTATATAAATATATAGTCAGTTTGACTCCCTCTTTTATGTTACTAGCTGTCTGACGCAGTTTCCGTTCCCGTGGGAATGTGGATTTAATGACGGTCTGTATTAATAACAAAGCCATGACGGCTTACGTGGATTCTCGTTTAAATAAATCGCGAGTTTGAATCCTGACAAGATACTGTTACGTTCTTAATAAAACTGTCACTTACTGTAACTTTGGATTAGGTGAATTCTGCCAATCCGCAGCGGGATGTCATGGTGGGTTTATGCTCTAAAAGCCCTCTCTTCTGTGAGTGAGAAGGCCTGTACCCAATAGTGGGACGTTGACAACTAGCTTACTTACTTTTTTCTACCTGCTTAGGTAAATTACCCTTACGTGCTTCTTAACGGGATGGAATTCTTTGCCACACTGCTGTAGAAAATCTAGTTCCATTTTGGTACCCTTTTTACATTAGTGGATGTAGCCCGCGTAGTTCCTGCTCTCGTGAGAGTATGTGTTTAGAGATTACCTAAATTGAAAAATTTTGAACCAATTGCAAATACTTTTGAAGTAATCAGCAGAAATGTGAATCAGCCGTCACTGTCAAAAAAGTTTGATTCCCTTTTTCTTTCTTTTTTAACTATTGGACTACCTGTTCTCCGATGTGTTAACCGCTCCCGTGGAAATATGAGTTTAATGACCCTTGATAAATTCTAGTCAAGAGCATTAACTTTTTAGTTTCTTGCAAAGATTTTTAAGATTGTGGTGACGCATGGATATGTATCCTTGTCCCATTGCTGCACGCAATATGACATTCTTTTCGTTTCCTTTTTTTAATAACCAGCTGTTCCCTGTGGTGTCACCCGCGTACTTACCGATGCCGTGGGGATATATGGATGTGGTGTTGTCATTTGGATAAATTTCACATCATCACATATCGTTTAAAAGATGTCATGTATATCCTTACCCCCATTACAATTAAAAATTTTATTACCTTTTTTACATTTTTAGCTTTTCTCCGCGTTGTTTCCGTCCCGTGGGAGTATAGGTTGAATCAAAATAGATGCATTCAGAAAAAGTTTTGAAGATTTAGTGATGGCACAAGGATGTTTGACACTATTATTTTTTTGCACTAACTGCTTCCCGAGGCGATACCCGCGTGTTTTTCGATCCCGTGCAAATATGAATTCAGTGACCTCACTTGGATAAAATTCAAATCAATCCCAAGGTTTTGGCGATGTCGTTTTGACATATATATTCTGGCCTTTATTATTGTAGAAAATTTGACTGCCTTTTTGTTTCCTTTTTCATATTACTAGCTGTTGTAGCACAGTTCCCGCGCCCGTGGAAATATGACTTCGTGACTAGTTTCGAAGATCTCGTGATGACACAGGGATATACATCATTCTTTTTTTTGCTGAGAAATGCAATTTATGCACTAACATAGGGTTAGTGCATAAATTCCGATAACCAGTCAGAAGTGTCGGACTCTGCGATGGTAGGTCTCGCAGTAACCACTAAAACCCAGCGGAGCCCTCTTCATCCATTAGTGAGGGACCAGGTGCTCAACTTTCGCATTCTGTCCTGGTGTCCCGGATGAGTCTGATGGAGGATTCACGGAGGCGGGAGGAGGTGCGCAAACATGCACCACCTTGTATTCCGCCTCCTTCAGCGGTGAGGGAGAACATCCACAGCATTCTCCCTCTCTCTCTCTTTCTCTCGTAGACTTAAAAAAGGGATATACATCCTTGCTCCTACTGCTATAAGAAATTGATTCCCTTACAGATTTCTTTTTAATACATTACTAGTCGTTCACCACGTAGTAGCCACTCCCGTGCGAATATGGTTTTTGAGACCGTTTTCATAGATAAGTTTCTGGTCAATCGCAAATAGTTATTAATATATCGCGATGACTCAGAGATGCTCCCACAACTGTAAAAATTTACTTTCGTGTATTACCAGCTAATTTTGGTAAGTTCTGACCGGGCATGGATGCTACGGAAAGTTTATGCATCGAATTGGCCGGGAGGATTCACCCGCTGGCCAACAGTGTGCTTGCAGCTATCGACTTAACGCATCACACTGTGGCAAATTGCGCAGCCTGGAGACCTCAACGTCACCTCCTGGTGGACCTGATCGGCGGTACTCGCTCGCTGGGAAGCATTATAGGTGCGATGCTCTCCAATGATCAGGATTTGGGCCGGAGTATCCTACTCCTGTGAGACCGTAGTCTCGCTTAGGGTAGCAGGGTACTAGGCGGCGTGTGTTTGTACGCCTCCTTCCGCCTACTTGAATCCTCAGTTGGATCCATCTGAAGTACAGGGGACGAATGCGAAAGTGAACACCTGGTGCCTCACTTATGGATGAAGAGGGTTCCGCTGGGTTTTAGTGGGTTTTGCGACGTCTCCTCCCTCGCCGAGTCCCACACTCCTGGCATATAGGCGCGTATTAGTCGATGTCGAGGGAATGTGGGAACAGCTGATGTCTTTTATTTTATCCACATTTCATACGCTTAACAATCCTCGATTTTAGTGGACATTCTTGGATGATAGTAGTAAAACTAATCTAACTTGCATGGAATCGACAAAACGTTTCGTTTTATAGGAAATCTGAAACATCGGTGTCTAATTAAACAATATTATTACAAACAGTAGCCGGCGGCATCAGTCCACAGACGTCCTAAAAGCTTTTTTATATGTCATCCCGTTTTCTTATTTTATTTACTGTGTCTCATTAACATTTGTTTTAAAATTTACAAAAGGCGGCATAATATTGTGTAGCCCACTAGTTGATGCTTGCGACTTTGTTTGCGTATAATTAGTACTATTTTCGTAACAAAATTTCTCTTATCCTATGTTTACCTGACATAAATTGATGCTTTTTTATATTGCTGACAGTTTAGCGCTTCACTGTGATCTCATCTGAAGGTGAGTAGTGATACAACCTAAGATTGAAGCGCGCTAATTTGGGTAAGGCTATATACCGCTTACGGTTTCTACACAGCATCTTACTGGAGGCCATAGGGGCGATCCGCCCTGATCTGGACAAGCGGCTGGGCACAGAGCACGGATAGCTCTCCTACAGATTGGTACAAGCGCTTACCAGTCATGGTTGCTTCGGCAAATACCTGTAACAAACTGTTTGCTGTGAGCTGTCGGCCTGATGTCACGAGTGTGGTGACTCGTCAGACACAGCCCACCACACTGTGGCAGAATGTCCCGCCTGAGGTTCTCAGCGACTCAACATGACGTCGCTGATCGGCACAGACATCTCACTGGACAGCATTATAGCTGCAATACTCGCCAGTGAGCAGGCCTGGAGAGCGTTTGCCTCCTTTTGCGAGACTCTCATCTCGCTTAAGGAGACGCGACAAAGGGAGAGCGAGAATGACGCTGAGGCACTCCGTCCCCGGCGAAGTGGAGTAGGAAACAGGAGGAGAAGGTTCATACAACTCCTCCCCCTGTAGAAAATCTGTAAGCCGGCTACAACCGAGGGGCCACAGAGGAAACTGCCTCAACGAACCTCTGGCTCCCCACTCGTGGTTGACGATGGTCCCGATGGGTTTTAGTGGGTATTGCAAGTTCTTCCCCCTCGCGGAGTCCCACACTCCCAACTTCATAGTCGGGGAGCGTAAATGCATTTCCCAGCGACAAAAAAAAAGGCATCGTACTGGAACACACTCTTTGTTTTGGCGGTACGTCTTCGCTTTTGACTAGTTACCACCCTACCAGCGAAACGTACTAGCCACGGCCGAAGCCTCCCACCAGAGTAGACAAATTAGAAAAAATAGTTCTAAATTTGACCTACCGGGGATCGAACCCTGGATCTCTGGTAGCAAGGCGAGTACTCGCACCACTGCGCTAGCGAGGTCGTCAAACTTAGCGATAAGGCCGCCTTTTTGTACCTTATGTGTACAATAAAGTGTATCCTCACTCACCCTCTCTATCTACTATATTGTACGTCGCTTTTGTGTAATAATATATTACGTAATATATTTTATAACCAAGTGCAATATGTATCTATACATGTAAATATTTGAATTTAATATAAATATAGTAAATAGAGTGTCCGCATATAGTCTGTTTATTAACGAGGATATCTTTAAATTAAAAGTGCCTGCGTACAAAGTACACGTGTCTGAAGTGAATCTTTTTTTGGCAAACTAATTTTTAAGTTTTATTCATATTTATACAAATCTAAAACTTTAGATTTCCGAGACTTAGAGCGAAGGAAAAAAAGACATGTTAAAAGTGTCAAAAATTAATACAAATAATAATTAGAAATCTCAAATGACGGATTGTAAATAAAAATGCCACGTGTTTTTTGTTTAATTATGTTTTTTAATTTAAAATTCAGAAAAGAGAAGTTATGAAACATTTATATTTGTGACTAGCTGCCCGTGCCGGCTTCGCTCGGGTAGACATAAATAGGTACATATATTTAAGTTATATATATAATGATAATTAAAACAACCATGAATGCACAAATATTATGAAAAAGTGTGATTCCTAATACTAAAACTAAGTAGTTCTGAGAAGAACTTTTTAAGTGAAGCATAAAAATGTGTTAAATAAACTCGAAATTTTCAATGTCGCTTGCGTTCACTGCGTAAGGTAACCTAGTTCATAATGGTGCACCCCCTTCTCCCGCACTGCTCCTCTCTCGTCGAGTTAGTATTTTTATTCTAATTTCATGATATCTTTTGAATGGATTATCCGATTTCAATAATTCAAAAAGTAATCATCTGGTATTGAGACAGTCTTGAATATTAAATTATTTTATTGGATAAAAATTTATAAATGGTTTGGATAACACGGTCTGGGTTTGATCGGCATTTCTATCAATTTGTTAAATGTAAAAAAGTAGTTATAGTGACGTAACTACAATAGTTAGCCATATGGCCTCGCGATGTTTTTTGTAGATATTGATATATTCTATAATATTATCGAACATTTTTTTGTCCTATCATTAATACTCTTCACAGTGTATGCGATGAAAGACATTTTATGGGTAATTTTTTTACACCTTCGGTTGGTTTTAATAGGAATTTCTAAAGAACTCTATAGTAATCTAGTACTAAATATAGCCCATGTTACACAGTGATAATGTAGCTTTCTAATGAAAAAAGAATGATTAAAATCGGTCCAGTACTTTTTGAGTTTATTTGTTACTTACAAAAATAAATCTTTCCTCTTTATAATATTAGTGTAGAAAAATAGTATGTTAAAATATTAAATGACGAGTGGTAAATAAAATGCCACATGTTATTTCTGAATATTAAAAACTACCTAACCTGCAAATGAATTAGTATAAAAAAAGCTGCATATCGTCATGACGCTAATCACGCGTCTCATTCGAATACATTTTACCCTCATGCATCTAAAGAATTTTGTCAGATTTTGTTTATCTCTCTGTCAGATTGTTCCGGTTTAACTTTGAATGACTTTCGCTGTGTGATAACTAATGTTATAAAGCGTAAATAAGGCGTAAGCGTAACAATTTTATTTTATTATAATTACAATCATTCACTCAGTAAAAACTGATTTCCCCATATTCTTACTGAGTCAAGAATTTCACGGGTAATATCACAGGGAACGCCTATATCTACATGAATATAATAAATCTGATAAGTTTGTTTGCTTGAACGTGATAATCTCTGGATCTACTGATCCGATTTGAAAAATTATTTCAGTGTATGATAGCCCATTTATTAAAGAAGGTTATATATTATATATCATGTTGATACCGGGATGTTGATAAGACTAAAACGAATGGTGCAATAATGAAAAATGTTAGAAAATCTAGGTTTTTTCTTTGAAGATTTTGGTGCGTGCACTGCGTAAACGGTTAAAGTTTCGTAAAAATCATGTATGACAGAATTATTTTCCTTTAAAAGTTCTAAATAAAACTCTAAAACAGTATATGTCTATCTTTTAAGTGTAGCTCACTACAACCCATTTTACGTGACTCATACGAAATTGAATGTGTCATCTATTTGTATATAAATAACGATCGTTCTGTTTCTTTACGATTGGTCTTTGCTTAAAGTAACGTTTCAATATAAATGTGTTAACTACTTAACTTAGTTAAATACTGTTTTAACACAGGAAATAACAACCAACTTATTACCTTTATTTTCCAAAGTTATTTGCTTAGCTAATCATACTCATTTTATTAAGAAATTTCAGTCTATTTTGGTTTCACATAATAAAGAAACTAAACAAAACATATTGTACACAAAACATACCGTTGAATAATATTTAAATATAAGTGTTTATAAACTTGAGTGTATTCGAAGCCGTATTATGAAACCCAAAACTAATACAATGTCCGACAAAAATAATCCCACGTCAACATCTCATATGTATCTTTTAAGTTATTAATTATGAATATTAATAATTAATAATAATTACGATTTCTAACCAACTCAATACACTCATTAATTATGAAACAAGAAATCCAAACAGAGTTCGTATCAATTCTTAATTACCCCATAATGATCGATCACATGAAGCTTTTCATATCTCAATCGCGTCATAATTCAAACTCATAACTCAAAAAAAAGCTCAATAAAGTCTTCACATACCCATTGCTTAGAATCTGGATCGATTTACACAACAAGCTCTATCAAAAATTGGTTGGAGAAACATCAATAATTAAACGCCTAAAGCCATACTGAGTGACCGGATATGATACTCTTAAACTGCATTTGATATTCAACCTTAACGTGAAAGAAATAAAGTATACATTTATAAGGATTTCAAGTCCAATTTGCATTCAAAAATTCATTGACCAAAATTAAGGTAGTTTCCGATTATAGTAAGAGAAATATGGCCCCGAGCGAAGTCTAGGGAATTATGGGTACAGTTTTTTTTTTATAATCAAACTATTTTTACGCATTAGTTGACCGCGTTTTACATACTAGTGTAATAAACCGACTTTTAATAGGACATTAGGTTATATTTTTAACCGACTTCAAAAAAAGAAGGAGGTTATCAATTCGTCTTTATTTTTTTTATGTTTGTTACCTCATATCTCCCGACTGAGTGGACCGATCTTGATGATTTTTTTTTTAAATGAAAGGTGGTGCTGGTCATAGGGTCCCATTTGATTTTAATCCAGTTTTGACTGTGGCATCCATGAGAAAACCGCAAAGTGTTAAATTTGCATTAAGCATGTGCGCGACAAATGGACGAATAACTCAAGATCACGCTTACCGATTTCGATGATTATTTTTTTATTAGAATGAATAAACTTCAAGGGATGTTTTGTGATAGTTTGGTTAGGTTCTGATGATGGAATCCATGACAAAGTGACGAAACTCTTCAATTCTTAGGAGCAAATGAACGATCCTCGGCAGAATTCTCTATAGGCTATCCAGATATTTGAGTTGCTTACCTAACTTTGGTATGGTCAAGCACTAGTCGTAGTTAAATATGAAGATCAATGGATCTCCTCAACGGCTTACAGTAAGGGTGCGGTTTATGGCAGAAAATATAAGTGTCTGTAAGCAAATAGCGATGAGCTTACGTTTGTTGCTGCATTGCAGCACGTTTTTAGGTGTATACATATTGAGACAAATTTGTTACTTTACTTCGGATTCACTAAAAACCAAAAAATAAAATAAATTTTAACAAAAAAAGAACCGCCCTCAAAACAAACTTACAAATATATTAATATGCTCTAAAAAGTAAGAAATAATTGCGTATTCTTTTATAGTGTTCTTCGTATTCTTATATTTGGAGTCGGTGTCAGCCGACGTGCCTACATATACAGCTATAGGTGGGAGCGACAATCCGTGTGCAATAGTCTGTGGAACGCTGGCCATCTGTCTATCTGCGTGAGGCAGAGTCAATAAGTGGCAGTCCGGTGCGCGACTCGGTAGTTCTCGGGTGACGGCCCGCCGGTGCGGTCGACTTTTAAAACTGTCGCGTTCCTAGCTATTAGTATGAATGAGTTTGTGTAAATTTATATCGGGAACATTAAGTGATTGAAGATTATAATCTGAGTTAATCAATAAAGTGTTTGATTGAACCAACATTACCCACCAACGCCCTCAGTATGGAAATTATGGATGCCATTAATGACGATGTCGGTGGAGAACCATACGCTTTATGCTCACCTTCTCTCTAATTTACCGACATATATAAATAAGGAATTATAAGAATATCGCCCCGGGATCAGGAATCACTGGTGTAACACCGCCGGGCATTGTTACTTTTGTATACATAATGATTCTGTACATGTCTGTACATCAGAACTCTTCCTAAACGAATGGTGGGTTTGATAAAATTTTAATGTGTTCATCTGGATTCAATAATATATTTACGCGGGATCAGAAATTACGCGGGTGAGAAAGCATTATTTAATTTACCTAAGTCTGGACTGGTGGAAGTCTTCGATTGTGTCTACTTGCCATACTACCATTGATAGCAGAAACATGCTATCAATTTAAAAGGTTGCATTCCATTACGATACTGTTTAGAACTTAATAGAAGCAATAGAAAGCATAAGTGATAGTATTTTTCCCAACAGTTGAGATTCAAGCGCTGATCTGTCAGCAATGAAAAAACAGCTAGTATAGTTATAGATGATTATGCATGAATCTGTAGTCTATTTAAATCTGGCTCGAAGGACTAAAATACCAGATGATTTTGGCCTTTCGACTGGGAGTGTGACAACAATAGACTTGTAGTCTCTTAGACTATAATAGTATATTCTATAACTCTAGGCTATGAGTCGAAGCGATTACGATAATAGGGATTACGGATGGAGATACGAATTTTTTATTGTACGCAATTAATAGTTATTACAAACAGATGTATGAAACACGCCGGTTGCGCACGCGCCGCTAGCGTTACTTAGGAATGTTAAAAGATGTTATCAAAGTAGAAATTATAAATGGATATTTTATGTACATCTATTGATATGTTTAGTGCAATATCAATATACAATACTGTTCAGTAGATGTATAGGATTTGGCGTAGTAGTAGATGGTAAGTGGTGATACAGTCTAAGATGGAAGCGCGTTAATCTGTTAACAAGCAAACATTAAAAGTATTATTGGTTTGGCGGCACTTAATGTTCCCAATATCAATTTATACAAACTCATTAACAATAATAGCCAAGAATGCGGCGGTTTCAATAGTCGACCGCTCTGGCGGACCGTCGCCCGAGAACTAGCGAGTCCGCCGCCAATTGACGACACATGACTCTGTCACACGCCGATAGATAGATTGCGCCAGCGTTCCACAGATTACTGCACTCCGAAATATAGATTTACCTTAATGTTTGACTTTTCTTTGTCAGTTTCTCATAACGAAAGGTTGACAAATCTTAAAGATAAAAGAAATGTCTTCGACTGCAACACCATCTTTTTTAATATTACGTACTTTCGTTATATAATATATTCAGTACAATATTGTATAATAGATTGTATTAAAGTCGTCACTCTTCATGGAGATAATATTGCAAAATGTTATTTAATTTAACTTGATCTATAATATTAAGTGCATGTGTTACTTTATAAGGCACCTAACAATTTGACCCGCAGTACCGTTGGGGCATACATCAGCTCAGGTGTTGTTCGCCTGCGGGTGCTCGGGTGGTCTCAATTTCAAGCAGAAGCGAGTGTAAACTTCTCAACTAAATGCATTACATGATAAAAATCTTCTATCGTTTTATGATAAAAGAAACCATATTTTCCCCAGTATCATCAATACATGTTAAATTTTTAATTCTAAAATATTCTTATTGCTGACAGATTAGGCTTGACAGTAATTGCAACTGATGGTATATGGTAGTACCCTGGTAAGAGGTATTTTACCACATATAGTTTTTGCACGTACCTGTTAAGCGGCACGTCTTTATTAGTAAAGTTGCAACTTGCCAGCCCGAAATTAAAATTTGACATATTACAATTATTAAAGAAATTACCTGAAGTTCTTTGCAAACGAAGCGAGTGCCTGCATTTCATATAAACACTAAAATATTACGCACATTTCGCAACGTATACGGTTTCTAAGCACAGCTATATTTGCATATTCACACGGGATCATCAGCCAAACTAGTGATAACTATGGAAATAAATAGTTTATTATAAAAAAAACCTTTTTGATGTATTCATTTATGATATTTAAATCTCATTTATTCACATTTTTACTCTATCTATTATTTGTTTATAATCATCTTTTACCTTAACACAGTTATTTAAGTGAATGTATTAATTAAATAATAGTTTCCAATAGTGTGATCTCTTTTTCCAATTGACGTAGCAATAAAATAATAGTGTTCTTATTCTTTTGACTATTTATTTTATATTTAATTTAGATTATTATTATTATAATACTTTATACATTATAAAAACACCAACTCAAATTAACTAACAACTTTTATTCACTCCAATATTTAAATATACACAACTAGCACTATACTAATGCATAACTCTTGTATTTATACAATTTAGCAAAATTTCTCTCTGAAACAACTACACCACGAAGCAGCTGGAATGATTATATTCTCACAGTTGTTCCTGTCGTTAAAGTTACCTCGTATGGCATTTCGTAATATTGCACAATATTTTTGTTTTTTTTTAAGTATTCCAACTATATTATTAAATAACTCTCAACATTTCAGAGTTATCAGGCTTGTCACTTTACTATCTAAAGTCTAACGTATAGAAGAAAGACAGCAAGTATAATAGAATATGCTTAGGTTTAATCGCGTTAAGGACATACATTTGCAGGAAAGGACAACCCGCTACATGTTATGACTTAATTCTATGGCGGTTTCAACCGTATGGCAGGTGAGCTGTTATTGTGGCCACCGTTCGTATGGAGGAATTAAATTGTGGTTGTCAGTATACTGGCCCTGTACGACGTTCCTGTCATCTGATTACGAGTTTGTCATTAATTGAAATATGTATTTAGTATGCGAAGTAATTTAAGAAATTTCTGTAAATAATTTATAATCTCTCGGGAATTTTTGTATAAATCCTGATCATCTTCGATTGGAACAAAAATCTTTACTTATAGCAAAAAATTCTCTTTGAATCGACGTAACAATGAGACCTATGTATTCATAGTAGATATGATTTTATTTATTTATTTATTACATTAAGTGCAAACGGCGAGCTTAAAGCTTTAAGGCTTTATACCAACTAACCTTTCTAATGTAAAGTCGTTGGTAGGTATTCGGATCACCAGTAAACCAGCAAGAAACTCTATGGTTACTCCTTTAAATATAATTTTTGTAAATTTAATTAATTAATAATTTATAATATTTACAAAAACACATGGCATTTTTATTTACAATTCGTCATTCGAGATTTCCATAATTGTTTGTATTAATTTTCGACACTTTCAATATTTTAATGACAATTGAAATCATTAAATTCCTCACATATTTTTCTTTTCCCTTACCTCTAAGTCTCGGAAATCTAAAGTTTTAGATTTGTATAAATATAAATAAGACTTAAATATTCATTTGCCAAAGAAGTTTCACTTCTGACATGTGTTCTTTGTATGGATAATAAAGATTTATATTGTATGCTTCTTTATTTCTGTGTCACTGTCTATCGACTTAAAATACATTCTTCCAGTAGGTGATATAATTTTAGTATCATGACAAATTGTTTACATTTTAATTTTAATTATGCAGTTTTACAAGCAAACATGTATATCAAATGAGATAAAGATAAATTTAGTCTAGACAGTCATTGGCCACAGAATGTAAATTATGCCATGTTAAACATAAAACATTGTACGAGTATATTGATTAGCAATTTGCGAGATGGATGCAGAAATTCCATAATCGTATGTTGAAAATATCACAGTTATGTATAAGACATAATTATTAATATCTTTTTGTAAAACCTGTGATGATCTCTCAATTTAGAGTAGATTTTTTTGTAATACAGAATCAGAAATCAGATCAGATCAGAAATCAGAGCTTCCACATAATCAAATTTAAGCTTGGTTCTTTTTTTTTATAAAACTTCTGTTTCCCGTGATGGTCATGGTGTTATTCCTCTGCTAATCTCATTTCGGCTCCTGCAACCAATCTTTTCCTAAGATTAGCTACCTTTTGGATTTTCGGGAATCAATCACAATGCAACAACCTGTAGCCAAGCAGGCTGACGTTAGACCAATGAGGCAGTTGATAATTAACAAAAATGTTTAGAGCTCTTGCTGTGTACTAAATACCATCAAACAGGCAGTGAAAACTTCACAAAAGCGAAGTTAAGAGTACTAATCATTTTTTTTGTTCTACATTCATAAAGCAATAGTATCGATACCGTTACCTAAAATTTCAGACCCCCTTTCACCAAAAGATCTGCGTCCGATCAGCATTTTACTGTTTCTCAAAAATATTGGAAAAGACTGTTCACTCGCAAGTTTTGACGTATCTCGAGAAGCAGCAAATTTTGCCAGAATACCAGTCCGGTTTCAGACCTGGTCATGGTACAGTAACGGCTCTTCTAGACGTCACTGATGACATCCTTAGTGCACAGGTTACTAGAGTGTGCACTATACTGGTACTCCTAGATTTTACTCGGGCTTTTGACAGCATTAATATTCCTCTTCTTTTATCCAAATTATGCTATTAGGGGTTTAATATTGGCTACATGGCCTCCAGACTGTGTAGCATAAATGCTGAGCTGGGTCCATTTTCTAGGTTATGCGACACATCGCAGGGTATTATAAAATGTACTAAAATATATTGTGATGTGTGGCATAATGTATAAATAAAGATATTTTCTTTCTTTCAATAGCAACGAGCACTTAACAATTTCGTTATATCGCCCAAAGACAGCCAGATTATCTGAAGATACTGTTTTTATTTTATTTTTTTCCAGTTTCCCCCAACGTGGTGATCGGGGCCTTTATTTATTAGTAATTTTTTACAAGCTTGTTACATTTCTTAATATTATTTAAGATTACTTTTGTTCTTATATTTATTTTACAGGATTACTTATTATTATATTTAATACATTGCATGTTAAAATTTTCTTATTTATTTATTTTACAGTTTTGATAGTTCTTATATGTTCTTCCAATGAATATACTGGTTGTGGAGGGAAGCCTCGAAGGAAAAATATCAAGGGGTCACTCACTGATCCGTTGTTCCAACCAAATAAAGAGTATAACGAGCCTCACATGTCCAATAGTCTTAAAAAAGACGGCGATATAGAAAAATGAATGCATTTCGCCCTTGCAGCCACGACTTGCTTGACGACGAGACGCGTTAAGAATATCTCTCTCTCCCTTTGTCGATGAGGGCCGATTTTACTCGAACGGCCATAGTATAGCCGAGAGTGACGGTTCAATCTCATTCAATAACAACGGAAGAATGTGAACTGCGCACCTAAAGAAAGTTTTACTTATACAATCACTCGTAATTCCTCTGCAACGAAGTAATTACAAACATTGATAAAATGCTCCTTGTTCTTATGTCAGACCAATAAATCATTAGCTAAGATAAATGAAGTATAAAGAGCCGCCGCGTAGGCGACATCTCATAATTAAACGCGGATCGGCATTCCGAATAACTATGTGGGAAACCATCTCTATATACGAGTATGTATGTATATTTATTCCGTCCGTAAGTATGTAACTGAACTCTTCCTAAACAGCTGGACGAATTATGATAACACTTTTTGTATTTGTCACGAGGTTATAATAATGTTTCGGAATGACAATTATGTCCGATAAAACACTGGATTTTCCTTATTTTCTGGAGAACAGGAATTACGCAGACTATTGATGGCCAAATACAGGATGTATATAAACATATAATTCTTCTGTACGTGAGTATGTCCTTGAACTTCTTTAAAATAGTTAGACCGATTCTAACAATTTTATGTCAGTGTACAACTCCGGATATCTCAATAATTCATTAGTAAAAACTTCCACAGCAGTATGTCCTAGTGTCGTTGGTCGGTGGAGATCTCTCACTGTCAAGTATGATAGATAGGTGCAATGCTTGGCTATGAGGCGGCATGGAGTGCCGTTACGTCTTTCTGCAAGGCTTTAGTCTCGTTGAAGGAGGCAATGCAGAGAGAGAGAAAGAACACCCGAAGCCCCGCTTCTCCGAAGGAGGAGGCTGGGAGATAGAAGGCTTCGTTATAAAGGCCTTAAAGCTCCACTTTGAACCCGCGAACTACTTTGTCGCTTACATACGGGCTTGTCAGAGAGAATGTGCAAGCGGACCTCTGACAACATTATCACAGGTATCGGAGATGTCGCTGGGTTTTAGTGGCTATTCTGGCACAGCCACTGAATCCCACACTTGTGCTTGAAAGCATTTTCCAGCGAAAAGAAACTCATATATACATGTCGGAGCAATACAAAAGCATAGATTCCGGCCGACATCGGCATCGGCAGTGGGGTCCATAATTCAATCTCCAAAATGTGGCGTCGGTAGGTAATTTTGGTGCAATCAAACACCTAATTAATTAACTCAGATTATAATGTCCAATCACTTAATGTTTTCTATATCAAATTACACAAACACATTAATAGTTAGGAACGCGCGACAGTTTCAATAGTCGACCGCTCTGGCGGACCGTTACTCGACAACTGTCGAGAATGCCGCCAGTCTGTGACTCATTGACTTTGTCCAGTGCCGATAGTTGGCATCGGCGTTCCGGAAACTATTTGATTCTGATTTATATTTATGCAATAGGAATGTTTCAATTAGTACTCATGTCGCATTAAACTGCAAAACTAAAGCGTAATGTATGACAGGTCAGTGCTTGATTGTGACCATACGCAATGTTCAGTAATAATACTGTCTCAAAAGGAAGGCCATTAAATTGTTATCTAATTTGCCTTCCTTTGAACTAGAAGGCTTCGGCTCTGGCTAGTCACCACAAAATTGCGTTTGGCACGATACTGTGTAGCAGTTTCTATGACCTCTCGATTAAGCATTTCCATCTTAGATTATACGACCATTTACCCCATCAGTAAGGTAAAATTAATATTCAGAATGAATACTTTCTGAATAGTCAGATGGTATCTCTAAGGACCAGACTGGCTGTGCATGCAGGAGTGTTGGTGCCAACACTTATGTATGGTAGTGAAAGTTAGGTATATCAGAAGAATCACATAAATAAAATAAATGCGGTAGAGGTGAGAGCGTTGAGAAGTATGAGTGGATTAAAACTGAGTGACAGAGTAAGAAATAGTGTGATAAGAGAACGTTGTGGTATAAAGGAAGATGTAGTGACTGAAATTGAGAAAGGCATGCTTAGATGGTTTGGGCATGTAGAGAGAATGATTGAAAGGAGACTGACCAAAAGGATTTATGAGTCAAGAATGAATGCAAAAGTTGGAAGGGGAAGACCAAGGCGAACATTCGTGGATCAAATCCAGGACATTTTAAATAAGGGCCAAGTCAAGAGTACTCTTAACCGACGTACTTGCATGAAAGGTTGAATGAGAATGAAAGAAGCGAAGGAGATATGCAAGGATCGTGGCAAGTGGAAGGACGTTGTCTCTGCCTACCCCTATGGGAATAAGGCGTGATACTATGTATGTATGTATGTATGTATGTATTGTAAAAAATACCAATACGTTACTATTTCAGACGATATTATCACTAATAACCAAATGAGATTGAAATATGAGTCATCAATGAATAAAACAAAAACTTACATTATAAGTGAACAGCTGACTTTAATTTTATTTTTTGAATTTTACATCGATAAGTACTTTTGCTTACAAAGTCATTATAAAAAAGTAATGTACACACTGTACAAGCTTTTATTAAGCAATTACTAATTATTTATTAACTTCGCGAGACCGAATAATTGGCTCGTTAACAAATAAATACAAGTACCAATTTCATTAAGACCAATCGACAATCTACACCATTAAAATCGTGAGTAATTAACAGAACTCAAAACCAGTGATATTAATTAATAATGAACAATTAATCAATCGGTGGAAATAGGCGAAAAGGTGCTGTATATTAATAAAATAATTATTATCTGAAATAGCAGGCGTGGCAGGTTCACACGAACTTACAATTTATGACGACAACTGCACCTTAGTTGTAGCCGCCATATTGCACTTGTATACGTTAATTTAACTGTTTCGATATACATTGCTTATTATATTCAAAAACCAAATTGCTACAGCTATATATATTCAGCAGTGTACGTTTGACAACTAATAATTGTTTATATATATACCCTCACGGTAAGAAGTGTTAGGTAGCAGACAGAAGAAACTGTTATGATTTTTTTTTATGATTTGCAATGAAACAATTTCCTGTTAAAATAAAGGTGCAATCGGACAATCCTTTACGTTTCGTTTCTTCTCGTTCCTTGCCTTTCCTTTCCTTTCGTTTCTATTACAAATTTTATTTATTATATGATTTACTAGCGGCCCGTGCCGGCTTCGCACTGGTAAACATAAATAGGTACAGATATTTAAGTTATAAGCATGATAATTAAAACGACCATGAATTGACAAATATTATGAAAAAGTGTGATTCCTAATACTAAAACTAAGTAGCTCTGAAAAGAACTTTTTAAGGGAAGCATTAAAATGTGTTAAATTAACTCGAAATACTTAGTGTAGATAAATTATGTTGGGTAATAAAGGAATTAAAGATGAATTAACTGTTTCTTCAAAACTATTAGGATATACCCTATTTACTAATATAACTTTAGAGCCAGTTGTTCGTTAATTATTTCAAACCTTATAAAAATTTAATAGAGTAGTCTATGCAAAACACAATCGAACGCATTAAACCCATCAAAAACACCACAAGGACATCTTTTCATCAAATCAATTTAATATATCTTTAATAAGTGCAAATATAAATATAATAGCTACAGTAGTTGATTTTCCCCATTATAAATCGAGGCGTTGGAAAAATAGTGACACACAAAAGAATCTGAAAGGAACCATAACGTTTTAAACAAACAATAACACAGATATATTACGGTAACTTTTCGCCAATTTTAAAATGAGTTTAAATATAACAGTATGAATAAATACTATAATAAGTACACAGGAGAATATAACATTCTGCTGTGTACTAAACTGACACGATCCAGCTGTTTATAGATTTTTGAGGACATTAAAAGTAAAGTAGTTACATTGTACTTGAATAAAAGAACTAATAATTCCATCTATTATCCTCAAATTTCCGCTTCCCCTTTTTTTGAAGTCCCAAAATCAGTACCCTAATCCATCTTCGTCAACCCTCGCGTAGTCTAATTGACGCCATGTCCACGCTACCATTATTACGATGCCTACCAAAGGGTTGAGAAGAAAAAACAACACAAAAGGTGTTGCAAGTAAAATTACCGGATTCTTATGAATGTATAATGATTATGGCAACATATGCGCAACACATGGCCAATGGACCATAAGGTCCCTATTGATATGTATTGATGTTATTTTTATTTCATTCACGATAAAAATCGTAGGAAACGGCCCGTTTTTTGCCTCAATTAGTTATTTTTGTTGTTGACTAGCGGCTGACGTGGTATATTAAATGGATTATTTTCTCGACGAGTGTGTAATTTTGTTGGTATTTCATCAAAATAGCAATTCGCCAACTACAGGTTATTTTTAACTCCAGCTTGTATACCGATGCGTTTATATATCCTGTTCTAATTATGGTTGGTATGATTCTCTTTTATTTATCCACTTAAGTTCAAAGACACTTTTTCAATTTGTAGTTAATGGATGACCCTTGACAGTCAAAAAATATTAATTAATTGACAATCGGTTTTGCAGACCAATGAGGCAGTCTCGAAAATGGTGTCAATTTCTATGTCAAAGTCAAAGTCCAAATATCTTTATTCGAGTAGGCCTATCACTGCACTTTTGAATCGTCAAATATCGTTTTTCCTATATATTATTTACAATACGACTTACAATCTAAATTTACGAGAGTTCCTTCGCGCCCTGATCTGAGAATAGCCCACAACAAACTCAGTCGGGTGTACGTTTTTTTTTTGTTATCATCATTAAAATATTTATTTAAACTTTATTCTACATCTATATACATATAGAGCAATTCATTCACTCCCACGCTTTTTTGTCTTCTAAGTATTCTTTTAATTATAAAAGATTTCTCAATTAGTTTTTTCTTAATAAAAGATTTAAATTTATTAAGGGACATCTTTGTAACCTTTTCTGGGAACTTGTTGTAGCAACGTATACAGTTACCCTTGAACAACTTGTCAATTTTATGTAGCCTACTAGAATTTACAGCAATTTTATTTTTATTTCTTAAGTTATATGAGGTGCATTCACTTTTTTTCCTAAAAGAATCAAAATTTTTATGGACGTACAACAAGTTTTCTAATACATATACGCCGTGAACTGTCTTTATTTTTGTACGAAATTTAATTTAAAACGTTCGTCCTAAATGTCGCTAGTAATGTTATCACGATATCGTAATACACACCTTCGTAACTTATGCAACGATTTTAGTGAACTATTGCACGAATTGGAGAGGCTTTATTCAATAGATCAAATTCATAATTCGGACTTATCAATCATAAGTATCATATTTTCACGCGGTGATAACTTTATATTAAGTTAATGAAATCTTTGGAGTATATCAGAAGAAATGCATTAAAATAACCATATCTTCTTTGTCTTTATCGAAAGGTTGAAACTTTTATAGTTAGACTTTTTTGACGGCCTCGCTGGCGCAGTGGTGCGAGTATTCGCTTTGCTAGCGGAGGTTCCGGGTTCGATCCCCGGTAGGACGAATTTAGGAAATTTTATTTTCTAATTTGTCTGAGTCTGGACTAGTGGGAGGCTTCGGCCGTGGCTAGTTACCACCCTACCAGCAAAAACGTTACCGCCAAACAAAGAGATTTGTGTTCCGGTACGATGCTGTGTAGAAACCGTAAGGGGTATTTCGCCTCTTAACAGATTAGCGCGCATCCATCTTAGACTGTATCATCACTTACCATCAGGTGAGATCACAGTCAAGCGCTAATCTGTCAGCAATTAAAAAAAAAGTTAGAGATATTATAAAATCTCCTTACCAATTTGATAAAATAGGTATCAGATATAAAAAAAATATGACATAAAACAGACTGATAAACACCTATACGTCAGGCGACTTAATAGCGGTTTTTCCAATTAAAGATCATATTTGGGGGATTTCAAGTCCCTTGCTTCGGGCCAGTTAGGATAAGTTATATCTCTAACCCAAAGGTTTCCTGTTAGAAAACATATTGTAGCGATAACGCGGCCTTTATCGACATTTCACCTTATTTTATGTTACATTTCTTATATAGGCTACAATTAAGTATTTTCTATCTATTTGTACGATGATTACCTGTAGAATATGTTATAAAATGTAACCTACACCCATATTACCTATTATTCACAGCAGATATTAGTTTTTTATCTCAGAAATCAACACGCGTCATTGCGCACGACACCGCAACGTGCTTTATTCTATTCTCATTCCAATCTCGACCACGGTTAACAATTTTTTTACGTAGGGCCTTTCTGGTGTAATACGCTTCAATTGACATGATACTTTATGTTAAATTGCCTTGTGTATCGTACATTGCTTGTTTGATGCGAAGTTTTGCATAAAAACAATTTTTTGTCTATAAAGTCGGCTTACGGACCATAATTTTACATCACAAGAAACCGTTGATGAAAAATTATTAAAATAAACAATGAAATTAGGCCGATTGCGCCTCTCTATCGCTTGATTGACGCTTTGACAATGAGTTATGCTTTTTTAGGCATGCAGTCTTGTATGCATGCAGCTTCCATCGACTTGTAAGACGTTATCACGTCAAAATTGCGTGTATAGATGTTATATATTACATTTAGAATAGATATTTGTTATATTTATTGATTGAAGAATATAAGACACTTAAATAACTTTTCCCGCCTGTTTAGATATCTCCTAAGGTCTTAAATTACATCATAAGGTGTAATGAAACCTAACCTAAGTAAATAAAAATTAACACTATATCTGTCTGTATAACTGTCCAATTATCGCATTGTACATGGCCATTATCTTAAGATATAAAATGAGTACTGTGACTTACCTATAAAAGTTAGATCATCACGGAATTTTTAGGTCTATAAAAGAGTAATTGTCCTAAGATTACTTGCTTTGTTTTTTCTCTAAGGGATTTGGAAGCGTTTTCGATAAAAACATCCAGGTAGCTCGACTTTTTACGACATATCCCCCAATTTACACAAACCATAACATGCCAACCTGCAGTAGATCAGCGTAGTGGATTTATGTTCTAAATACCCTCTCTCTTACGAGTAAGGAGGCCTGTGCCCAGCAATAGGAAATAATTGGCTCCTACTTACTATACTTTACATAAACCTTTATAAATTATATACACAAATGTGCCTAAGGAATCACTTGTTGCAGTCTAGCTGGTTATTACGCAGCAGACGGTAGGGTCAATAAAAGTAGATCCTTTATTGCCTGCTAGATCTCGTTGCCTTCCAGCACTGTAGGAAAGTTTCACTGGTCTGAATCCAGCACCCAGGTTCAGTGGTGCGATATGGTAGGTCGCGTTGAACTCTTGGCATTCTTGGAAGAACTCTTGAACACTTGAACTCTTGAAACTCCGAGCATAGGGATTCACTTGGTATGCGTCTATCTATTGGAGAAAGTCGCATGATAACCTGTTCATTAGTTTTTGTGTTTATTCATGAACAGATTGATGTGGCAGAGGCTTTTGTTTAAAAAAAAAAAATAACAAACCTTTTATTAGATTCAGTCGCACTTAACTACATAAAACAATATACAATACAATAAACAAATATAACTAATACATTATAGATAAAATTTTAATATAGTTAAAGGTGACACCGATCAAGGGTCAACCTTGATTGGTCAACTACTAATGTTGGACTTTGGACCAACGCTGGTTTTCAGCGGCGACCCTAAACATATCCTATATTGAATAAATATACTATATAAAGATAAATAAATACTAATAATTAAATAAATAAATAAATATGAGACGAAAACGTCAGTATCATCCTTTGCTGTGTTTTATAATATATATAACAAATTCAAGACAGTTAACATAATGTCAGTTCACTGCGTATATATATTAGAAAACTTGTTGTATGTACATAAAAACATTGACTCTTTTAATAAAAAGATTGAATGTACATCATATAACTTACGAAACTTAAACAAACTTGTTATAAATTCTAGTAGGCTGCATAAGATTAACAACTCATTTAAGGGTAACTGTATACGTTTCTATAATAAACTCCCACAAGACGTTCTAAAGATGTCAATTAATAAATTCAAAGTCTTTGTTAAAAGAAAGTTGATAGAAAAATCGTATTATAAGTTGCAAGATTACCTAGACGATAGAAACGCTTGGGAGTGAACAAATTGCTCTAATTTTAATTAAAATATAGTAAACTAATTTGTTATTGTAATGATGATGGTAAAAAAAAAAACCCGACTGAGTTTGTTGTGGGTTCTTCTCGGATCAGGGCGCGAAGGAACCCTCGTAACTTTAGATTTTAAGCCGATCTTGAGTACCGTCATCAGATGTATATTAGAATCAGAGTGTGGAAAAAAAATATAATTTGACGATTCAAAAGTGCTGTAATATGCTTACTTGAATAAAGATATATTTGATGATGATTTTGATTTGATTTGATATATAGATATGTTCTACTGTCCCTGCGAAGCTGGGGCTGGTCACTGGTTAGTGGTTAGAGCAAAAACGCAATGGATAACGAATCAAGAATAGTTTTAGTTGGTAATTGGTGTCATAATAGGTTTCGAAGCGTGCGCACCCCAGTGGTCACGGTGTCGCGTGGTCTGATTCACCACGGTACGACGCACCTTGCGGTGGTTTTTTTTAGGTTAAAAAAGAACCAACGGTTTTTAAGGGTTCTACATTTGCAATATTTTACGTGTTAATTTAAAAAAAATATATATTGGTAAGATTAAATTTTGCATAAGATTGTTTGTAAAAGAGGGGCTGCACGTTTTTTATGCTTTATACACTTTATTGCCCCCTTAAAACAAGTACAATAAGAAGAAAAGTACAACAGGCTGTCTTATCCTGAATAGCAATTTCTTCTATACAACCTTGGGTGAAAAAAAAACAGGTATATTATTAAGTATTGTTGAATATAACAGGATATTTAAAGGTGAAAGTGAAAGTGTGAATTAATAGTATAGAATTCAATTTCAAAGAATGAAACCAATTCAAAAATTATCTATTCAAGTAAGCTTTCACAGCAGCTTTGAATCATCACATAATAATTTTCTCACGTCAATTCTAAAATACAACTAATGATGATATTAAAGAAAGATTTAAAGTATTATTTTACAAATTCTGAGAAGAACCCACAATAAACTCACTTCGGCATCCTCCTTTTATCATCATAATATAAATGATCATTATATGAATTCAAATTATTTTATATAAATTAGAACAGTTCAATCACTCAATTTTTATATAGATTAACATAAAATACTATAACTGTTTGTACTTATGTCCGTTATCGACTTTTAAAACATCCAACCATTATCTCTAAAACTGATTTCTTTAGAAGGGCCATAATCTGAAGATAGTTTTAGATTATTTAACTCACTGACTCACTTATAACAAGATCTTTAAAACTGTTCTATATTGACTTGAAACTTAGCTAAGTGAATCCTTCTTATTTTATACTTATGGTCACTAAATATTTCTACGGGATCCACAATTTCACTCGAGAAATATATATATTAATATAGTTGACAATTAAATATATAACGCTTTGTCATACATATATAAAACCGGTAAATATTATACTCCTTAATCAAGCTTTATTTAAAATTTTGCAAAGTAACTCCATTCACAACCTCGCCACTATCTGTGTATGGATTTTCTCATATTTCTGTTGGTCGGAAGCTACGCAGTTGATGACAAAATCATCAAATTATTCGCTGTTGACTCAAAATTTTGCAATGTGACTCCTTTCGCAATTTTAATGGCATCTAACTATAGTTTTTCCCATAGTTCCACGGGATTGGATAATAGTGACAACTCTGGGAATGTCTAGTCTAATATAATTAACAATTTTATATTAAGCTTTATCATTCATTAATAAAATCAGTTTTATTATAAAGGCATTAATACGGCTTAAGGTTATTATACTGACTTAAGCATTACATAAGCATATTATACTGACTTTGATGTCCCCTAGCTTCAGTTTTTGCCACATTTCCATGGTGTCGGGAACTACGTAGATAAAACCAAGGGAAGAGCTAGTGCGAAAATAAATCTAATAGTGGATATAACATTAAACTTAATAGAGGTCGATCGAAATCTATAAAACGAGCTTCAAATGACAGGATGTAAACTAATTTGTAATGCAATACGTTATTTATTCCATTAAGCAGAAAACCTAGGTATTTATTTATAAATTGCAAAATTTAATATTACGATCTATTACAAATGGAGTCCATCAGTATTCAAAATTAAAGGCTGTGTATATGTTACTCAAATTATATTTAATTGATCAATTATCAACTAGCTCAAAAGAAACTGTGAGCGACTTTTACAATGTATAATATTGTAAATAATATTGGAGTGTCTATTAATGATTTCATATTAATAGCTTTACACCAAAGGCTGAAAGTATCATGATTTATATATGAAAAAATTAATTGCTTAATAAAAATGCTGGATTGATTTTGATTGGACATTCGCTGATGACGTTATAAGGAGTAACTGGGGCTATTTTAAAAAAGAAGCACCTAGAATTTCGTTGGTAATACCACGAAAATAGCTAGTTCATTATATTTTTTTTGTTGCTGAGCTGAGTACTAGAATACTCTGTATTTGGCGATAGGTCTTCTGCTGGTAGGGGTGTAACTAACTACGACAAAAGCCTTCCACGAGTCCAATTTCAGACAAATTAGAAAATGCAATGTCCTAAATTCACCCTACTGGGGATAGAAACCGGGCCCTTTGATAGCAAAGCAAGTACTGGCACCACAGCGCCAGAGAAACCATCAAAAGTGATAGAAAATGTGCACTAAATCATATCTGTTCCAAATAAATTGATCTTGAACTTTTGGCGCGATAATAAAACCTTTTCGATTGTGATTTGTCAATGGAAGCCAAGAGATTTATTATTTTTTAGGATCTATCATATTTATACACTTTACAGCAAATTCGTGATCACAATATGCGATAAAATTAACTTATAGAGAGAAATAAACGTGCAATTGGCGGTCTTAGCGCTCGGTAGTTATATAATTATAATAAAAAATAAAAGGAGTTTTCTATTAACTTCAGATGAACTAAAACTTAGAATTAGCATCATTTGTAATAAATACTTTGAAGACAATTCAAAAACAACATTTTTTAACAATATTATGTAATGAAAAAATTACCAATTTCAAACACAAAATCAAATATAAGCTGATGCTCGGGTCAACGAACGCCCGGATGCGGCGCGGTTGTTTTTCGCATTTTCATTCATTTTTGTCGTTTCTCTTACACGCATCAGCGCTGGCTTCGTGCGTTGTTGACACGAGCGTCAACTGCGTTTTGATTTTGTTTAATTGTTGTTTTTTTTTCGGTCACTTTTTTCCGTTCCAACATCAAATGTGTCATTAGTACTATCATCTGTCTTCGTTTTTGGAAGCGGTCTCCTAACACCTTGTATACATTTATACAGTCTAAGAGACAATAATTAATATGTTGTATAAGTTTATGAGTTAAGTTCATTTTAGCATTATTCTTTTCTGTTTCTTATATTAATTTTTTAGTTATTGTTAAGGAAGAGTCTTTTGCCATAGTATTTTACATCAAGTCTCAACTGAAGGCTGCAACAACCTTTTTTATATGTTAAAATTTATTACCTCCATTTCTTATTTATTGTATTCTTTACTTTTAATTTTTTTTTAGTTTACACTCTATTAATATCTCTTGTAGTGTTATAGTTTTACTTTGTTTTTAGTTTATTTTAATGGTGTAAGCAAGCCGTGTTCGTTTCGAGAAGGTGAAATCTATAACAAGTTTATTGGAATTAAAACATACATTTAACAGATTTCACCCATTTAACGAACCAAATAAAAAAAAGAAATGGTTAATTGATGAAATAAATTATTTTTATTTTATTTTATCTTATCAAAAGTTCATAGATTAAGATTCAGAGAAAGACAGTAGTTATAAGTTGTGTTTGCTATCAAACTTGATTCCATATAGATCAGTGAAGTATGACGAAAGGCGACGTCATGGTGTCAGCACGAGCCTTAATTGTGGCGGACAAAAACACCTATTTGTAGAAAAAACAACAAGAATTGACACGTACCATCGCCGAGATCGTGAACACGAAATTTTGTTCCCAAGTTCTTATAAATGCTTTATTCTATTGTATTCTGTATTACAATTCACTAGACGTTTCAGAATGTACAAGAAAATAAGGTATATTGCCTTTTTTTATGACGTTTTTATCCAATATAGCACCGTTTCTTGACGTCTGTTGTTTTTTATTGCATAGATTGGTAAGTAATGATGCATTTTAACATAGTAATGATAACCGAATTAGAGGTAATTTATCTGTAAATATATTTTTTTAAATTTCAATTCTTTTCAGTCAACATTGCACTGGAATGTACATTATTGTCGTCTTTGCTGGTAAGCTAGCCACGACCGAAGCCTTCCATCGGTCAAGATCAATTCATTTAAAAAATTCTTCGTTCAAATACAGTTTTTCCGTATATTACTTCAATGTACGACGATGATGACTTTAAAGTCCACAGCAAACTACTCCTGACTGTGACAACTGATCCTGACTAATAAGCAATACCTTTAGCTTTTCCTACTTCTTGAAAACACATTTTCTATTTTATTTAGAATTATAATTCATTAGAGATATAGTACTGTTTCTTGATGTCTGTTGTTGTTTTTATTACGCAGAGTTTTGTGGTGGTGTGCGAAGTAATGATACAGCTTACGATGATATACTTTAATCTCTACGATGATATAATAAAATCGTTTTCAAGTAATAGTAATTGTACAAGGTTCAGTTTCCTTTGATTAATTTTTATAACTTGAAATTATGGCCGCGTCAATTGAATAAAAGGTGCTTCTGAAGCCTTTTACGTAACCACTAACGACAGACTATTGCCACCATTTGCATAGAGTCCATTTACAATTAATCATAAACTAGTACGACGACCGCTGCCAATGAAATGTACGGCTCGCTAACCCCTGTGCTACCGCTTTTTAAATCTCTAATATCATCTAAAATATCGTTAGTAATGTGTATAACTGGGCATGAAATAATACTGTACTGTATAAAATGCCTTGGTAAAAATCATATTTTTTTGTAATTTGAAAAAATACAAATAGTTTTTGTGAGTTATTCTTTATACATCGTCGTCGTCGTCGTCGCTTCAACCGATGGACGTCCACTGCTGAACATAGGTCTCACGTAATGACGTTCACAAAGCCCGATCTTGCGCCGCCTGGCTCCAGCGGCTACCAACGACCCTCTTTATGTCGTCGGTCCACCTTGTCGGTCTCCCTACACTGCGCCGTCCGGTGCGGGGTCGCTACTCCAGCACCTTTGGCCCCCAACGTCCATCTGTCCTTCGGACTATGTGCCCCGTCCATTGCCACTTCAGGTTCGCGATTTGCAGGACTATGTCGGTGACTCTGGTTCTACTACGGATCTCTTCATTTTTGATTCGATCACGTAGAGAAACTCCGAGCACAGCCTTCTCCATCGCACGCTGAGTGACTCTGAGCTTCCGCATGAGGCCCATAGTCAGCGACCACGTCTCAGAACCCTAGGTCATCACTGGCAACACGCACTGTTCGAAGACTTTGGTCTTCAGGCACTGAGGGTTATCAGACGAAAATATCTGGCGTAACTTCCCGAACGCAGCCCAACCGAGTTGGATTCGGCGGTTGACCTCCTTCTCGAAATTGGATCTACCTTTATACGTAAATATATGCAATTACAGAATTTTTAAACGATCTTTTTATGATATACAAATTCGTAACACATTTATTTCATTTATCACATAAGATTTAGTCAGAGTGCACAAAAAGTGTGAGTGTTTCTTACGGTTAAATAAATAAAAAAGGATATAGCAATACTATTAAAAATTAGAAAAGAAACAACTAAAAAGAAAATAAAAATCTTATACTACTTAATTATACTGCTTATTGTAAATTTTAAGTATATTTGCAATGTATAGATACTATTAAGGAATGCACATAATTATTAAGATAAAGTTTGATTAAATAGAAAAATGTTAAGTATCTTACGATATCACATTATAAATCTTTGAATATTTCTATATATCTGTACTATACTATGTAAGTATTACACATATAAATATTCCTCATGAATCACTCTATCTATTGCGGACAACTGTATTACAATACATTATATATTTTAAAAGTTCTAAGGTAACAAATAAAACAACGGATACGACTTCGTTAAAACGGTTACGACATCGTGTTAACGATATTTAGAAAAAAAAGTGTTTCCGTTTAGACTTACAGCTAATATAAGGGCAGGTGACACTTAGAGACGGGTCCTTTGTCCATACAAATGTCAGAACAATTTGTACCCCAACAATATAGCTTACTTAATTTATTTATGACTAGAAAACCCGGTTTTGTATGTATGTAGCGTCTAATATTACCTACTAGCTATTAACTCCTGTAGTTTCCGAAAGTATACTTTGCTTAAGGAGTTACTCAGCTCAAATTTAAGTTAATCGGGAATCATTTTATATTGACATGTGGGAGTAAGTTGCCTAAAACTATCAGTACATTATTGTCATTTTAATGAACCCATCAAACCAATATACCCTACATTGATTTTATGCCTTCTAAGTCTATAAGAGAATATAGGCTGAAATATTTAGAAAATAAGCAAGCACCAGCCTATTATTGTCCTACTGCTGGGCACAGGCTTCCTCACTTATAGGAGAGAGGGACCATTGACCCACCACGCTGCTCCACTGCTGGTTGACGACCAGAGAGAAACCAGGCACAGGACCGACGGCTAACGTGCTCTCCTAGGCACAAGGAGTAAAGCACACCACCAACTTCCCATATATTATTAATATATGCTTGGAATTTCTCCATTTAGATATCGTCGATACGTTCGATATTAGAACGTCTATACGTTCCCGAAATATAGAATAAATAGTATCATGTAACAAGCCTTGGAATATCGGACTCATCCGCCACACCAGGGACAAATGCGATAGTTGAACACCTGGTACTTCACTTATCGATGAAGAGGTTTCCGCTTGGTTTTAGGAAGTATTGTGAGGCCTTTTCCATCGCCGAGTCCCACACTCATGTCTCAAGGGTCAAGGTTTACGCCTAAAAGCATTTCCCAGCGAAAAAAAAACCTTCTAATGCCCCATTGATCCCACATTCCTCCTCTCACATAGTTCACATAGGAGAGAGTATATATATGTCGGAGAATAAGAGAGAAGGGAGCATAAAGCATTGGGCGTAGGGTTCTCCGCTGACATCGTCATTAATGGCATCCATAATTTCCATACTGTAAGCGTTGATGGGTAATGTTGGTGCAATCAAAGACTTTATTAATTAACTGAGATAAAAATATTCAATCACTTAATGTTCCCGATATCAATTTACACAAACTCATTAATAATAGTTAATTCGCGACAGTTTCAAAAGTCGACCGCATCGGCGGGCCGTCACCCGAGAATTCGAGAGACGTGCACCGGATTGTCACTTATTGACTCAGCTCCACGCCGATATACAAATGGCGCTAGCGTTCCACAGACTATAGCACTCTGACATATATTGTTATTATGTACGTGTATATGGCACTGAACTCCTCGTAACGGCTAGACAGATTTTATTGAAAATTATTGTGTTATCAGATGGATAAATAACAAAATTACATATATCTTCATGAGGTTATGAACTACGCGTTTGTCACCGCCGGGAAAGTTTGCAAGTAAGCAATTTCCTTAACTATTAAAATTCTACACCGATTTTAATGAAACAATGTCTTCTGATAAAAAAAAGTATATAAATAACTGAAAGGTTCTTATTAAATTGCATTTCCAAAAGATTCTGTCTATATTTTTTTAAAAGCGTCTAATTACACGATTAGTAAATTGTATAAAAAGAACAAAATACTTATACTATATTGCTTTTTAATTTTTCAAAAACGTTTCTGATTGTTTCAACAAACAAAAATTAGTAAGTGATTTAAAAAACATTTACGCTTTACCCGCTCCGATGGGATTTAAATTTCGTATATGTAAATAATTGTAGATTTGTAATCACAGTTTATAAACGAAACGAAAACTGTTTCACCGTAATGCATAATGGAGCTAAAATGACGATTTAATTCCATAGTCTGTCCCGTACATGCATATTATTTCGGATCATAGACAAAGAAAATATTAGAGGCTTATGGTGATTTTGTTTTAAAGCTACCTAACCTAAAAGTGAAAACGCCACAACACAAACAAGGTTTATTCCGTTATTTATTGCCAGTAATTATATCTTTATTAATGAATTTATATATACTTACGCGTTGATTATAAATATCTCGGTTTTACACTCGAACGAGCGTTACATACTTGAGCATGACGGTTCAGTCTCATTCAATAGCCATACAACAAAGTACAGAACGTGCTTAAAGAAGTTATCTTTAGCATAGGATATCTTGTTTCTCCTTGGATGTGTATCATTTAAGGAAAATCCCTACTTCTATGAATCACCTGCTTTTTGTTCTTGAACTGGTAGTAAGGAATATGCTGCTTTATTTTGTTAATGAATGTAGAAGCCGTAACCAACGGGTAACAACAAGAACTACCAATTCTTTTGCAATAGATATATGTCTAACAAAATGAAGTCGTCCACTGCCTCTAATAACGATTTAAAATACAAGTTTTGGAATGTTGTGCCTATAAAGACAACAAAGGCGAAGTCATGGGGAATGCAATATTGTTTTCGTTTTTTGAAAAGAAGAATTATCATAGATATCATCCATACCTCTCAATGATCCCACCTTTCTAGTGATACTACCTGTTAGAAGAAAGGCCGTCTATATCAATCATCACACAATATTCAAATTTATGCAAATTTAGATCATCTAAAATCGTAAATGCGGTGGAGATGAGAGCGTTGAGAAGTATGAGTGGATTAAAACTGAGTGACAGAGTAAGAAATAGTGTGATAAGAGAACGTTGTGATATAGAAGAAGACGTAGTGACTAAAATTGAGAAAGGTATACTTAGATGGTTTGGGCATGTAGAGAGAATGAACGAAAGGAGACTGACAAAAAGGATTTATGAGTCAAGAGTGAATGCGAAAGTTGGAAGGGGAAGACCAAGGCGTACATTCTTGGACCAAATCCAGGACATTTTAAATAAGGGCTAAGTCAAGAGTACTCTAAACCGACGAACTTGTATGAAAGGATCCACTTGCCACGATCCTTGAATATCTCCTATATTCAAGGATCGTGGCAAGTGGAAGGACGTTGTCTCTGCCTACCCCTATGGGAATGAGGCATGATGGTATGTATGTATGTAGATCATCAAAAACTTAGCGATGCTTGACCAGGAATCTGTTAAATACATATTGTTGTTAAGAAGTCCAAACAACAATATGTATCTAGTTACTAGTGCAGGCGTGTTATTATCAACTAATATCGGTTACCAGATAAGAATTAAGGATATTTAACCAGTACATTATTTAATATTTATAAAAATATCTGAATTGTGCGGCATCTGAGTGTTCGCTTGATCTATACGCTGTAGATGACTTCTAAATAATTTTTCTAAGACATTAACAACTGCTCTACATTCATATCGAGTGGACAAAAAACTGAGGCGTGCAGTTAAGTAGATAAAACAACAGCAGCCGTCAAATTTCCTCCAGACATTAATCACACTAGTATGTTCGGTAAGACCTTAGGGTGACCAATATTTAAACTAATATTTATCAATAAAATTATTTTATAGAAGCTGGTTAAGAATTTATATAATATTACGTATTAATTATCCAAGATTCTTATTAGTAGGCGTAACAGCTATTATAACTGCTGGCGTTGGTAGAAGGTCTTCAAAAGCTGAAAGCTTGTTGACATCGTAGGAAATGTTGCCCAAAAGTTCTGACTTTCATGTATGGAATACTGTAACCATTTGTGGGACGGCTCATCTAAGTACCAGCTGGAGGCATTGGATTCGGTTAATAAACGAGCTAGAAGATTGATTGGTAACGACTCTTTTGCCTTATAACTGCAAAACTTGCAACATAGGCGTATTGTTGCCAGCTTGTCTGTCTTTTATAGAATATTCTCCGGGGAATATTCTCAGGAACCAAGAAATCAAAGTTATTGTATGATGCAATACCATTATCACCCTTTTACTATCGCACCTCTCGGCGACGTCTGGATTTCCACCCCTACGTTATAGATATCCCTGATCCATACTGCAAAACTGTCTGCCTTGTTCTGTGTTTCCCCAATCCTACAACCCTAATCTTTTGAAGACAAGCGTGAATAGGTACCTTTTAGGTGAGCGCGTATCATCTTCGACCTCATCATAGCTTTCTATCAGGCGTGATTAAAGTCAAGCGCAGATCTGTTATAGATAAAAAAGTGTCTATGTTGGGTTTACAATTTCGTTAAGAAAGAAAAATCCACATAATTGATTGGGTAGATAGTTAATAATTAGGGTCAAACTACATAACAAAAATGTTAATTGATAATTGTTAAGGTAAGTGGTATTGAATGTTTCGCCATATTGGTGTTCCTAGTGGCGTGCTGGCGCGGTCGCGCACTTTCTACCGCTAACGGTCGGCGCGTGCGCTCTGCACCTGTCCTAACCTCGCGCCGTACATTGTTCCATTGCACGGCCCTCATTAGCTTTCTACTAATTTATTGCCTTTAATGCCTAGTTGAAAGTTTAATCGGCCACAATTCCCGATTTCTTGGTAGAGCCCATCTCGCTCCTTGTATCAATAGTCACCACAGAAACCAAAATAAACATTCTTTATTGCACACGAGGCTGTAGGTCTAGCAGAACAAGTGCCTCGTATGATAGTAGAAGTTCCGAGGTACGGCAGAAATGATCTATGTTACCCCGCGAGGACAACTTCCCACATACACACATCTACATTTAATCCTGTTGCTCCAGCCTATCTTAAAAATCATTTTATTTTTAATGATTCGGACAGAAAATCTTTAAAACCACCCCGGAGTCTTAAGCAAAATATTATTCCTAATAAAATAAAATTATGTTCTTTGGGCAATCATTTACCGTACAGGGGATTGAGTTATGGAACGAGCTACTTCTGACTTCTGGCTAATTCTTTCAATGTTTTCGAAAATCTTGTCAAGCTTCACTACTTCTTCCTGTCCTATATATATATATTACTATGTATTAGTTTATTGTATGCATTTTTGGGTTCGTATGTATGTAAATATATATGTATAAGTACTTATTTTTTGTATATATTTCCCTTTAGACACCACCTATCCGTTTTCGTTACAAAATTTCTCTTACCCTAAGGTTGAATTCTCTACTCACCGATAAGGCCGCCTTTTTGTACCCTATAATTAAGCTACTGTATGAATTTCAGTTATTATTTGTAGTGTACAAAAAGTGTATTCTCTTTCTCTCCACGGTATTGCCAGCCAGCACCCCAGAGCAGCAAATACTGGGTAATACCTGCTTCATGACCTCCTGCTGTCATCACCTCTTGACGTAGGCGATGATGACGGCGAAGACGACGCAATCGCAGTGGTGATTAAATGAATTGATCTGGATTGACCCACTAGTGTAGCTGGCGGGAACCAGCCCAGCCAGGTATTATTGCGTGTAAAATAGAGTATCAGGCATCAAGTTAATGTCTAAAGAAGATGCCCGGGTAAGGACGCATTGCTTTGAGGCCCGCACCCCTCAACTCCACCCAGGTTGAACTACAACTATGAAAGGAGTAACACATAAACAAAGCTTAAAAGGTTACAAAGGTAATGATTTTGGAGAGATTATATGAGGTAAAAAGGGCAGGCGGTGTCTACTAATACTTAAGATTATCTAGCAGTCCAAATTTGCAATGTTGGTAAATATGCCCCCGAGAAAAAGAGCGATCCGTTTAAATAACTTCTGCAAGAAAAGGCGAAGAGGTATCTAAATCTAAGCTCTGGTATTTCCTATCTACTTGCATGGAATTGAAACGTAGTAAATCCCAGGGCAGATGTGGTGCTGACTAGTACTGCGAAACAAATAGTCAATCCTGTCCAAAATCCGAATAAAGACTCGTTTGTCCACAATATGCCTACAATGAGTACTCTCTTATTTCGGCCATACTCGTAGAGGCAGTGCGAATTTTGTAAAAAATATTGTGGTAGGAACATCCGATCCAGATACAACCTTGCTGCTGACCACGATCAGACATAAGGTAATCGATACGAGATAGAGAATAGAAGAAATAAATGTCGTAATTAAGAAAATAAAGGAAGGTAATGATTCTATAAATGTTTTTGAATATAAACAATGATTTAAATACTCTTATAGTCGTCATAGATCCTGGATCTAAAAGGTATGACGTTAAGTTTTAGGCCATGACATTCGATTTAAAAGTGGTGACATTTTGTTAAACTATATCTTGTGCAATTTTTGAATGGTTAGTGACACACTTTTCATCTACTGAAGGATAAATATATTTTTTTACTTTTAGTGGATACTACTTGATGTTAATTGCGAATAATTTTGCATTGCCATCTGTTGAAAGTTTATGTAAAAGGTTTAATAGCTTATTTTTACGTAATCCAAGCCTTTTATCACTGACTTTCTAATGTGATTAACATTTTTTTTATTTGTTTCAGAAGCAAACAGTAAGTTCAAATATTCTAAGGTAAATTCTTAGGTAGCATTCTTTCGAAGTTCCTTAAAACTTTTCTCAATACAAGTTGTTAAAGTGATTAATTACCCATCGTTGTACAGACGAGATATTTAACATTCCAATAACGTAAGAAAGCCGTCATTTAAAAGAATAATGGATGTATTTATTAATTGCAATTTAATATGTCTTATGACATTTGGAAAAGAAATAAAGGAATGTTATCGCAATATAATTAAAAGTAGCTGTTCAATGACTCTTGTTAATGTATATTAAAAGTATATATAAATACGAAAAGAACAATACTTAGAGAAGTCTAGGTCGACAAGAGTACCTTTACTAAATTCTAAGTTGTAAATGAGTAAGTGAGTTAATGGTCTCGAATCATATTTGCATTATTCACTTCCTAAAGTGTCGATTTTGAATATAGCATTACAGCGAAAATACCTCTTGTCTCATCTCTTAGAGCGATCAAAATTTATCGAAACCAATTTAGTATATGGAAAAACATAAGTACGCCGTGAATGTACTTTGGTAAAGAACGTCACTTATGTTACGTTATGAAAACCTTTTGTTATTGATGACATGTTAACGCTTGATTGTGATCACACCTGAAGGCCAAATCTCTTTCTTGGGTAAGCCTTTGCTGGTAGGGTGGTAACCAGCCACCGCCAAAGCTTCCCACCAGACTCGGACAAATTAGAAAATGCAATATCCTAAATTCGTCCTCCCGAGGATCAAACCCGGGACCTCTGCTAGCAAGAGAGAATACTCAGACCACTGTAAGGCTGTCAAAAACTTCTATAGGTGCAGAAAATTCAGAGCCTGTAAGTATTAGAGCGAGCCACATAGAAGTGTAAGTGGTTTATGTATTTTAGGCGCGGGTATTGTATCACTCGAGTAATGAAACAAATACTCCCTTAGTATAGCATAGGTTTCGTGTTCGATCCCCGAAAGGCAAATATAGAATTATGATTTCCATTAGGTCTTGTTTGGTATTTGTAGGTGGCTTTGTAAAAGTAGTAAGTAAGTAGCAGCCCATTAACGTCCCACTGCTGGGCAAAGGCCTCCTCACTCCGAGGAGCGAGGGTTTTTTAGAGCATAGACCCACCACGCTGCTCCACTGCAGATTGGCAGGCAGAGTGCACTTTCTATTCCTTCACTCTCATAATTCGTTGACGGGAATCCGACACGACCGGAGTGAGATCAGGCGCAGGACCGACGGCGTAACGTGCTCTCCGAGGCATGGGGGTGGATCACACCGCTAACTTCCCAACTTCAAGCAAATATTGAGAAAATCTTAATAAAAAACTCAATATTGATTTTTGAATTGGCCCGACCCGGGACTGGAACCCAGGGCCTCATGTCTGTAGTCGAACGTGCTAACCAATAGACCAATGAGGTAGGTGGCTTGGTGGCTCTTAATTCCGCTAGATTTTTGTTGGGAAATGCATTTACACAAATCAGCTAAATGTTATATCTTCAGCCACGAGTGTAGGGCTCGCTGTAGTAAAAAATACCCACTAAAATCTAGCGGTACACTCCGCACCCTGAAATCATCAGAGGATCGATGGGGATAGAACACGCGGGTAGACATGTCTTCAAAATCCTGGTCTTCTCCTTCGGACAGACGTGACCTCTGCTGCGGCTTTCCTCTCTCTCTCTCTTACGTTTTAACAGGACAGCGCGATTCCAAATAAGACTACATCATGACAACCCCCAGATGACAAAAATAACTTCGAGAATGTTAAATCTTGATATTTAAAGTCCTTTTCAATCAGAAATCTATCATTTTTGACAGTTTACTTTAAACAAGACCACCGTAGATGTTTTTCTCTGTTCTTAAATATAATATTCGCTATGTTGTAAAATAACAAAAAGATAAAACGTAGAAACGGGTATGAGAAAAAAGAAACTGTATCTAAAAATCTTTCAAAGAGCTTCACGTCATGTATTTTAATCTTATCAAACTGTCACAACGAGATATATGGCACCTTTTTATGAATTCTTGTTGTGCAGTTCGAAGATTTTTGCATCCACTCGATCAAAATGTCAGTGCCTTATTAGAATAAAGCTTATAAACACCATAGTGGATCTAACCATAGACATATGAAGGATAGATCGGACAAATATTTCGACAGCACGCTGGAATATTCAAATTTTTACTCAGTTTTGGGTACTATAGAAATTGACATGAAAAATTAGTTAAAATACTAGATTGTGTAATTTTTTTAGATTTCTGGAAACCATATATCAGTGCATTTGTACCTATGCTTATTTTATAAAACAAGAATTCACAAATCAATACAGTACTGTTTTTTTACACTAGACTATAATTTTCTATGTCCAAAACAACGCCAGAAATGGATTTTCGAGGTTACTTAACTATGAAAAAAAATAGTTGATTCTAAAATCGATCCATGAATCATATGGGTGTGTTACATAAGGGAGGACGTAGATCACTGCTACTCAGTTTATACTTCTGTAGGATCATCGTTCCTATGTATTTAAGATTCCATTGTACTGTTCTTTTAATAATAAATAAATAAATATGTAATATTTTGACGTAGACCACAGTAATATTCAAATTATTACAAAGTTTTGTACAGTGAAGAAAATCAACGTAAAATATTGGTAAAAACATTGATTGCGTAAGGACATTTGAACCTATGCTTATTTTACTAAAAATCCATCTCTAATAAAATAACAATTCATAAATCTATATGTTACTGTATTTTATTAAAATAAACTATATACTTTTCATATCCCCATACTTAAAACAAATTAATTTGGCCACGTTCTAAAAAAAGCCTTAAAAGGCTCATGACATTGTTTAAATTTGTAAAGTTGGTACAAAAGTTTGATATATGTATCATATTATATTACTCATTGGACTAAGAAACTTTAAATATACGAAATAAAAGCCTGAAATTATATTGTTTTTATATACTTTTCATGTCCCCATACTTTAAACAGAGATTAATTTAGCTACACCCTAAAAATAATAGCCTAAAATGTCTCATTACCGTGCTTATATTTGAGAAGTTGGTACAAATGTTTGATCTATGTATCATATATACTAAGAATCTTTTAATTTACGAAATAAAAGCCTGAACATATATTATTTTAATATACTTTTTTTAACCTTTAATTAAAATATATTATGTTATGTAATTATTAAAGTTGTAAAAACACATGGCCCATGACCGTGCTTAAATTTGAAAAGTTGGTACAAATGTTTGATGCATGTATCATTATTATTATTATGTTACTCATTCGACTAAGAAACTTTAAATATACTAAATAAAAGCCAGAAATTATATGATTTTTATATACTTTTCATATCCCCATACTTGAAACAGAAATTAATTTAGATACGTTGAAAAATATCCTAAAATGGCTGATGTCCTTGCTTAAATTTGAAAAGTTGGTACAAATGTTTGATGTATGTATCATTTTATGTTACTCATTGGACTAAGAAACTTTAAATATACGAAATAAAAGCCAGAAATTTTATTAGTAATAGTTGATAAGTCGATCAATTAATCATTTATCAGTAATTTCGTGGTAAAACAGTCACTTCGCCGATCTTTATAGATCTATGGACCTAATAGTTTCTTATATTAATTTATAAAAATCGAGATGTAAAAGCAAAACAATGTATTGTGAAATTTTGCCGACTTCTTTCTGGATTATAATTAATTATTGAATTATAATTATTACATCTTCCTGAAGAAGATATACATTTGTCATCTTGTATAGTGATTTATTGAGTTTTTTTAGTGAATCTATATTGTTTGTTTGCTTTAACGAATTGAAAATTGTTCTTATTTTAGATAATAGTCTATAGAACTTTGTGTTACGGTAAATAAGGAATATACGAACGATAGAGGGATTTATGAGGAAGGTTTATGTATATATTAAGTCAAGCTTTTGTATAAATTGGTTGAAATATAACTGTTGAAAGTGTCGAAAATAAAAGCCGCTTGGAAGCTTTCATCGAAAACAATGCCTAATTCTATAGATATTCAAAAATGCTTTATGGGATATTGTTTATTGACAAAAATCTATTAAGGATGAGCCACGATATCCATTCTAACTTCTTAAAAAATAGTTAAATGTACGTGCGTACAAAGTACACATGTCAGAAGTGAAACTTTTAAGTCTTGTTTATATTTATACAAATCTAAAACTTTAAATTTCCGTGACTTAGAGGGAAAAAGGAATATATGTCAGGAATTTAATGAATTTATTTGTTATCAAAATATTAAAATTGTCGAAAATTAATACAAATAATTTAATCAAATCTCAAAAGACGAATTGTAAATTTAACGCCGCCGGTTTTTGTCAATACTAGAAATTATTAAATGACGAGTGGTAATTTAAAGTCCCACATGTAAAACTACCTAACCTTCAAACGAAATACCATAAAAAACGCTGCACATCTTCGTGACGCTAATCATCAGTTTATATACAATGCGCTAATTAGAAAGCTAAATATAAAAAGGATACAGTATTTATCCTTATCAAATAAGCAATACATGTTGACAATGTTTATTCTGTTATATGTATAAAACCGGGGCGAGTTGCTAGTTTTAATATATTAATCTAAATCTAAATGTAAATAAATGTAAAAGCCGATGTTGTCAAAATTATAAGCAAATATTTAAGTATGGCAACAAAAACGTAATTAAATAATATATAGCTATGTCAGACCGTTTGTAACAAAGGCCTGGTAATGTCAAGTGGATGGGGCGACGGTTGGCAGGTGTATGTTCACCTGTTGCCATACCTCCGTAACCGTTAGTGACGTAATCGGTAAAAAGTTGGGTGAGATTTCGGCCCTTTTGAGTAATAGTTTTTTGTAAAGATTAAAAAGCATTAGACGAATATTGATTTAAGATTTGATACTTCGTGTGTTTCTAATCCTACTATTAGCTCACACTCTATACAACGTGTTAGGAGACCGCTGATTAAAAAAATCATATTTTTAAAACGTTTTATAAGCATTATTTACTCTCCATCATGTTAATACAACGAAATGAAACTATAGTTTCATAAAGCCCGCGTCGTGGCCGATCATTCCTTGATCAGTTCGTTGACCCGTGCGTTCGAAGTTCAGCTGTTTTTAGCTGGTTCTTTTTAGTAAAGTAACACAAAACGTTTAAAAATCATTTTTTTTTAAACAGGATTATAATATCTTTCACATTTTGGTCAAATATTCAATCATTACTGAAATATTTTGTTATTGATGTAATCAACTTCACTTTTATTATTTGTAGTAGATGACACTTAGCCTGCTACAGAGCAGCAGCGTGGTGGGTTTATGCTCTAAAAACTCTCTCGTCTATGAATGAGGAGTCCTGTACCTAGTAGTGGGATGTTACTTACTTTTTTATTAATGACACTTGATATTAATATAGCTCATTCAAATATTATTTTTTTGCTTTACTGATTATTATATGTTTATATATAATGAAATTCCTTAAATATAATGTTTTTATATCAAGCTTGCCGAATATGAACACCCTGCTGTCAATATTGTGAGAATTTCCCAAAAAATAATACCGTACCCATCCAATTATTAATGCTGCCTGCATAATATGCTACCAACAATGATTTATGGTCAAACCTGGACAACATATGTAGAGTAAACGAAAGCTAGTAAGCCTAGAATCTAGATCATACTCACTCAAGTCTACGTAACACCCATTAACTTTATATAAGTACCTAAATATCGAATATCGAAACTCAGGTTTTTTGAAGTGAAACTTCTTTAGGTTAGGTAGTTTTAGCAGTAGCTGGCGCAGTGATGCGAGTACTCGCCTTGCTAGCAGAGGCCCCGGGTTCGATCCCCGGTAGGGCGAACTTAGAAAATTGTATTGAAATTACACAATCGTCAAAATTACAAAAACACCAAAATGTCTGAAATGTAAGTTGAAGCGTTATATAGTCTATGTTTTTTTATTAATCTCGTATTTGTACACGATTACGCGAACAAAGCATTACAAATAATATAACAAAAACGTATTGATACATTCGCCAAACCGCTATAATAGGTAACTGCCAAAGCAAATATTGATGGAGTTATAATCAGAACAAACAAATAATATCCGAACGTGATACTACTTAACATTGCAAACATATATTTTATATGTTTTTGGAAATTTGAACTTTATTTCAAATATCATAAGGAAGGAAAGAATGCAAATATTGGTACGTTTATGGTGAAAATGGTACCCAGAGCCACGTGTCTTAACATTTCATCTATAGTGATGGGATGTTCTTTGATATTTTGAAGTGAATCTTTTAATAGTAAAGAAAAACTTCCGTTACATGTATTTGTCTGTTGACTCTTTACTCATTGTCAGTCACATATACTTCTTTGGCGTAACAAGTTAAAAATCCTTTCAAACTAGTAATATAATAAAATAATTATGATATTATATAATAATTACGAAATATTAAAAAAACTAAAATGTTTACTATAGCTAACTTGGGTGTCAGATTTTTGGGTAAAAATTTATTCTCATTATTTTTCCCAAAAAAAAAAAACTCATATTTTTTAAACATTTTATTAACATTCTTAACGCTCCATCATTTTAGTACACCTAAATGAAACGATAGTTACATAAAAAAAGTCATTACATTACTAAATAAACACCAGCACTGTAACACAAAGTTGACGTCTATCCCGGGTCAACCACCTCTAGTTGCCCGCACACCTAAGCTTAGGCGAGAGGTCCTTGACCTGGGCTAGACGTTAGATTTTTCATTTTTCACTTCAATGCTGGTTTTGTTAGTAATGTAATTTTTAAAAATATGCTTTTATAAACATCTTATTTTAATGGCTATATGATTTCAAAAACTATGACCTACATAGATAAATGTGGTGATATAATCATCATAATTACAAACGTGTTAAATGCATGTTGACCGCTTATACGAAGGGGCCATTGATATTTTCAACCATTAGTAGTTTATAATGGCAATTAAATTAAATTTTCACATTGTAAGTTCAAAATAACATAAATATTAACGTAATTTCACCTAATCCTAAGGTATCAGTGTGATAGTATATATTAAATAAAATAATTTCTGATATATACAAAAACAATGACCGTCCCATTGGTGAATTTATAAACATTGTAATTGATGCCAATTTGCTATAGAATTGTTGTAGTATTTCATAAATGATTAGAATAACTTAAATTATATAAATTGTATCTATAATAAATTAACAGAGAATGAGAATTTTCTTAATAAATAAGATAATTAAATTTATTTGGCGACAAACACCCGCATTGGTATTTTGCCGTAATAGCCTCATTTGTAAAAAAGATATAAAAGTTCGTAGAAATTAATTCAGTTTCAGTTTTTATTCAACGTTGGCTATCAGTTATTGTATTTTAAGTTGTGTCGGTAAATCGGGCTGCTCTGTGGTGCAAAGCTAAGTGTATTTCTTTAAATTAAAACTGTTGTCTTATTAATTTCTCATAACGATAATTGTGTGGTATTTGTTTTTATATTTGATGATAATAGATGTTGATGATGCCATTGTATTTTACATTAAATATAACATGGAAACAATAAAATACTATTGAGTTTCTTGCCGGATTCTTCTCAAATCGTCAGCTAGGTTCCGAACCGGTGGTAGATCTTTCTTTTGACAAGAAAGTTTATTGAGTTTACTGGAATTAAAGAGTATTTTAGTTTGGTTATTGACTTTTATGACTGCCTCATTGGTCTAGTGGTTAGCATGTTCGACTACAGACATGAGGTCCTGGGTTCGACTCCCGGGTCGGGCCAGTTCGAAATCGATATTGAGTTTTCTATTATGATTTTCTCAATATTTGCCCGAAGTTGGGAAAAATTTGGCGGTGTGATCCACCCCCGTGCCTCGGAGAGCACATTAAGCCGTCGGTCCTGCGCCTGATCTCTTTTCGGTCGTGTCGTATTGCCATCACGTAGGACTATGAGAGTGAAGGAATAGATAGTACACTTATGTACTATGCCTGCCAACCCGCAGTGGAGCAGCGTGGTGGCTGTATGCTCTAAAAACCCTCTCTTATATGAGTGAGGAGGCCTGTGCCCAGCAGTGGAACGTTAATGGGCAGCTACTTACCTTTAACCTTTATTGACTTTTATTATCAAATTCTATTTAATATTTAAAATTATGAACATATTATTAATTTACTTATTATTGCTCATTTCTGACAAAAGCAAAGCTTGGCAAATTTTCAGAGTCGCAACCCTATATAAGAAATGAGAGTGTATAATGGCATGGTGTGGCGATTGGCAATCACCGTGGTTTTTGCCGGCACGAGATAAAATTACACCTTGGATATTTGTTTGTGGTTCCAATGGACCAGATAGTTTTGCCTGTAAACACTGTTCCGGGACTGTTTGCTTTAGTTTACATTTGATAGATGCCGATACCAGGTATTCGGTTTTATTATATACAAGTATATATATATAGCGTTCAACTAATTTATTATTTGACGGACTCGTTAAGCGATGATTTGATGGCAGAGGAGCAGCGTGGTGGATTTACGCTCTAAAAGTCCTGTACCTAGTAATGGCAGTTACTTACATTTATATTGTTGACACTTGATGTTAATCCAGCTGTTTCGAATATTATATTAAGTTTGTATATAATGAAATTCCTAAAAATCCTTTCATATAATGTTTTTATATTAAACTTGACCAAATATGAACACCCTGGTGTCAATATTGTGAGAATTTCCCCAAAAGCAATACCGTACCTACCCAATTATTAATGCTGCCTGCATAATATGCTACCAACAATGTTTTTTGGTCAAACCTGGACAATATATGTAGTGTAAAAGAAAGCTAGTAAGTCTAGATCATACTCACTCAAATCTACATAACATCCATTCACTTTTCATAAGTACCTAAATGTCGAAAATCTCAGTTTTTTGGAAGTGAAACTTCTTTAGGTTAGCTTTGCTAGCAGAGGCCCCGGGTTCGATTCCTCGAGGACCAATTTAGGAAAATATATTTTCTAATTTATCTGAGTCTAGACTGGTGGGAGGCTTCGGCCGCGGCTATTTAGCACCCTACTAGCAAAGACGTACCGCCAAACAAAGAGATTTGTGTTCCAGTACGATGACGTGTAGAAACCATAAGAGGTATATCGCCTCTAATCAGATTAGCGCGCTTCCATCTTAGACTGCATCATTACTTACCATCAGGTAAGATCACAGTTAAGCGCTAACCTATCAATTGTGGAAATGTAACTTATGATCTAATGTTTACATACCAGTACTTTAATACGAAATAAAGTCGAAGATCAGGTTTCGTTGTTCGCGATACATCCAAAAAGTATTTAATGGAGATTTATTTGGTTTTAAATAATACATAGAGTGATTCTGGAGGAAGTTTAATGTATAAAGTTAGACAAGGTTTAGTATAAATTGGTTGAAATTTAACCTTTATTATCAGAAGTGTAGGAAAAAAATCAAGCCCCTGGGAGCGTTTGTCTACATAATCTCTTAAAGATATAACAAAACAATGTATGGTAAGATAATTCAAAATAAGAAAAACGCATAAAATTGTGAAAATGAAACAATTAAAGCGTTTTCCACATTTTTTTCAAATTTTAGTGACTTATGACAAAATGTTAACAAAGCAGGAATTTATTTATACAAATCAATAACTTGTGTAGTTGGTTAACAGATGATAATTTTACGTGATAAAGTTAGGAAAAAATATCGACGTTTGATCATAAACAGTGGCATTATGCGGATCGCGCATCTCTATCGCTTGATGTACGTTCAAGGGGAATGTGACAACGAGTCATGCTTTTTCGGCCATGAGACCGAGATCAATCCATGACTTAAGATGAGCACGACCTTTGTAGGTTACTGTCTTTACTTTTGTTTTCTTGATGGAGAGGAAACGTTGAAAAACAATCCCAAGATCTGGAGAAAAGATAACAGGTTATATGGGATTTTTACCCACTAAAAACCCCTCAATACCTCATATGCCTGGTAGGGTGGTACCGGCTACTCGGGTAGAACATACCAGTGCGACTATTACACAAAATTATATCATCTTGGAGCAGTCAGGATCCCCACTTACCACCGCGGGCCCAATGTGCTCCTCTGCGAGCAGGATCAGCCCTCTCACGGATTCTTTCGGCAATCTCCTTTTAGCGAAGAACATCTACACATTAGGAGACCACTACCCTCCACGCATCTGGCTCTTTGAGTATCGCTGCGGCTACTGTTTTTGCCGAGAGATCATGCCCTGCTTTTTTGATCAAGCCGCGTCGTTAAGAGTACCACGCGGGACACTCTTCAAGTGTGTGCTGGGGATCGTCTTGTTCTGTCTCACAGGGGTTTTCTTCCGTCCTATTAGGAACAGATACTCACCAAAAGAACCGTGCTCGGTGGGCATCTGCGTCAATCTGAAAGTGACGTTACCATTATACCTCCCTATCCAAACCTCAAATTTTGGTAAAATTGCCTGCACAATTCGTTGGCGCATTACATGTCCGTCCTCTAGGCGCACCAAGAGAGAGAGAGAACAGTTTGTTGCACACAAGATGAAAAAAAGACATATAAACTAAGTTACTGATTACTATAATCATAGCGTGCAAAGGCAGTCTTATTGCTACAAGCAATCTCTTCCAGACAACCTTTTTATTTTGAAAAGCTGACTAAAATAAAGAGGAGGCAGTACTTTAAATATAATATATAAAAATAACATTTTAGATTACAACTATATAAAAGATTTCTGTATGAAATATCTACATAATGAATCTATAAATAACACAAAAAGATACCTGTCCAATTTTTTATAAAACAAAGGTCTCTCTCAATTGTATCTTCCTCCATCTGATGAATGGTGGAGGTCTGAGTGTAAACTTTAGCAGCCATATCGCCCTTGTAAGTTATCGCCTAGTGCGCAGAAAAGTTACGCGGGTTAATTAAAAGGCAAAACTGATCCATTGTAACAAACAAATATCCTTGGTCTAATTTTAACACTCCTTAATCGATCTAAAATTACGATCGCTGCTTGAATTAATCGATAATTGTGTATAAATCATCGTCGTTAGATGCGCGAGGTGTACGGGTGCGAAGGGCTAATTTATTGCCAGTATAATACCGGGATGGCGTGCTTGGAGCGCATAACTCGCAACAATCCATGCTTATGATGGGAGGCCAAAGTGTTTGTTACTTATTCGATATCGGTTTCCGTTTGGAATATGAGCACATTGCATTTGGCGAAAGGTATTTCTTGTAGCTGATAGGGTACCGCTTGCCTGTGATCACACCTGATGGTAAGTGATAATACAGTGTAGTATGTGGAAACCGATGGTAAGCAATTTACTTTTATGGTTTCAACACAGCATCATCTTTAGTTTAAAATTAAAGTCTTTATACATGTGTGACTATAGATTTGAGGTCCTGGGTTCGAATCCCGGGTCGGGCCAATTCGAAATAGATGTTGAGTTTTCTATTAAGATTTTGTCAATATTTGCCCGAAGTTGTGAAGTTGGCGGAGTGATCCAACCCCGTGCCTGGGAGAGCACGTTAAGCCGTTGGTCCTGCGCCTGATCACTCTCCGGTCGTGTCGGATTCCCATCACGTCGGACTGACAGTGAAGGAATAGAGAGTGCACTTGTGTACTATACCTGCCAATCCGCAGTGGAGCAGTGTGGTGGGTCTATACTCTAAAAACCCTCGCTCCTCAGAGAGAGTAGCCTGTGCCCAGTAGTGGGACGTTAATGGGAAGACAGACAATAGTAGTAATGACACCTTTGATGATGGGACGGAATAAAATCGATCCTGATCAAAAAAAAACAATTTTTTTAAATCGGTTATTAATCTTATTTACGCTCCATCATGTTAGTACAGCTAAATGAATCAAGTTTCATACAAATTACATTATTTTGCTAAAAAAAAACCAACAACAAAAAACCAATCAGACGACGATTAATACATATTCGTGTTTATGAGACATCGTTTATCGTGTGTAACAGTTTATGAGATTATCGTGAAGAGACAGACATGTCGGAGGATTTCATTTTATTATATGTAAGGATTAGTTAGCTACAAGCTTATATGTGAAGTTATTTTATTTATTCACTTAATCGTATACTTTACATACTAAATAGAATAAGAGTTATCGCTCGATAGTGATCTTTTCCAAATATTCTTAAGAGGAAAGAAATACTGTAAACAAAAATGTTACGTAAGACACAAAGTAGACTGTTTCTTGTTTTTTCTACTTTAAAAAATTCATTTGAAGTTCAAACCTGTTAAAAAATGAAACTAAATGTATCGATTCAACTTATTATTTTATGGTATAGAGTCTTCCAATCATATAGACATTCTCATTACATCTATGCAACGGTTGAAACCCAATAACCAACGAGGCAATGAACGATTGTGCCGAAGCAGAGACGTGCTGGTTTTTTATCGGCAAAATGAGAGCAGCACCCATCAGATATCGGTACAAAAAGCCGATGACGGCTCTCACAAAGGCGCCACCGGCAGCCTCGATTACGCCCTATGACAAAGCAGTTTGTTTTGAACAACACTCCATATTGATCCAAACAACTCGTCTATTTTGTGCTAGCTTTATTGGATTTTTTATGCACTTGGTTTTTCGGGGTCTATATGAAGCCAAATTATTAGGATTTGTCTCGTACATCTCCAGACCTTACTTCAGCATAAGCAAAAACTCCAAAAATATACGTTAGAAAGTAAGGTAGCAGCCCATTAAGGTCCTACTGGTGGGCACAGGCCTCCTTACTCGTAGGAGAGAGAGTTTTTAGAGTATAGCTCCATCACGCTGTGTCACTGCTGGTTTGGCAGGCATAGTACACAAGTGCACTCTATTAATTCACTCTCTCAGAACGATGTGACGAAATTCGATACGAGACACACTGTAGCAGATTGTGTAGTCTGGGGACCTCCTGGTGACGCTGATCGACTCGGCTGGGTACTAGGCGGCGCATGTTTGCGCACTTCCTCCACCTTGAATCCTCATTTGGACTCATCTGAGTTACTAGGGACGATTGCGAAAGTTGAACACCTGGTGCCTCACTTATGGATGAATAGGGTTCCGCTGGGTTTTATGGGTATTGCGAGGTGTCCTCCCTCACCAAATCCTACCCTCCTGACCTATATAGAAAATTCGATATCGATTTTTGAATTTATCCGTCTCGGGTCTAGAACCCATAACCTCATATCTGTAGCTGAACGTGATAACCACTGGTGGTCTAGTGGTTGAGGGTGTCACAATAATAAACTAAGCTCATTAAACTTTTGTCTTAACAAAACTAACGTAGGGTTTCAGATGCGCTAAGCCGTTGAAACTGATAATGTTTTTATTTATTTGACTTAATTGCACAAATAAACACACAAAGAAATAAAATTACAAAAAACTACAAAAAAAAAAACAAACAATATTTAGCAATTGGCGTGCAAAGGCAGTCTTATTGCTATAAACAGTCTTCCAGGCAACCTTTGGAGAAAAATGGGATGGTGCAAAATAAGATATTTGTGAGGGTATGTAAAAATACTGCTGTTGTAAATATATTTCCAGCACTTTAAAGATTTTACGTATAAAAAAACGTTTCTATTTGGCACAGCTTTTTATATTCTAATTCTTATAAGATACAAAAATCGAGAATAAATAAACTATTTTAAGGGTGTTTTTTAAAGGAAACTTTGACCTACCAGCAAAGACGTACCGCCAAGCGAGAGATTGTGTTCCGGTACGATGCTGATTAAAACCAAAAAAGGTAAAATACCACTTACCAGATCAGCGCACTTCAATCTTAACCAGTATCATCACTTACCATCAGATGTTATCACAGTCGAGCGCTAACCTGCCAACAATACAAAAACTAGCAGGCGATTACTTTCAATATGTGGCCAAAAGGTTAAAATATTTTTCCAGGTATTTTAAGTATAATTACAATTATAAAAATGGGTTTTCTAAATGATTCCATTTTATCGCAACTTGTCTATTTTTTTTTTGTAAAATAATGATTTAATTATTCAAGCATTCACTACTATGATTGTTCTCAAACATTAATATTCGCACAGTAATTTTAAGAGAGAGTTTCGATTACTTGTTCATTAATTAAAACAAAATGGCGATTTAAAAAAAAACGATATTGGGGTTTTAAGAGAAAAAACGAGATTGCAATTTTAGAACTATTACTGTTACGAAATTAATTAGAAACTAAACTAAAATTAAATTTACTTGACCCACCTTACTCATAGCATCACGCTTCATTCCCATAGGGGTAGGAAAAGAACACGTCCTTCCACTTGCCACGATCCTTACATGTCTCCTTCGCTTCTTTTATTCTCAATAAGCCTTTCATTCAAGCTCGTCGGTTTAGAGTACTGGCCCTTATTTAAAATATCCTGGATTTGGTCCAAGAACGTTCTGTTAGTCTCAGAGACTCAGTGTATATTAAAGAAAACACTACACTGGCCAGAAACTAAGTTTATTAAATGCATTTATGATGTTATAATTCGCACAACTTACGCGGTTTACTAGAGTCACTTTATCCCGCGACTCGCGAGGACCTTCAAAATGTCTTTCGGCGACTATATCAGCACTTTGTGAATTGTCAGGATCTTAGCCTCATCACTAGTCCAGACTAGGCAGGCAGAAACCAGTTCTGTAGTCTTGGAAAGTAATTCGACTAACTACCAGAACGACTGACTGTTTGTAGCAGAGCAACGGATTTTATAGCAATATATCGCTGACTGATTGTTTACTGAGATAGCAGTCGATAGTTGCAGGTCAGCGTTATAAACGTAGAATTCAGGGATGTAACAGTTCGCCTTGATTTTCCCCTTCCAACTTTCCCATTCCCTCTTGACTCATAAATCCTTTTTCAGTCAGTCTCCTTTCACTCATTCTCTCTACGTGCCCAAACTGTCTAAGCATACCTTTTTGAATTTTAGTCACTACATCTTCTTTTATACAACAACGTTCATATATTGATCTATAAAAAGAGTCAATATGTCATAAAAAAATATGTTTTATAAAATAAATTATAGGAGAATAAAATCTTCACCACACAAAAGAAATATACCCTTATTTCCGATATTGTGATGTGGTTACCATATTAATTGTTGCCTATGTGGACTGTAATCACCAATTTAACTTGACCTTCAAAGTAGTTGAAAGATTTACTGATAGCAGTTGCTATATTCTGGTATGTGTCCGAGTAAGTACAGTCAGTATCGAATTTTAATTAATAACAATAAATACTAAGAATCTATTCACTGTATTAAACTAAAAATAAAACAGAAATAATTATGATAGTAGAAGTTTACTATTATATAAAGGTTTAGATACTACATTATTAAATTAGTCCTTTACTTTCAGTAGAATAAAAATAATGTTTTTGAAGTGAAGCTTCTATAGGGGCATGAGGGTACAATTTTTACGGATGAAATGCGTAATTTAGCGTCACGAAGTTGCAGCGTTTTTATGCTTTATCGTTTGAAGGTATTTGATTATTTACTGATAACAAGTGGCATTTTAATTTGCTACTCGCTATTTAATGTACTATTTTTCATAAAATATAAAATAAAAATATTTCATAAACATCCTTTTCTAAATTTTAGATTTAAAAACAAAATTTAATTAATATTCACGTTATTGTCAAAAAACACGTGGCATTTTTATTTCCAATACGTCATTTAAGATTTCAATAAATTATTTTATTAATTATCGACACTTAACATTTTAATGATAATTAAATCCATTAAACTCATAAAATATCTTGCCTCTTCCCTCCCTCTAAGTCACGGAAATGTAAAGTTGTAGATTTGTATAAACATAAATAAGACTTTCACTCAAAGAAGTTTCACTTCTGAAATGTGTACTTTGTACGTACGCACTTTCTTTTTTGTAAAATGACAGGATTCAAAAAAAAATTGATAAAACTGATTTAATTTTTTAAGTATTAGGAATAACTAGAATAGACTTTTATTTTAAATGAGATTAATGGCATGTTTGAAATAAATTTTGCTAAAGTACAGAGAGGAAAAAGATAAATGCCTTTGAAATGTGCTACTGGAGAATGATGCTAAGACCGTGAAAAGGACAAATAAGCCTATGAAGGAGCAGCTTCGTGTTGACACCAGATTCTCGACTTAGTATCTCCAAAATATCCTTAGCTACTTTGTTTACATTGCTCGACGCCAGTTACTGGCAAAATAGAGGGCAACAGGTTACGCAGTTGTTACCTAAACTCTGATTCGAACAGGACAAAGTGATCACGGGTATTTCATTTGTAGCCCTTATGAGGAAAGCCGTGGACCGTGCAGGCTGGACGGCATTAGAAAAGAAAAAATGCAGGTCTCAACTCACGTAAAAACCTTCGAGTATGACGAACAAAACCGAAAAGAAGAAGAGAAGATTTCATATAATATTTACACGTTAAAATACTTGACGTATGTTTGAATGTATGAAAATGGTTTTGTGATGTAATTTATTTGGTCTACTGGGTTTCGATCATGGCGCCTATTTTCGCTATGCTGTAAACATATCGGGTTTAATTCCATTCAAAGTACATTTAGGATATAGTACTTAACTTGTCTGGATAAAAGAAGGTTTTGGCTNTAGATTTAATAACAAAATTTAATTAATATTGACGTTATTGTCAAAAAACACGTGGCATTTTTATTTCCAATACGTCGCTTAAGATTTCAATAAATTATTTCATTAATTATCGACACTTAACATTTTAATGATAATTAAATCCATTAAACTCATAAAATATCTTGCCTCTCCCTCCCTCTAAGTCACGGAAATGTAAAGTTGTAGATTTGTATAAATATAAATAAGACTTTCACCCAAAGAAGTTTCACTTTTGAAATGTGTACTTTGTACGCACGCACTTTCTTTTTTGTAAAATGACAGGATTCAAAAAGAAATTGATAAAACTGATTTAATTTTTTAAGTATTAGGAATAACTAGAATAGACTTTTATTTTAAATGAGATAAATTTTGCTAAAGTACAGAGAGGTAAAAGATAAATGCCTTTGAAATGTGCTACTGGAGAATGATGCTAAGACCGTGAAAAGGACAAATAAGTCTATGAAGGAGCAGCTTCGTGTTGACACCAGATTCTCGACTTAGTGTCTCCAAAATATCCTTAGCTACTTTGTTTACATTTCTCGACGCCAGTTACTGGCAAAAAGAGGGCAACAGGTTACGCAGTTATTATCTAAACTCTGGTTCGACCAGGACAAAGTGATCACGGGTCTTTCATTTGTAGCCCTTATGAGGAAAGCCGTAGACCGTGCAGGCTGGACGGCATTGGGAAAGAAAAAATGCAGGTCTCAACTCCCGTAAAAACCTTCGAATATGACGAACAAAACCGAAAAGAAGAAGAGAAGATTTCATACAATATTTACACGTTAAAATGTTTGACATATGTATGAATGTATGACAATGATTTTGTGATGTAATTTATTTGGTCTACTGGGTTTCGATCATGGCGCCTATTTTCGCTATGCTGTAAACATATCGGGTTTAATTCCATTCAAAGTACATTTAGGATATAGTACTTAACTTGTCTAAGTCTGGATAAAAGAAGGTTTTGGCTGTAGCTAAGTGCCAACGAGTAGACGTAATGCCTAACAAAAAAAAATACGTTTCAATACAATATCCTGAAGAAAACCATTATCTTACCAGGTTAGTGCATTGCCATTCTCGACTGTATCATTGCTTATCAATAAATAAGAACATAATACTTAATAGCATTTATTTTGAATGACTACATAGTTATATTGTAGCCGATTGTACACTGATAACTGAAGTGCGATCTATGGTATTTTACGCCGGTCCAAATTGTTGGTTTAAACGAGTTTTTTTTATGATTACAGTTCGGTTTGTGAATGCAACATTGATTGTGCGATAAGTGCAAAAAATAAATAATTAGGACAATAGACACGTATAAGTATCATCTTAATAGTAACTGACTGTATTTGTTGATGTTTGTTTTTGACGAACAAATTTCTTTTAACACGAGAGGGAAAATATTTCGTTACGCATTACCTGAGTTATTTAGTCGTATGTGTGAATATGTGTAAGCGTCTATTAGGTCTTTACTCGGCCACAGGATATGATAAATGTACACTTTTTCATATGTGAAGGATGAAACCACATCAAGCTATTAGTACGGAGCTTGTACTGGACTTTTACCGAAGCCCCTGTTGAAGAACTATTGTAATTTATAGTCCTGATATTCAGAAGACCGTATCTTCGATCCCAAGGGTTTTTTGACATCATCCATAATAGATCCATGGTTAAGAAGTGATGTTAACGTAAGGAGTGAAGCATTTAGCCTTACTTGACTGACAACATCACACAAAATATTTAGAGAGAGAACACAAATTTGATCATCATAAAAAATGTGAAGTAAATAGTGAGTTAGCATTAATAGATAGACATACGCAATTGCAGACCTTCTTTTGGAATTTGTACCATATTGTACCATAAGTATAAACATTAGCGAAGCGCGTGCAACGAAAGCTCACAGAAGGGAGACGTTTTTATCGTTTTTATTAACATCTTTTATCCATGTTCTGCTTTAGCTGGGTGTAATAACGTGATGTTATAGCCTTCTTCTATAAATGGACATATCTTTGCTGGCAAAGTGTTGGTTGGTGGTGGTGTTGGTAACTGGCTACTACCGAAGTCTCCCACCAGCCAAGAAGATTGAAATAATGCCATTTACTTTGCCGGGAATGTAACCCAGGATCTTTGCTATCGAATCATTCCAGCTAGGCTGTCCCGAACTCATTTGAAAAAAAGTAAGTAAATAGCAGTCCATTATCGTTCAACTGCTGGACTCAGGTCTCTTCGCTCACAGGAGAGAGGGCTTTTAGACGCGCTTTTCCACTGCGGATTGGCAGGCACAGTACACAAGTGCACTCTTTATTCCTTCACTCACTTCACTCATAGCCCGATGTGACGGTAATCCAAGATGCCCGAAAAGAGATCAGGCGCAGGACTGACAGCTTAACTTCCCTCCGAGGCATGGAGTTGGAGCACACCACCAACTGCCCAACACAGGGCAATTTCATAACAGCCAAAGACCCAGGACTTGAATCCAGTACCACGAACCCAGAACCCATACCAATGAGCCAGTTTGTATTAGCTAACAATTCGTCGAACTTATTTCGGAATAAGTGGTCAATACCACTTAATGGATGGTTTCATGTTCAACAGTATTGTAAGCAAGGCTTCCCACTCAAACAGCGATAATAATATTTCTAGGGTACTCCGATGTGATTGTTTTAGAAGCCTTTCACTTACAAATTACTAACATTAATAAATAATATTCTATCGATCACGTTATTATGATTAATGCAATTCACAAAGTGCTGAACGGATATTTATATTTATACAGAATGATTCTGAACTGCACAAATTTTGTAAGTGGGACATATTTATGGTTTTACATTTTCATTCTTTTGATAGATTGGTTTATATACATAAGTTTAACATACGACCACTATCGGACATTAGATGTTAAGAGTGACTTGAATATTAAAGTACTTTACAAAACTACGCACACTCATATACACTCATTCACACGCACACGTTAACTTCAACTCTTTAAAAAGGTTGGAGTCTTCTTTTAAGGGTGGAAGTTACCGCTGTGTCAGAAGACTCTGCGCTTCCTTAATTATAACAAAAACAATTGAAGAAATAAACAAAGATAATAAAGAAAATTAACAAGGAAAAGAAAATAACAAGAAATAATGAAGAACTTAACACACTTAATCTAGTTTATATTTATATCGTCTAGAAAGATTTTTTTTAATCAAAATGTAGTATATTTTAGCTATTAGATTTTTGCATTATCCATTGCAGCTAATCGTTTTCAGTGTAATATTACTCAACAGTTTTAAAAATATTTAAAACTTTAATAAAATGTTACGTTAAGTTAAAGTTATCACTGAAAATGTCGCTAACGCAAAAATCATCGTCGTCGTCGTTTCAATCGATGGACGTCCACTGCTGGAAAAAGGTCTCTCTTAATCAATTCTAATTGGCTTGATCTTCCGCCGCTTGTATCCAGCGGCTGTCAGCAACCCACCAGATGTCATCGGTCCTGGTAGGGGGCCTGCCGATGCTGCATTAACAGGTGCGAGGCCGCCACTCTAGCACCTTCGGGCCCAACATCCACCGGTTCTGCAAACTATGTGCCCTGCCCATTGCCACATAGCTTTGCAATTCGATAGGCTACGTCGGTGACCTTAGTCTCCTACGGATCTCCTTATTTCTGATTTGATCACGCAGGGAAACCGAGCCGAGCATAGCCCTCTCTATTGCCCGATGAGTGACTCTGAGTCTTCAAACGAGGCCCACAGTCAGTGCACATGTCTCGGTACCATATGTCATCGCTGGCAACACGCACTGATCGAAGACCTTAGTCTTCAGGCACTGAGGAATTGTGGATGAAAAAATGTCACGTAGTTTTCCGAACGCTCCCTATTCGAGTTGCCCATCCAACGCAATAATAATTGTTTATTAATTATAAAAATTGCTTCTTAACATATAAAAATAGTGTATTACAATCTAAAAGAAACATATGTGTCTTTATTTGCACCTCCCAGTTTTCCTTGTTTTTCGTGTTACCAATATCTGATAGAGATGGCTGTAAGCTATAAGACCGGACCGCCTTTGCGCGCTATATTGTGTTATATTAGACAATATTGTAGCATCCGTAATAATTTTTACACTGTGTGAGATAAAGAATAAATAAACTCAATATAAGGCTCGGTTATTAATATAGAATTATATAGGAGCTCCTGTATATAGTTGAGCAAACATTTTTATTAGAACCGAAACGGTCAGCGTCAAACTCTTACATTATAAATGTTTATAGGAACTATTATGGGTGGTCTGATATGGACCACCGGACCTATGGTTAACCGATAATGGAAACAAAATACATTGGAATTTAATAATGCACGAGACATTGTAAACAAATTTTACGCTACACACGTAATAGTAGTACGTCCAATGCAGATTGTTTCTAATAGCTGTGACGGATTGAAGTGTTGTGCGATCAAATAATATCTAGGCAAGACCGAATAGAATTTACAAGAGAAAGAATAATTTATGAGCAAAGTTGCTGTAAAACCAGACAACATGGTATAGATTAATGTAAGGTATTGTTAGGGGTGTGCGAATAATTCGAACTTACGAATTATTCGTTACGAATCGATGGTTAAAATTCGAAAGTTCCCGAAAGTTTTCTTAAATTAATAGTGAATTTTATTGAGTATTTTCAATTCCCTTTTCTTATGTTCAATATTCAAATACAAATTTAACAGTCTGCATATATTTTATTTTTACCTTGAAATTTACACAAATAGAACAATTATTACAGTTTTTATTTTAAAGAGAATTAAATAACAGAAATTATATCGTAACAAATACACTTTAGCATTCTAAAAATTACATTTGAAATATTAGGATTTTTAAAAAATAATAAATACGACACTGAATCGGGTGATTATGAAGGTCATTTATCAGGAAAATAATCTTTCACTTTCTGTTGAAAATTTTTTTGGAATCTCATGCCAATATTACTATTTAGATTTTTTGGAGTACTGACATAGATGAACATACATTGAAAATGAGAAATTGTATTCCCTGGATAATTGATTTCTAAACGAAAAATATTATTCGTAAGTCGAATATTTCGATACATGATTTAAATAATATATATAGAAAAAATTTAAAATCCAGAAATATTTCATTACATTTCCATTAATTCGCAAATTATTCGACTCGAATTTCGAATCGAATATTGGTATTCGATTCGATTCGACTCGAACGATATTTGCACAGTCCTAGTGAATATGTCACCTACCATTTTGTGACAGATTGATGAATATGTCGACAATTTTTACATATACGATAAAGTAAACGTCATGAATAAATAAAATGTTTTTCCTTAACAATGGTTTCCGATAATTCAATATTTCGGTATTGTAATAGATACGAATCCTCAATACCCTATAATTTTTTTAATGAGAAATCGTCACTAACGTTTTTTCCTTAAGAACTTCGAGGTAATTTCCCAAGACTCAATCAACAGAGTCTTTTTTACCTTCTACTACTACTACCAGTCTTAGGACTCCTTTTTACTTTATAGTGAAGAAATCAGCATAGTGAGTTTAAGCTTTAAGCTCTCCTTTGAGAGGGGAGGATGTTACACTCATTTTTCTTTTTATATAAATTAACTGGTGTTCAGTATACAATATATTGTACACCAGTGTCATTCTCCTCGTATTTCCTGAAGTTACGATGCCCTGCTGTATAATAGCCTATTGAGATACGATACAATTTGTATCTTACAACATCTCGCTGATATAAAAACACCTGTACTGCGTTAACTATTTTTACTAGTAGTCCTGCAAATGTCTACGAAAGATGGAATTCCCTTAAAGTGACTCCTGAAAAATGAACCGAAGTGATTATTTAAGTGCTTCAGGACACGAAGAAGTAACTATCTAATGATTTTAGTAGATCAGCGTCTCTGAATCGGAAGTCAGGTATTTAGGATCTTATAATCTATATTTATACAGACTAGTCACTCCAGAAACGAGACAGCCATTTAAATAAATAGAGATAATGCTGAATATATGGTTGTATATAATTATATATATTTTTAGAAACTTCCGTTAGCACTTCATCAGGGAGACTAGTGCCCCCCTGCAAGCTCCCTTGTGGTTTTTCGAATTAACTCCCGTCGTTTTATAGTTATAAGAGTGATCTATTAAAACTCATGGCAATTTGTTTTATAGATGCGAATGCTGCAACGAAATAATTACTGTGCATCAACCGGATATCAAGGTACTAGTTATTTAGTAGGTTTTCCAATTGTAATATTTTCAAGGGACAAATTCACTGTTAATAATACACCATGTAATGGAAATTCGAACTGTTTTTTTTTATTTCTGACAGGTAAGCGCTTGACTGTGATCATTTGCTTGACGGTACGTCTTTACTGGTAAGGTATTAACTAGCCACCGTCGAAGCCTCCCACCCGGCCAGAATCAGAAATATTTGAAAACGCTGAAAGTTACCTAAATTTGCCCTGCCGGGAATCGAACCAGGGACCTCCACTGAACCAAAAAACTCAGAAAGATTAAAATATTTTAAAAGTTAAACGTCTTTAGGCGCATGAGGGTAAAATTAAGGTATTAAACGCGTAATTATCGTCACGAACATGTGGCATTTTTAATTGCCACTCGTGATTTAACAATTTAATTTACTATTTTTCATAAAATATAACATAAAAATAATTCATACATTCTCTGTTCTAAATTTAATTAATAATTTCTAATATTGCAAAAAAAAATACGTGGCATTTTTTTTAAGTTACAATTCGTTACTTGAGACTTCAATAAATGATTTGTATTCACTTTCGACACACTTAATATTTTAATGACAATTAATTCCTAAAATATCTTCCTTTTTCCCGACCTCTAAGTCCCAGAAATGTAAACTTTTAGATTTGCATAAATAAAACAAGACTTTTAAAAATTAATTTGCCAAAGAAGTTAACTTCTGAAATGTGTTCTTTATACGCACGTACGTTTTATACGTTTAAGAGTAAGATATGGAATAGTAATTTTATTATTTAAAAGCGTGTTCTGCTAAACAGTTATCATTGAGCACCTTATGCTTTTATTATATTTTTATAATAATGATAATTTATATGAAAAATTGCATAGTAGTTACAAAAGTAACTACAAAATTTCTTGTCGGTATCTTCTCAGTAGGATCAACCTTTGAACCTATATTAATTAAACACCAATAGACATACTGGACTATTTAAAAGACCTTGTTATGTATATTTAATCAAATAATATTTTGATTAGTATATGGGAAAATCCACTTAAATTAAATATAGATGGTCACATCATAATTGCAAGTACGTGAAATGGCAAGCATTTAATGTAAGTCATACTGTCTTATGATATAAAGTTTAAACAATTTGATTTGTTTATATTTATCTAAAGATTTTTTACAGTTATAATTTATGTCTATTTTCTTGCTCGTTATTACTAGGCTCTATATATTTTGTAATTCTCAATATTATATTGCGTATTCAATTTAAAAACTTACTAATAGCCATATATTAAATAATTTAGTATGATATGAAAAGTGGTGCAATTATCCTATAAAACCTACTTTATTTTGCTGTTTTGTATTTAAATATATCCCAAAACTTGACATTATAATAAAGCCAAGGAAGCAAACCCTAATTAATGCTTCAATAAATATAATTAAACTACCAATGACTATGATATTTAATAAATTTATATTTGTCATTACTATTTATATTTTTGATGTAACATTTGATAATTGTATGTCAAATGGTATTTTATGTTCAAAAATACACGCCAAAATTAGAGTCATTACGGATACGAGATTTTAACCTCTTAAAAGTCTAAAATTAGATGCCTTATTGACACCACTGATTAAAAAAAATAGAGAAGAAGTGCCAATTGGTGTAATTGAGGTGAGACAATAAAAGGCAGTTGGTAAATCCGTTACTAATGATGATTTTAAAGAAGTAATAGAATTTATTTTAAAAAGGATATTTTGATCTAGTAATAGAAAGGTTTATAAATCTTTTCTTTTAGAAGAAACTGTACCAAAGGTGTCTTCAGATGATAAACAGACACATCCTAAAACTGTATTTAAAGAAGCTTGAAATGAGAATCTATTAAAATTCGATATTACCAATCGAATTTATTTCTTCCTATAACTCAAGCCTAATGAACACTTTAAAGTAAAAGCGTGAAATGTAAATAAATAGCCGGCGTATAAACAGCAGGGATAAACTGTACATGTACCCAATACCTCTTTGCCTCGTCGCGAACAATTAAGACTTAATACTGCCAACTGAAGTTGTAATATGCAAATGTAGGGAGCTCGCGTGTAGGCGCCCACGTTCGCTATAAATATAGTTGTCTATTCACTTCGGTTGGGTGATAAATGTTTAATTAGAAGTTAAAAAATGTACGGTAATTGAGAATTGTGGTGTCCCTACTGTGAATTATTAGTAGCGGATTTCGTTTGCGCGAAATAACTTCGTAAAATAAAGTGTGGATAGAAGTCCTATCACGTATTTTGCAGACTTTGCTTCTCTTATGTCAATGTAATTTGTTGTACTTGTTTTATCTATAACTAAATTTTTACCTTTACTAACAGTAAGAAAGTGCATTCTGCAGACTTTATTTCTCCTTTAATAACTTACTATTTTGAGGTTGTTTCATCTAAATTTGTAGCTGTATATAAAGTGAAATACCTTCGTAAAATATAGTTGAATCAAAATTCGTAGCGGTGGAAGTCCTATCACGTATTCTGTAGACGTTGTTTATGCAACAATTATGTAACATTTTGGAATAGTTTTGTCTATAACTAAAACTTTACCTTTACTGTTAAGAAAGTGAGTGGTAACTCACTTTCTTAAGACATAGTTTTAACGGTATTTCTATCGATGATAGTCGTATAATGCATCTGCAGACTTTATTACTCCTTTAATAACTTACTATTTTTGGGTTGTTTTATGTAAATTTGTATCTGTATATAAAATGAAATACCTTTGTAAAATATAGTTGAATGAGAATTACTAGAGGAGGAAGTCCTATCACGTATTCTGTAGACGTTGTTTCTGCAACAATTATGTAACATTTTGGATTTGTTTAGTCTATAACTAAATCTTTATCTTTACTGTAAATAAATAAAGTTACCATTATACCATAGTTTTAACAGTATTTCTATCGCTAGTAGTCCTATAATGTATTCTATAGATTTTATTTCTTGTTTGTTAATGTTTTATTTTGGGGTTGTTTTATCTAAATTTGTATGTATACTGTATATAAAGTGAAATACCTTCGTAAATCATAGTTCACCCAGAATTACTAGCGGTGGAAGTCCTATCATGTATTCTGGAGACTTTGTTTCTCTTATATCAATGTAATTTTATGTACTTGTTCTGTCTTTACCTTTACTCTTAAGAAAGAGAGTTACCACTGTAAAACATAGTTTTAACGGTATATCTATTGCTAGTAGTCCTATAATGCATTCTGCAGACTTTATTTCTCCTTTATTAACTTACTATTTTGGGATTGTTTTGACTTAATTTTTATCTATACTGCAAATAAAAAGAAATGACTTCGTAAAATATAGTTCGCACAGAATTCTTTGCGGTGGAAGTCCTGCCACGTATTTTGTTTTTTTCTAAATTTGTATCTCTACTGTATGTAAAGAGAAACACCCTCGTGAAATATAGTACAAATAGAATTACTATTGGTGGATTTCCTGCGACGTATTCTGCAGACTATGTTTCTCTTACAGCAATGTATTTTTTTGTACTTGTTTTGTCTATAACTAAATCTTTATCTTCACTGTATACAAATAGAAATATCTTCCTTAAATACAGTTCAAACAGAATTACTAGCTGTGGAAGTCCAATCACGTATTCTGTGAACGATGTTTCTGAAACATCAACATAACATTTTGGGGTTGTTTTGTATAGAACTAAATCTTTATCTGTACTATATATAAACAGAGCTAAGAAAGGTTTTGACAGACTCGCACAAGGAGGCAACCACGCTCCAGGCCTGCTCACTGATGAGTGTTGTATCTATAATACTAGCCAGTGTGAGGCCTGTGCCGAACAGCGACATCATAATAAGTCGCTGAGTACCCCAGGGGGACATTCGGGTCGTAACTAGCCGCGGCCGAAACCACCAGTCCAGACAAAGTAGAAAATAGATACTTTACTCAACCGGGAATCCAACCTGGAGTCAAGTCAACAAAGTGAATACACAACCATTATTCTAGCGAAACCTTATTCCCAGTAAAGAAGTTGTTATTGTAACTGAATGTTATTAAACACAATATGCAAATTGACTTATAATCAAAGTCAAAAGTGCGTCATGCCGTTTGATTTCGGGTGGGAAAATGAAACCTGTTCGTATGTATAAAGTTTTATTTGAATATTCAAAAAGGCACTTATAATTAAGTATATAAATATTCATTTCATAACTTAATAATTCGCATTTGAATTCATTTTGGACGGAGATATAATCACAATATACGTACACAATGTATGTATATCAAATATTATTCTACATACGTGTATGTAGCAACAAATTGTTTACATTGTATTTACATTGTTAAAATATTTGAAGGCGGAAAAATGTATTTACAAAGTATTCTTATATAACTATAGACACAAGACACATATTATCAGAATATCATATGTATTTCTGAAAACATTAAATAACTTTGACAACATTCGTAAATGTCCTTAACTATATAAAATAGGGTACAGTCATGTTACGAAATACTGAATATAGGTCAACTTATTTGCAGGCTTTTGAGGGTCCTTAATCATGAGCTCATTAAACAGTAAACACACTATTAATCTGTATATAAAATTTAGTAACTGCTCAGTGAGGTCAAGAATAAGTGCTGGGTTTAAAACTGGTCGGGCTAAATGCAATATTTTTGTAGTTTTCATCTATATAAACTACCCATCAAATAATTTTATATTATAGATGCTTTTCTATTAAATATAAAACTTCACGAATGTATAAGTAGTTTCTCTATTGTAAGTTATTTTTTTAAGTTATTCACAGCTTAGTATTACACAAACTGTCACATTTGTTATTTTTTTATATTTGTCGATTTGTAATGACTTCTTCTTGGATAAGATAGTTGAAAGCTGATACACAAAAAATGTTTGATAATAAGTCATAAAATGTATTCAATTGGCATTGAATATCTTTTGATATTTATCTCATTAACACAACTTCGTCTGCGTCACATAAAAGACATTGAACAAATGTGATTGCCATAAAAATGGTTATAGTGATTATGCCTTAAACGATAGAGATAAATCATCATAGACATTTTTATAGAAGTTTTTATGCTGAACAATGCCATTACACATGAATTTTATGTAACTTTATCCGTTTACGTAGCGCACGTAACGGAAGCTTACAAATGCAAAAAGTTCTGCCCGTTTTTGGATTTTGTATTAGTCCTCCGCTGCTTTTGTTCGTAGTGTAATGTTTTATATAGCCTATATCCTTTTTCCAATCAGTAATTCCAGAGATTAGCGTGTTCAAGTATTATATGTTACCAGAATGCTTCGTATTTTTTACGTAAATATAGAATATCATCAATATATTACGTCTGTTGTAATATCGTTGATATATAATCAACTGACGTTAGTACATATATTAGATTTAATATATATATTGAACAACAGACATTTAGGTTTGATATGTTTAATTTCCTCAATATATTGTCTAATTATCCGATCGATCAGTAGATTGATCGGTGATTCTGTTGAACATGATTTTCCGGTTTCATAATGTACTCAGAAGCGAAGTACTGTTAGTGTCGTTGGAGTAATACAAGTATTCGCTACGCTTGCAAAGGTCCCGGGTTAATTTCGGGCAGGAAAAATTTAAGAAATAGCTTTGTCTAATTTGTTTGAGTCTGGACTAGTGGGACTGTTCGGATCTGGCTAGCCACCATCAAAGCAAAGACGTGCCGCCATGTAGAATAAATAAGGTATATCTTTCTTTTCTTGTGATGCCGTCAATGAACTCATTATACAAAGACGTCTGGTCTGACTATTAATATATCAAAGACGAAGGTCATTTCTCGTAACACCAACTCAAGGCCTAATATTTATTCAACAGAATGAAGAAAGTTTTGTGCTGTCGTATGAGTCTGAATTATCCTCTACTACATTTGGCCAATAGTTCTTTAAGGCTGTGAAGCGTGGACGATTAAGGAAGACATTCGTCGTTGCCTTGAAGCATTCAAGATAATCGTTGCATGCTATGCAATATACATGCTAAGTTTGGAACGCTTAGGGATTACTAGGCAGCTCCTCCAAATAGTTAAGCAAAGAAACGTCTACCTGGGCCACGTATTGCGCCATGATCGGTACAACCTTATAAAGAGGGGTTAGATCCAAGGTTGAGGGGGGTTGGAGGGTTGACAGAAGAGAAAATCATGATTTTGAAACGTCAGAGAGTGGACGGCATCGCGACTGCAGAAGAGTTGCTGCAACTTGGGCAAGACCGAGAGCGATTTATGAAGCTGACTGTCAACCTCCAGTAATGGAGAGGCATCGTAAGAAGAAGTCTAAGTAAAAAATATATCATTGCTTCTCGTAATGAAATGCACTAAAATAGTCACATTTGTAGAGAGAGAAATAAGTAAATATATTTCTTTAAGTGTTAAACTACTCTTTACGTTTCTCGACTATATACAGTAAGAGAAATATAAAGCCAATAATAACTGCTGCGACTAAATTGAACTACGACATTATGAAAAAAAGAAAGCCGAAGTCTTAAGTAATATGTAGAGGACACTACTTAATCTTACTGCTGTGTGAACATTGAAATAATTGGCTTAAAAAAGGCGAATGGCTTCATTCTGTGCAATTTTTATTAAATTATACAACAAGACATCTATGTAGCAAATACTGTTGGATCCTAACTAAAGTATTTACAGTTATTTATACTAAAACCTAGTAAATTCTACGTATGCCCTTAATCTTCGTTGCTCCAAGAATGCGTTATAAAAATCGAACAAAATACTTTAATTTACTGGAGTTTTCGGTTATTTTTCAAAAGGAGACACTTATATGTCATATCTTTTGTAATAGATTAATAATGAAAAATTCTTAAAACAGTTGATATTATGGCATTATGTTCGTAATTTCTTCGATGTAAACCCTTAAGGCGTTTTGTGTTAACTTTGCCCATACAAATGTAGGAGGCAAATTACTCCAAAGTCATTGTTCGCACAAAATTAAGCATGACATCGATTTAAAACGTAATTTTCTAGGTTTATAGCTGCATAGGTCAATAAAAAAGATAATCATTATCTACAAAAATAATCAAATAGTTCATCAAATTGCCTCCTACGTTTATACAAATAAAGTTAACGGACAGCGTCAACTTAACAAAATAACTATAAAAACTTAACGTAAATATAGCTATCTGAATAATTTAACACTTACGACTAATTAAAGTCTAATATCACACTTTTTATAGTTCTAAGTCTTTAAATATTATTTTTCATGTAATACCATAACATTGTGGGTACTATCGCACAATTGCTTCAAGTAGCATCTCTTGCACTGTTGCGTTGATGTTTTGCTGCAACAAAAGATTTTTCATTTATATCATACAATATTTAATATTATTTATATAATTTCACCTCCGACGGCTTATCTCATATTAAGATTACATATAAATATGTGAGATTATCTCACAAGTATGCAATGAGATATTTAAAAAATAAGTAAGTGAATATATAAGTTGGGCAATAAGATTCTGGAGGATAGAGGGATAGATAGATAAATACTTTATTGCACATACAATATTAGGAAAAAACAAAGTTTAAATAATAGTGAACCACAGAAACAGGAACCACAGCTTGCAAAGGCGGTCTTATTGAATAAACAGTTGGCTAAAAGAAACTTTAAGTGACAGAAAGAAAGAAAGGGACGTATATGAAAACCGAAAACCGTAAATGATAGTGTTAGGAAAAGCAACTCACAATACCAAATTGTTAAATAATATGTCCAATTATAAATACAGTAACAAGTAGATGAAACATAAAAAGTCTGTTCGTCTTACCAGTATGCAAAAACAGGTGGTTCTTCAGATTCGTATGCTTTGAGAAGCCCCTGGAGCAGATGTGACATTTATAAGGCCAAGATCCACTATGAACATACATATGAGACTTCAAATCTCCCGGGGTTGGGAAGGACTTGGAGCAAAGGCTGCATTTGTGTGGTTTCTCCTGTGAAAGAAATAAACATATTAATGATGCATAACTGAATAAGCTACAACAAGAGTTCGCCAGTTTTATACTTAATTGATTAATCAATTTCTATGTTCTATATATTGATGAATTTTAATGTAAACAAGTTAAATAATTGGTATAAAATTGCAGCTTAATAGTCTACATGTGTACTTTCAAATATCCTAACGATGATTTCCTTCGGCAGGAATAATTAATTTTAAAAAAGGCTTAGGCACAAAAGTTTTTATGAATACTAATTTAGATATGACAGTCCAGGATTCGATGACACGCACTTTTAGCTAGAATTCACTAACAAGTAGGCCATCACGACTTCTATACCGCTCTAGACTAGTACATATTAATTAATTTGATTCATTATAAATTTCGTCTGGTCAATAACCCCAATAAATTGACCACAAACATGGCAGTTAGGAATGCCACAAAAAAATTAGGCAGAACTAAAATTTTGATTGCTTGTTTTATCGAACTACATACATTTGCTCAGTCATGTCCTTAATCACAAGTATTCCGACTTTATCCCAATATAAAAAACAAAAAACGAGATGTAACTTCTTAATTAAAAGGAATAAATGCAGAAATCGTAAGAAGCTACATGCGTTTTCTTAAAACAAATTAATGGTATGCCCACAAAAAGGCCAATTCAAAAATAAGACGCTGTAAACGCACAAGACTCATTCCCGAAGGTAATGACCAGAAAAAGAAAACAAAATCAATGTTGGAAGACAATAAAACGGCTAATAATCATCATCTTCAATATAATCAAACTCATGACGATGCACATCGGAGCGAAGAGCGTGCAAATGAATTTATAATGAAAGCTTCGGTGGCTTATTTCAATACATCACTTGGAACTTAAAAACTTGCATAATATACATCTTTGTCTAGATATTGAATGAACGAACTTACAAACAATAAAGATTGGATCATATAAATTGCTATAGTTTATTTTCTGATATACTATACCTCATATATTGCTGTGCTGTTGTAAAATATAATATAGAAACCAAATATGTTGAATTTGATTATAAATCTATTTACAACACATGCGATTACATAAGTTCTTTAGGTTATTGTTATTGTTTGTTATTGTTTAAACATGTTATTGTTTAAACTAACTTATTTAACTCATTTAAGGGTATATCGTATACGTTTCTATAATAAACTCCCACAAGACGTTATAAAGATGTCAATTAATAAATTCAAAGTCTTTGTTAAAAGAAAGTTGATAGAAAAATCGCATTATAAGTTGCAAGATTACTTAGACGATAGAAACGCCTGGGAGTGAACGAATTGCTCTTATTTTAATTAAAATATAGTAAACTAATATGATATTGTAATGATGATTGTACCAAAAAATACCCGACTGAATTTGTTGTGGGTTCTTCTTGGAGTAGGGCGCGAAGGAACCCTAGTAACTTTAGATTTTAAGCCGTTTTTGAGTACCATCATCAGACGTATATTAGAAACAGAGTGTGGAAAAAAATAAAATTTGACGATTCAAAAGTGTTGCAATATGCCTACTTGAATAAAGATATTTTTGAATGATTGGTTGATTTGAAACTATTGAGTTTAATTCAGGATCATTTCACTTTTGTTATATTGACAGCTTCACTGTTCATTGCATTACAGTAAAAACATATTTAAGATTTGTTTATATATTTGATAATTCATGTGGAAGCTCATCTGTTGTAGTTATATACTACTTTATCAGATCAGAAATGTTGTTAACCTTGACATGACCTTCACTATTTACCTCTTTTGTTACGTTTCTTAGGCTATATCATTACTTACTAGTAGAATGCCAAAATGTTACCGAACTGTACCCGTGTGAAATGCTTAAGAAACAATATTTAACTTGCAAGATTTTGCCCTAAAAATACCGCATATATAATGGAAACTGCGCTACTAGATTTGGGAGTACCACAAACCAAACTATCATTTAAATTCGTTCAGCATTCTAACTAAACTGCGTTGGCACGTTAATGTAAAGTTCTAAACGGGGTCACTGATGACCCGTGAAAGACTGTCGTAAATGTACAGTGGAGTGTAATTGAATAAACCATATCGTCATTTTGCTGCGGCTTCCAAACATTCTAAACGTCGTAACGTATTTGAAGGCTTTAATGACAAGAGAAATTGCTGGTAGCGTTAGAAATTTCACGGAATTTTCCAATATTTTGAATTCACTTACTTAAAATCATATACAACGATTTTAGACATCTACGTAACCATTATATATTAGTTTCGTCAATTTCATCTACATTTGAAACGTGGGTCGGTATCGCGATTTGTTGATCGTTTTTTTTTTTAAATTAAAATTAAACCTGAGTCGAAACAAATCCATTAAAATGACAAAAAATTATCAAAATCATTTGAGAAATTTCGGAGTTCGTCGCGAACAACATGGTTACTACAAAAACAGAGCTTACGCATAAGTGCAACGTTATTTGTTATGTTTTTATATATAAAAGACTTGCTCAATATATAACAATGGTAGCAAGTTAAATTCTATTAGATTGTTTACTAATTGAAAGGCTAAAATTTAGCTCAATAGGTTTTAGATTAAATTTATGAGTCGAACGTTAAACCAAAGACCTAGCTAATGATACTAGTGTTAGAATAATTTTGTCAACATTTTAAGCAATAGAAAATAATTAAATATTAATAATATCACCACTGCTTTTTTATCATCGGGAACCCTAAAATTTAATTTCCCCGCTGGCGCTGGAATTCACTCCTATCTTAAGCTTAAAAAGCCCACATAAATCATCGATCGATATAATGTTAATTATTTAATAATTTTTGTATAACGGCTTCTTACTTCCTGTGACCACAACTAATGAGATTCATAATCAAGTCGTATCCGATGTCTAACCAATTCTAACTCTAAAATCCCTCCCATCAATTTTCGCTAGCCCGCCCACTGTACACCCAATAAAAAACTATAATTACACCACCAAATCAAAAACCGTTTCCAAAAGAACTTTTATTGATGACCAGTGTAGGGTAACTCTGATTTCTGAAGAGACAAATATACAGGATGGTTTTGAAATTGATTGTAAAATGTTAATGTAAGAATTCCCACAATTAATATTAAAGGATATCTAATAAGCCTACGTAAGGATTACTTACATACAATATTATAAAACGAACTCTAACCGTCTATCAGCGATATACTCCAAACCTTTGGAAAGGATTTTCATGCGGTTTTCACTAATAGATAGAGTGTGTAAGTTGAAAGTACATGATTTATCCAGATTTTCTTTCAATTACTTGAAATATAATGACATATGTTGCAAGTTATAGAAAAAATCAAAGTGCCTAGGAAGCTTTTATTGAAAACGCTGCCTAATTGTTTAGGGATATAGCAAAACAATGCATTGATTTTATAAATGTACAAAAAAGGTTCGGTGATATATATCTATATGATTAATAATAATAATAAAGCCTGATATCGTGATAATGGACCGGGTACAGTCTCGGGTGTTTTTAGTGGATATCATGATCCCGCATGACGAGAATCTCGTGCGAGTTGAGAGAGAGAAAAAAAACGTAAATATCTGGATCTGGCCTATGTGGGGAGTGGGATCCACTGAAACCATCCCAATCGTAATATCTGCGAATGGTCTGATCCTAGTCAGTCTCGCTCACCATCTGAGACGACTGGGGTTCCGTGGCAGTTCGCTCGCAGCAAGGATGCAAAAAGCGGTGTTGCTGGACTCGGCTAGGATAGTCCGGCGGTTTCTCAGCCTGTAGCCCTGACCCCCGGCCGTTTGGTCTCCCTGCCGGGGTGTATCCTCCGCCCGTTATATTTATTTATGTAATTGTTTATGTAGGTATATGTATTATTCCATATTTTTGTATATAAGTAATTATTATAAATTTATTTACATATAATAATAAATAAATATATTCTCTCATAAACGGGCGTGAGTGTCAAAGTGGAATAATAATAATAATTTTTATTTCAGGCCGTCAATGTGCCCATATAGTTTTACAAAATAATAAAGAAAAAATACAAAAATACAAAAAATATTGTTAATAATACAAATGTCTTATGTACTAGAAATAATTACTGTACTAGAAATTAATATGTATTATAGTGACACGTATTTAAAAGTGGTACAATGTCAAAATTAATCTAAACATGGAGATGTCTAATAAAACACTGTGATTGATTTGATAAAGTTAAATTGACATGCGTTTAACTTTAAGCAATGGCAACTTGAATATTTTTCGTATTGAAACATTAATAAAACTCAAGATATTTTGTATGTTTATTATATTTATATGTGAGACTGCATTGTTTCTAGACTACTGCACTGATGTCTATTATCTTTTTTGTATATTCACTTGCATATGAGAATGATTTATATTAACTATTCGCTCAGATAAATAACGCATTTCCAAGGGATTGAGAACGATGCATATAACACATCCACGAACAGCTAAAATAATATAAATTGCTAGTTTAGGACTTCTCTCTAATGATAAAGAGACGTTTGGCCACCGTACATCAAAGGCATGTTTTATTAGGGTCGGGTTAGCGAAACTCCAGTGGCTCAATCAGGGCAGCAAAAAAATAAGCACCGATATTTCGACCTTTCTCGCTACCGAATATTGCGTTTTATAAATCAATAAACAAAGAGCCATTAGTTGTCTTACAATTTCCGCTGGATAAATCACGAGACGAACAAAAAACTGGTCTTATGCTCTCGTGTGAGGATAATGAACATATATTTTGCTGCATCGATAAAAAATGTACGCGAGAAACGAATACAGTAAAAATGTGATTATATATGGTAACTCGTGGTTTTCTATCAGAAAAGCCCTTTGAACATACATATATAATATTATTCAAAAGCACAATAATTAAGTTTAACCAAAAATCGGTTTAACAACAAGATCATAGTGTTGTCTGTCCAGGATTATATTATAGTAATATAGATAAAAGATAAGGTTATAGTTATTTATAAGCCCAAGAAAGATTACAATAAAGTAAAAAACTACTCCGTACTGTTGACAAGAATGTATTATCAAACGAATTGTTATCTAAAAATCACAAATTCTATCTATGAAATTTCATAATTTCATATTGCCCAAGAGTGAGAACTTTTCCACCGATTGATTGCCAAACTTCATTTTGCAGGAATAATACTTTTGACGATCTCGCTGGCGCATAGGTGTTAGTATTCGCTCGCTAGCAGAGATCCCGAGTTCGATCCCCAGTAAGGCGTGTTTAGAAAATTGCATTTTCTATTATGGTGGAGTCTAGACTGGACTAGCATGCTGGGCCGTGGTTTGTTACCACTCTACCTGCTTAAACTTGTCGCCAATTTGTATTCCACGCCAATTTATTAACTTGTCAGCTATAAAAATCAAATTTAGTGGATAACCTCAGAAAAGATTAACTTCCTTCTTACTTACATACATACATAGCTTCACGTCTAATTCTCATAGGGATAGGTAGAGACAACGTCCTTCTACTTGTCATGATCCTCGCATATCTCTTTCGCTTCTTTCATTCTCACTAAACCTTTCATACAAGTTCGTCAGTTTAGAGTACTCTTGATCTGGCCCGTATTTAAAATGTCCTGGATTTGGTCCAGGAACGTTCAGTCTTGGCCTCCAACTTTCCCATTCACTCATAAATCCTTTCTGTCAGTCTGCTTTCATTCGTTCTCTCTACGTGCCCAAACCATCTAAGCATACCTTTCTCAATTTTAGTCACTACATCTTCTTATTTCACAATGGTCACAACTACCTTCTTCAGGGGTTTTTAGAACCTAGATCTTCTAAGCTGCTTCACTGCAGATTGGCAAGCGTAGTACATAAGTGTATGCGCTAATACAAGTGCACTATCTAATCCATAACTCTCATAATCCGATGGGACAGTAATGCGAAACGACCGGAGGGAGATCAGGCGCAAAACCAGTGGCTTAGCGTGCTCTCTGAGGCACAGACGTAGAGTAAATCGCCAACTTCTAAACTCGCACGACCCTGGACTCTAATCCAGGACCTCATATAACAATAACAAACTTACCACTAGATCAATGAGAAAGTCCTTGAATACCCGTTGAGTCAGTGAATTCAAGGACTTCCTCATTAATCTATTGGGATATTAAGATTTTCTCAATATTTGTCGGAAGTTGAGAAGTTGGTGAAGTGTTCCACCTCGTGCCTATAAAAGTCAATAGTTCTGCGCCAGATCTCTCTCCGGTCGTGTCGGAATCCTGTCACATCTGACTATGAGAGTGAAGGAATAAGTGTGTTTTATGCCTACTGCCCGCAATGAGTATTAATTCAATTACTATTGATTTCCAAAATAAAACATGAGTGATTTAATAAGTTATTCATAAGCGTCAAAATAAAAAGAAATTAAAAACCTAAAACCCATTAAAATGGACGACGAAATCGATATAATATCCACTCCCGATAGCTAAATTGTTCCTTGGATCACGACGCGCCGTATCTCGTCCGAACAGTGACGTATGGCCAACAGATACGCCCGCGCTACGTTATGGAAATTGAATGCAAATCAGATGCGCCTCGCTTAATTTAACTAAATAAATTGATGCACGTTACATGCGTGCAGGACCTATTAGGTTTCGGTATTGCTCGTTAGGCTTTATTTATTCATTTAGTACTTTATCTAAATGAAAACATTAGAAAAAACTTATAAAATTGACACGAAAAGGGCAGAACTTGATAGAGATTTCGAGGTTACTCTAATAATAAGACTCTTCAGTTTTATTTTTAAAGGAGGATATATTTTTTGCCATTTAATGTCATTTGACTTTACTACACCATCCTATTTAAACTCGATTTATTATTACTATGTAGAGTCTATTAATGCACCACCCATATACTTTCGCACAGTCTTCTTAAGGTTGTCTTTAAGAAATAGTTGATTAGCGATAAGACTGCCTTTTTGTACAATTGCTTCTGGAATTCGTAATTTTATTTCTGTTACGGTTTTCAATAAAGAGTGTTATTATTATTATTTTTATACTTAAAATAACAAACTTAATACAAAATTAAACTACTGTGAAAAATGGTTTGATATTATATGTATAAGTCCTTTATATTAAGCTAATAGCAGGAACTTTGAGTTAAAGGGAGATATGATATTACATCTATAAACAGAAAACCTTAATTGATCTTCTTTTTTCATAGAGTTAAACTATCAAAAGGGCGTTCAGTTCTCCTGACATTAAGTAAATACCATCGTCCATAAACATTTCAAAAACCAGTGGAAATTAAAGAGGCCTAAATATGTATAGCTATAAATAGCTCTTATTTTTAATTCCCAACCCTCTGAAATTCCGGTCACCTTCTAAAACTTTAATGTATTCTGTGAGCAAGTAGTACTTCTCTGACCAGTTAACACAATTACGAACTTCTGTAACTGACTAAGGCTTTATGGCTGAAAAACTGCAATAGATGTTGTTATACCACATATATAATTAAAAGGCTCTCAATAAAATGAAAAATGATTATCTAACTCAATTTCTAATACTAGCGTCTCCAGATTAAGGTATAATAAAATAGACAGATATTTACCTGATCTAATCTGACACTTAGATTGTGAATCTAATCTTATAAATATAAAATGATATAGTAAACTGTCTCATTTATTAATAACCACCTAAGCTCAATATATTTCTTCAATCGAAGAAAATAATATTGATTTCTAACATATAATCAAAGAATTGATCAATATATTCATAAATTCCTACGTATAAAAAATTGTTACCATATTTAACGAGACTCAGGAGCAGAACATCAAAGGCGTTCTTATGTCATACCAGTCTTATCTGTATCTAATTAATTACCGTGGCCCAATTATAGCAGCCGATGAATCAATTCTGTCGGCTAAGCCCGGACGCATATTGATTGGGTCCAATATCTTGTGATTATAAAAATTCTAATAAGGACTATTGCATAAGATTTGTAAAAATTATTTAAGATTATAATACGAACCCTGTACACCCAAAAACCATGATAGTCTAGCAACGACTTGTGTGAAAAATATCATATTCTTAAAAAGACTTTGCAGAAGGTTTGTAGAAAATATTTGAGTCTATAATATTATATAAATTGTGAAACGTGAGTGTACTAAAGACTATTGCGAAATCTTGGATAAACACGAAATTACTAAAGAATAGTCTCAAATTTAGTATCTTGTGATCACAGAAGTTGCAATAAAGACTGCACAAGGCATTTAGAAAATATTTGACTTTATAACACAAACCCTAGTAAATACTAATGTATACAAATCCGAGATACGTATCTCAAAAATCCTAGTTTTTTAATAAAATTATGTGCTTCTTACTTCAAAAAGAGGGCTTAATCTTTACTAACGCAAGAAGCAGAGAACTTGTGCACAAGGTTTAAATAAAATATTGAAGACAATAATATAAATTCTTTCAATCCAAAAAGAGAGTAGAGTTTATTAAAGGCTAATGCTCCTAAAATGGCTATTGCACAAGTATTGCAGATAATAGATGAGTTTTTAATACAAACGGCCAGACTAATGATATTACTGATAACGTGTCGAATCCTAGAAAAAGAATTATACGCTCATTACCATAAATTTAAATATCGGAACTAAGCATCTTCCTCTGCTTCAATTAATAGAGCTATTTCGTGTTGATTGATACAATAACCAAATAGGGTTCGTAGAAAATATTATACAAACCAGAGATATATGAGATTACCAAAGACTATTGTGAAATTGCCTCATTGGTCTAGTGGTTAGCATGTTCGACTACAGACATGAGGTCCTGGATTCGAGTCCCGGATCGGGCCAATTCAAATATCAATATTAAGTTTTCTATAAAGATTTTCTCAATATTTGCCCGAAGTTGGGAAGTTGGCGGTGTGATCCATCCCCGTGCCTCGGAGAGCACATTAAGCCGTCGGCCCTGCGCCTGATCTCTCTCCGGTCGTGTCGGATTCTCGTCACATCGGACTATGAGAGTGAAGGAATAGAGAGTGCACTTGTGTACTTTGCCTGCCAATTCACAGTGGAGCAGCGTGGTAGGCCTATGCTCTAAAACGCCTCTCTCATGCGAGTGAGGAGGCCTGTGCCCAGCAGTGGGACGTTAAAGGGCTGCTACTTACTTTTTACTTACTTATTGTGAAACTATAATATAAGATCAGTTGACCATTTTTCAATGCAGTAATTAAAGCAAATGAATTACTAAACTATTATATAATGAATCCTAAACCATTAAAATGACTTTAACAGTGGCTAATGGCAATGTTGTTTAAATTTTTACGTTAATAAAATACCTTTCTATTTTTTAATGCAAGTTCAAATACTTTTTGAGCCTTACAATATAATACAGGCATTTAATTATTAAAGCATTAATTAAATTAATTTTGCGAAAAAATATACAACGCCATCTATTGGAAGCTCAACGTGTAACATTGAGCTATCAAAAAGCTTCTTTTTACGTAATAAAGAAGTTCGTGCTAGATGACCGTAGGAATAACATTATTTTTTATATTACTCGTTTCCTCAACAACATACCAAATTGACTTTACTGTGCTTACAGAGATAATATTTTAGATAAGTAATCTATAACACAGATAACAAATAATATATCACGCGAAGCATAAATATTTTCATTGAATTAATTTAATATTATAATGGAAGGCGATATCGATGGCTCATTTAAATAAAGTGAACGTTTAAAGCTAAGTATTTAAAAAAGAAACGAGAAAAATAAAATCTTCGCACTTCTTCCAATCAACCCGCGATTACGGCACGTTAAACTGATAAGATATTTAAAATTCTACAATACACTTTACAGCAATATATGTAATATTCTACACTACTCTGTATAAAATATTTAAGTTTCGACACTATCCTGTACAACAAGGTATTCAAAATTCTACACTACTCTGGACCTACAGTAAGATATTTAAAATTACACAATATGCTTTTAAAATGTTAAAATTCCACACTACTCTATATTACTCTATACCTACAGCGATATATATATTTTTCCTGTTTCCATATACCGAGGTATTTCAAATTCAACACTACTTTATAATTACAACATCAAAATGTTCCACATTATTTTATACCTACAACAGAATACCCAAAACTGTGTAGAATTCTGTATAAAAAGTGATTTGAAGTTTTATACTACTTTGTTCAACAAGATTTTTAATTTGTACACTACACTATACCACGAGATACTTGGATTACTACACTACTCTGTAAAACAAGGCTTTTAAAATTCTGCAACAGTCTATACAACAAAATATTTGAAATACTACATTATCCTGTAAAACAAGGTGTTTAAAATTATACATTATTATGTAAATCAATGTTTTTCAAATTCTACGCTAGTCTATACAACAAAATATTTGAAATTCTGCACTACCCTGTAAGACAAGATGCTTAAAAATGTACACTACTCTTTACCACAAGATATTTCACATCGTACACTACACTATACCATAAGATATTTGAAATTCTTCGTTACTCTGTAAGCCCAGGTTTTTATAATTCTACACTAATCTATACAACACAATATTTGAAATTCTGTACTACCCTGTAAAAACAAGATGTTTAAAATTCTTCACTACTCTATCCACAAGATATTTCACACTGTACACTAGTCTATACTAGAAGATTCTCTACTACTTTATGCCACAAGATATTTGAAATTCTTCACTGCTCTGTAAACAAAGGTCTTGATAGTTATACACTAGTCTATACAAGAAAATATTTTCTGCAATTTTCTGCAATACCCTGTAAAACAAGGTTTTTGAAATTCTCCACTACTCTATACCACAAGATATTTCATATTGTACATTAGTCTATACAACAAAATATTTTAAATTCGACACTATCCTGTAAAACAAGATGTTTAAAATTCTACACTACTCTATATTTCGTCATTTAATAAGAATATAATTTAAAAGAATAATGCATTATAAGCTAATAGGCATAAAAATGTGCAACATTAAAGTACTTTATAAAAACATCCGTTACTTTATACATAATTAAATTACCAATGTCAATAGAAAATTTTAATAATTTTTATACGAAAATATTAGGTTACATTGCTTTTTTGTTATTCTATATTAATATAAAATAATTCTCCTTCATCGGTTGCATCGCTCAAACAGTTTAATCCGAGTCAGAGCAAAAGGACGATAACGTGTGATCGATCGTGTTATATATCGATTCAATCAATACACCTTATATGGAATTCCTTTAATTGGTATAACCGTGAACTAGCGAAGCTTTTGAGTTTTTTTTGTATATAAGCCATGACAGCCTGGGTTAGAATCCTGGATAGGCGACACTAAGTTTTTATTTATAAAAAGAAACTGACGTGCTTGATTTTAAATATATACCGCGATCTTTTTGTATTGGTCTCTTCAATTGTCTCTTCAATCATTGGGCAAAAAATATTTGGACTTGATTTCAGTTGCACACCGACGCGAAATATTACACACTGTAACCTACAGAATGTTAAAAGAGTAACCGATGAGTTTCTCACCGGTTTCTTCTCAGCGGAATCAACGTTTACTGACGATACAAGAGATGTGCTCAGCAGTGGGACGTTAATGGGCCATTCTCTAACTTTTTTTTACAATAAAATAATGGTAAGTTACACCATTTACGACTGCTTCTTTGGTCTAGTGGTTAGCATGTTCGATTACAGACATGAGGTCCTGGGTTCGAGTCCCGGGTCGGGCTAATTAAAAAAATAGACATTGAGTTTTCTATTAAGATTTTCTCAGTATTTGCCCGAAGTTGGGAAGTTGGCGGAGTGATCCACCCCCGTGCCTTGGAGAGCTCGTTAAGCCGTCGGCACATCGGAACATGAGAGTGAAGGAATACAAAGTGCACTTGTGTACTATGCCTGCCAATCTGCAGTGGAGCAGCGTGGTGGGTCTATGCTCTAAAAAATCTCTCTCTCATATGAGTGAGGAGGCCTGTGCCCAACAGTGGGATGATAATGGGCTGCTACTTACCTTACACCATTTACTATTCAAGAACGGCTGTATCTAGTTTAATAATAACTGATTTGAAGAATTCGTTTTCGTCCCAAATAGCGGTATTTATTTAAATTTCCAAAAAATAGACAGAACAAAACACTTTGAGATCTCAAAAATTATATGCTCGATTAACTGAAAATTTGGTATACGCGTTCGTTTTCCATCTAAGAACTTACTAAGAACTGGTTTCCGTATATTCCTGTGGGAGCGAAAACTTTTTACGTGAGCTTATTACAATAAAAAAAATATGTTTAAGTAGATGTTTAAAGATTGAATATTTGAACAAGATATATAGGGAAAGTTTAAAAAAATAGAATTGAATAACATTAATTTGAAGTAACAAATTTAATACTTAACTATGTAGAAACATGAAGCAAATGTTAGTGTTAAGTTCGAAGCAAATTCAACTTTTACGATACGATTTAAGAGAGAAATTCGATTAAAATGACTATAAATCATTTCACTAACTGGACGTTGCATATGACAGTGGCTTTAAGTTTTATTGCAAAATAAGCTCTAAGATTTTAGCGTTAGGATTTATAATCATTCGTCTAATATCCGCCTACGTGTATCATAATGTACTTAAGCTTAAGGTAAACGTCCAGTGACAGATTTTTAATATAGCCAAAGTACTCTCTATAGATATAAATATCTTGATCAAATTTTCTACAGTTAAAAATACAATTTGTTATTAATCCATTTAAGTTTAAATACGTCTTTTAAACTTTGATGTAAATACAGTTTTTACAAATATTAGTTCGTGCAAACAGCTTTTATTGAAAGCTTAGGTAAAAGCTTTAAACTTTCTTTCTATATAGTGTTAGATAGCTCAGGTATTGACAATATCGACATGTATAGTTTTTAATAAATCTTTATTTATTTTCAGGTCTTTTGGTTCACAAACTTCTGGTTGCATTCAATAATAATAAATAATAAATTTTATTTCTCAGGTAAATACCCATTACACACACGATACAGTCACAGTTAAATGTAATAAATTATTACAAGAAATTTAAGTAATTTAAATAACTAAAATATTAATAAAACTAAAAAAAAATTAAATACAAAGTAAAATAAAATAAAGTAAGATAATTCAAAATTAATAATAATAATTATAATTGGAAACTAAATCTATTTATTTGGACTGTGGTGCACGGAATGCCAAAACTTAAAAATTGAGCAATCAAAATTTTCTGTCAACGTCTNTTTGATTGCACCAACATTACCCACGAACGCCCACAGAATAAGAAATTAAATAATGGATCCAATTAATAACGATGTCGGCGGAGAACCCTACGCCCCTGTGCTTTATGCTTCTCCGTTCTCTCTGATTCTCCGACATATATATATTTCTACATGTATTACGAGGAGGAAAGGGGCAAAATACATTCTTACGAAATATATTGAAAAATGAAATGTAAAATTAGCCATTTAGCTATAATTCATATAATATATTAATAATAATTGTAAAGGTAACTAAATTAAACATACCTTATAGGGAATAGTAAAGTACAATACATTCTTACAAATTAGTTTAGAAGTCAAAATATAATAGAATTCTACATGTCTTACGAGGAGGAAAGGTGTAAAATACAATGTTACGGACCATTTCTTAAGTTTAAAGTTAATAGTAAATACGAGTATATAGTTATAACTATATTCAAGTTAATAAATTTCTATTTGCCTTATAATAAAGAGAGTGGTAAAATACATTCTTACCAACTATTTCTTAAGTCGAAATTTAAATAATTGTTGTCTAGTTAAAGGTGTATATTAAGGTTTATAAATGTCTAAATGCCTTATAATGAATACAGCGGTAAAATACATTTTTACGAACTATTTCGAAATTTATTATTAGATAGTTATATGCGTATTATTAAGAATGAATGAAAGGAGTCTGAAAAAAATGATTTACGAGTCAAGAGTGCATGGGAGTTGGAAAAGGAAAACTAAGTCAAACGTTCCTGGATCAAATCCAGAACATTTTAAATAAGGGCCAGGTCAAGATAACTCTAAATCGACGAATTTGTATGAAAGGTCAAAGGAAATGTAATATTAGATCAATAGTATACACATGTATATTAATGATTACCAATTTCTACGTGTATTACTTGTTATGCAGTATTTTGTAAGTCGAACTATCATATTAGGTGTGTGTATTAAGCTAAAAGTGCGCTTCGCAACTATTGGAGGCCTAGCCTGAATAAAATGTTTTAAAATCCATTTCATCATGCCGCTACAGATAACGTCAATAAGATCATCTGTTCTTACATTAGTTTTTTTTTACAACGTGATCTCTTAATACAGTCTCATTCCGTTGAGAATTATTAATCTCTCACTGTTTTTATCAATATAATATAAGCATAGCAAATTGCATTTTAAATGAAGGTTTAAAGATAGTGTTAATAGCTAGAGCCCACGTCTTTGCATTTGTAATTCTTATAATTTATAGTTTTTATTTGTTTACTTATAACTATATACTGTTAATTACCCGCGGTGTTACTTGCCCAGTCCCTGTCCCAGTTTTACAAATGTCAAGTCAAGTCAATCGTGAATAATTTCGGAGATTTTTTAAAGAGTGAGTGAGTTTAGCAGTTGAAATTTGTAATTGTAATGTAATCGATTGCAATCGACTTTAACAACACTTCTTCAACAATCAACACTCTTCAAATGTATATATATATATATATATACTTATTGAATTGATACTTATTGAATCTATTAAAGACAAGGAACTCAATTGAGTATCTATTTTTTTATTGTTTGTTAGTTTGGATTGTTACTCTTATAATGTAAAAATATGCAATAAAGGTTTTTCTACCTATCTACTATATACGGTTTCCCGTACATACTCACAGGATCGGGAACTACGCGGTTAAAATCTTGGAGAAAAATATTCTGTGCAATAGAATGACCATAAAGTATTCGAGCATTAATTTGCATTGAAAATACATCATTCAAGTGCAATTCAAAACACGAGAATATTACGTAAACTTGTCATCAATACAATTACAGGAAACTTCTTGCAAAACACGCTGAATCTTTATATTTTTTTTCTTTTAACAACATATTCAAATGACGCGGAAACTAGAATTATTCGCACGCATTTGTAAAGAGGCGACTACATTCGAGTGAAACGTGTAAGACAATATGTATTATTATTTATATGTATTACTTATCAAAAAAGTATGAAGATTTAGTTAATAAAGTTCTAAAAACTAATATTATGAAGGGAAAACATTTGTGTTTTTGTATGTATGTTTGTAAAATTTGCACACAAAAACTACTGGATCGATTTCAAAAAAATTTTCAGGATTAGAAAGCTGAATTTCCATTGAGCAACATAGGCTACATTACATTTAAAAAAAATAGGCATCTCTAAAAAAGACGCATTAATGTAACCCAAGGTCTGAAACAAAAAATCTCTTATCGCGTGCGTGACGAAAACTATTGAAGATACATTAATAAATTTTCTACAATATTATAGAAGGTATTAATATCTTCAAAAGATATATCCTCCTACTATAATTACGCCACTATAACTACTTTTTAACATTTTAAAAGTTAATCAAAGTGGCAACAACAATATTCATAAGTCTGTTATAATCATTACCCTATTGTGACTATCTAAGTTTACTAGTTGTAAATGACTAACCACTAGCAAACATAGAAAAAGTAAATTAAAAACATCTGTTTAACATCGAATCTCCCTCCCGACAAAACTCCTCCGCTCGGATGGCATGCCCGGAGCACTCGACATGTCACCTGTCTTAGCCCCGGCCTTCTCCTACGCATGGCGGAAGCGTCTCCATCCACCTCTGTGAGACGTTCTGCCGCCTCCTTCTGCGACATCACGTTTTCACAGAATGAGACCATCGCCTCCCAACAGACTTCGCTACCTACCATGGCGTTAACCACAGCGGGTAGAGATAGGTTGTTTCCGACTACTGCCACGAGTGCTACTCGTTGGTCAGCCTACCGCGGACACGCAGCGAGCGTGTGTTCAGCAGTGTCCTCCACCGCGCCACATTCGTAACATTCTTCCGTTGGTTCTCTCCTTGCCACACGACACATATACCTCCCGAAGCGACCGTGCCCCGAGAGGACCTGTGTGAGATGGAAAGACAACACCCCATGGGATGTCTTCACCCATAGTTCAAGGACAGGGCGAACCGCCTCAATTGTACGGTGTCCGGCGACGGGCTCCCTCAAAGTATTCTTCCACCTGACGATAAGAGAAGTTCGCGCCATTGATACTACCCTTCTCTCAGTCGCCGGTGGAAGTTCTTCTTCCCGCGCCTCAGCCTCCCTTTTCCTAAATCTAAGCTAACCTAACCTTACGAAACATAATTTTGATAATATAAGTAACATAGGGAAATCCGCTATTTACCTGATCGAATTTAAAACATTGATAAATAGACTCGAAAAATAAAAACTGTCTAGCAATTAAGGTAGCCATATATACAGGAATAGAAAAAATATATATGTAAAGATTGTTTGTTTGAACATAAGAAAATACGTAATGTTTATTACATCAATATGCTCTTGCCTTTTTACCTCACAAAGTGGCATTGCGCTGTGCCTGATTAATATGAATTATGATTGGTCATTATTTGTAAATCAAGTGTTCTTTTGAGTATTACCAACAGGTGTAGATGGCACGCGATCACAGCAATTTGATATACAATTCTTTTGAAACAATAATGCCATACACGAGAAACATAAATTGCATTCATTATAGTGATACCAGCAAATGCTTAACACTTTACTCGCTTCATAAGAAATCATTTACTCTTAGGTAAACCGAGGTTTATAAGATTGAATTTAATATAGTATATAACAATACAGTATTTAGTAATGTTTTTGCAATTTAGGCAACTCTTTGATCACAATATCCAAGGAAAACATCAATCTAAGTCGACTGTCATTTTAGGTAGTACTGATAAATGCGAAGATGTTTGTTTGGACGTGCTAATCTCAGGAATCACTGGTCTAGTTTTAAAAATCCTTTTAAGTAAGTAAGTAGCAGCCCATTAACGTCCCACTGCTGGGCACAAGGTTCCTCACTCCAAGGAGCGAGGGTTTTTAGAGCATAGACCCACTACGGTGCTCCACTGCGGATTGGCAGGCATAGTACACAACAAGTGTACTCTCTATTCCTTCACACTCATAGCCCGATGTGATGGGAATCCGACACGACCGGAGAGAGATCAGGCGCAGGACTGACGGCTTAACGTGCTCTCCGAGGCACGGGGATGGATCACACCGCGAACTTCCCAACTTCGGGCAAATATTGAGAAAATCTTAATAGAAAACTCAACATTGGTTTTTGAATTGGCCCGACCCGGGACTCGAACCCAGGACCTCATGTCTGTAGTCGAACATGCTAACCACTAGACCAATGAGGCAGCAAAAATCCTTTTAGTGTAAGTTTATTTATCGAGAATGTAGGATGTATATCATCACGATAACACCAATAGGACCCATGTACCAATGAAAATTGTTTAAAAATCGGCGTTTTTCATTTTGAATGCTTCTCCTACGTAAACACTCACAGTTTCACAAAAATCATCTATGACAGAATTATTCTCCTTTAAATTTTCTAAAAAAAATTCTAAGACAGCATATACCTATCGTTTAAGGTTGGCTTTCTATAACCTTATTTATAATACCTAAATTGGTTCCCCTTGTATCTCTTGTCAGGTGCAGACGAAGCTGCGAGGATCAGTTATAACTAAAATAATACAAACAGAAGACCTATAAGAGTATAGATTGATTCACTACGAAAATTATGAGGGAAATACTTAAGAAGTTATATATTAAATCACCAGAGACGTTTCATATCTTATATTTCAACCATAAATGTATCAAGTAACCACGAACTTACGTTGGATCAACCACGATTCTATCTAATATGTATGAGTCTGAATTTAAAGACCCGCTTCAGTTTCGCATCATTTGCTGTGTATTTCCAAGAATATCTAACATTTTGTGGTATTTTTTGTCAGTCAATGTTTTATTCATTCCCATGACATGTTTTTCGTGTGCGATAAAGCCCATATGAATCACCGAAAGAAATCTGTCATCCGTTTCAAGATGCTGAGGAAAGAAATGGCAACGACAAGTTCTCGTCTAATTCTCTTTTAATATACTCACAAAAAGGAACCAAGTGAGCTTTTGTATGTAAGAAATACAGATCCGTGAATACAATTTAAATGTATTGTAACATTCCTGCGTCATTTGTGTTATAAAAAAATCACAAGAGATATTGAAGTACATGAAACCCTTGTCGCTATTTTGTGTGATTTTTTATGCAAGGTCCTTATGTGTGTTTTGTAGAAATTGTGGCTTTTAATCTTGGAAAATAAAAGGTAATTATTATTCTTTATCCATTAAAATATATTGAAAATCCATTAGGATTCACGCGCGTTTCTCACTCTTGATAGGACTCGTTCGAAACAGAGCCCAATCATGTAGAAGTTGCCATTATACTTGTTGAAGTGAAACTTCTTTAGGAGTGTCTAAATGCGTGATTAGCGTCACAAAGATATGCAGCGTTTTTTATGCTAATGCGTTTGTAAGCTAGGCAGTTTTAATATTTACAAGTAACACGTGGCATTTTAAATTATATATTCGTCATTTGAGGTTTCAATAAAGTATTTGTATTAATTTTCAACATTTTTAATATCGTAATGACAATTAAATTCATTACATTCCTGACGTATCATCAAGTTTTAGGTCTGTATAAATATAAACAAGACTTACAAATTAGTTTGCCAAAGAAGTTTCACTATTGACATGTGCACTTACTTAAAGCTAATATTTACCATGTATTTATAATATGAATATGCTTAAACAGATACATAACTTGCTGAAAGTGTCATTAGCGATCTGTTTATAATATCTAGACAATAAAATATCTGCAAAATATTATAAATACTGTAGCTGATCAATAGTCTAATTTACTACTTCTACACATCAATCTGACAGACAAAACATGTAGGTTTTTTAATATGTAGAGTCGCGGTAATTTATTAATAAAAATACTTTGATATGAATAGGTGAATTATATAGTATTAATATTTATTATATTATCGCTCAATTGTTATGTTCTTTTCTGGGAATATTTAGTAATGTTATATACAAGAAGTGCTAACAATTAATGCAGCTAAGTTATTGTATTTTTGCTGTAATTTCAGATAATATAATTTTAATGGAGTTAAAAATAGCTCGTGTAAAAATATTTATGATTAAAAGAGCATTTTGTGTGATTTTAATGTGGCTTTCAGTGTTAATAAGCAAGCATTTCAATAATGTATATTTTTTATTAACATAATCTTCAGATGTATGCTTTTTTCCCAAGAATGTCTTTATCTATCAATTTTGAAATAATAAATATTTAAATAATAAATATATAAATATAACTTGTTAACTCTAGAGCAATTAATAAAAATTATAGTGTGTTAGAAACTTGGAAAACAAAACCTCTGTTGGTTAAAATAAATCAAATATTTACATTATTACAATACTCGTTGTGCCCGCGACTTCGTCCACGTGTATTTTTGGATAATTTTTTAAATAATTTAGACTGAATATTATACAAATAGGATATATATGTATAAATATTTTGATAAGTTATTTGCAGTGTTTCACTACAAAGAGCTTATTGTCCTTTCTGAGACTATCTGTGTACCAAATTTCATATAAATCGGTTCAGTAGTTTTGGCGTGAATGCGACAGACATATAGAATTACTTTGGTATTTATAATATTAAAAAGGGTTGGCATTTTACAAATATTGAATGTCAAATTCATTTATATCGAGCCAATAGCCTAAAAAATAAGTTTCAAGCTTCTAGCTCTAAAATTAAATCACAATCGTTTTCTAGCCTTAAAAAGTATCATATTTCCTTTCCCAGGCTATAGATTATATGTGTGTGTAAAAAATGTGTGTATAAATCGGTTCAATAGTTTTGTTGTGAAAGACACACATAATTACATTCGCGTGTATACTATTAGTAATGACAAAGCAAATATTTTCACAAACAAAAACATTTGTAAGGCAGTCTACAATAATTTGTTACACTACACTGTACTAAATGATTATTTGTAGAACTTCTCATTCAAATATATAAATAAAGAAGCTCGTATTTGTTATTTATAATCACATTCGTGTAATAAAATCAAGAAATGTATCCGTTCCGATTAAATTACCAAACTATACAAACGCCGTCAAGTCAATCATTACTGTCTTCTAAGAAAATGCGTACACTTTCGTCAAGTTTGTCGCATGAATCAAATATTTCTTATAAATGTTAATACTAAATATTTTCTAAATCAAAAACAAATACTCTATATTCAGTAGTCACTGGTCTTTCCTTTCGTAATAAATCTACCATTGGTTCTTAAAGTTGATTCCACTGAGAAGAAACTGGAAAGAAACTCAGAACTTACTCAATTAACTATAAGTTTTGTTGTTTAGTATTTGTAATATTTTGTTTGTGTCTGCTTTTAGAATCATTTATACCACTTAAATAATCTTCAACATTATAATATACCTTTTGTATTTGGATGTTTTTGCTATATTGCTTTAAATTATGTAGAGGCAATTAAAAAACTGATTGCGGTATCTTATTAAAAATGCGTACGTCCACCCTGTCACATGATATCTGAACCTTCTTCTCCTTAAAATATGGTATGACAAGTTTATTTTGCAACATTGTAACCTACGAAATTGTATTTATAAGAGTAACTGCTAAGTTTATTGCCGGTTTCTTCTCAGTGGAATGTGCTTTCAGAACTGTGTTACCAAAGGACAGGATACTGACGATTTACAAGTGCTTTTTGAGCTTTCTTGAATAAAGAATATTGTGATTTTGTAACATTGCAGTTATCAAGAAAACAATCGTAGCTCAAAACTTCCATGGTTTTGTATTAATATAAAAGATATTCGTGATATTTCTTTAGATAACAACTTCATTAGGCATAAAATTGAAGCGAAAGTAATAAAATTGTTCGGTACTGCGTTTATGCAGATAAAGACAGAGAACACTTTAATTGTACATCACAAGGAATATACATATAGGAAATAAAAAAAAAGTAGATTAACTTTTGCTCCAGACAAAAGTGTCTTATGTTTGTAAAATGAAAATCCGTTTTCACTGACCCCAGTGATTTAATAAATTCCGAATTAACCAGATGTTTAATCGATACTGCGATCGGTGCTACGTTTATCCAGAGAAAGGGGTGGGAGAGAGAAAGAGGGAGAGAAAGAGGGAGAGAAAGAGGGGACTTTTATTTTACACCACAAGGACTATACATAGAGGAAACACGAAAAATAAAAAAAGGTAGATTAACTTTTGATTCAGACAAAAGCGTCTTATGTTTGTAAAAGAAGAATCCGTTTTCACTCATCCAAGTGGTTGAATAAATTCCGAATTAACAAGATATTCAATCGATATATATATTGTGGGCAATAGAAATTAACTACATCCATAATAGACGTAAGAACAAGTTACAATTGTGACTGCCGGTGACTCTCCATTTGAAAGTTTACTAGACCAATAAATTTGTTGATTGACTTCCTGTTGTTGATCAGTATACTCGATTTTGTAGTTTTGTTTAATGTTTATCAACCGATCTCGTAAATAACCAACCGTTACGTTTTAATGTTGTTTCAATTTGGTGACTTTTAAGTCGTAAAATGTTTACACAAGTATAATTGGGAATCGTATACCCATGAATTGGACGGCGGAGTAATTTATCTGGTCGAATCAATACATTTTATCAAAAATTGTAACGATATTATGTACTGAAATTAGACTATATAAGCTTATCTAACTTTACAGTAACTAGGAACTTGAAATATTCAAATGTTATAAAATCTTTATTTAATTTTGAATCGCCAAACATTCTTTTTTCCGCATATTATTTTCAATGTAAAACTAATGACATTAAAGAACGACATTTAAGCTACGGTTATCAGAAACCCTTCACACCCTGTTCTGAGTAGAATCCCTGTTAAACTCAGTCGGATATCCTTTTATTATTGCACTGAAACTCTTCCTACTAGTTCATAATTAGTAGAGCACTACACGTCCATCTATACTGCTTTCTGCTTCTTGTAATATATTATACGCAGCAAACTTCTTAAGGCCTCGGAATTAATAATTAAATAATCGAATGATAATTGTAGAATGAAGAACCTTAGTAAGAATGAAGTGAAAAAATTAACAGGAACGAAATTTTTTTTTTTCAAAAAATGCGATTTTTACGCCTAGATTCTCAACAAAGTTCATAAAATATTATAGATGTAATCAGAAATGTTGGGTTGTCAATGTCAAATGTCAAAATCAAATGAATTTAATAGACTTCTGAACGACGGGACGAATATGAATTGTTTGAAGGTTAATTTCTATAGACAGGAATAGTTGCTATGGGAAGACGAAATTGTTGTTATTGCTATATTCCAAGCAACATTTTCACATTTTCTCGCCCTTTAACCTTCCCTGGACTTCCACAAATAATACAAAACTAAAATTAACCAAATCAGTCTAGCTGTTTTGGAGTTTTTGAGAGTAACGAACAGCATTTGTTTTTTATTTATATAGATAGTTCGTTATAAATGTTTATTTATTTCATAATTTCTATCTACTTTAATCTAGACCCTTAGGCAACATCACTTTCGTTGATTGTTAACCCTTAAAAAATTTATAGGAATGACGTTTCATATCGAAACATATCGAAAAATGAAAAGTCAGTATCATACATTTCTAAGCGTTAGCAATCTTCGAAAGTTACGTTATCTACGGGCCCTACTTATATATATGTAATATACAATAAATACCTAAGAATAAAGCATTGCTTACACAGGAATAAAGAAGTACTTTTAAAAATGTTATTATATTGTTGTAAAGCCTTTATTTTATTATATGATTACATTGTACGTATACGTATCATAACTATATTCAATATAGATAGAACTTAATCATATAAAAAAATTAAAAAAAAAATCTTCTGGTATAAAATATATATTAAGAAATGTACTGTACCTTATTTACCTCAATATTTGCCAGAGGAACTTGAGAAAATGTGAAAAAAATCAGGACTTATGCTACACTTTACAATTGTTTCAAAACTTATCTGCAAAAATATTGAAATGAAGGAGAAAGAAAGAAAATAACTTATTCGGCGCATATGTGATAGAATTATATAAATATATAATTATACATCTACGAAAAATATAAATTGTATTATCAATATCAAAAGAATATTTGATTTTCTCGCAGTTTATATGACGAATATATAATTTTTCCTTTGCATTACCATATTAAAGATAAAATTAATGAAAAATCATAGTTAAATTCCAAAAAACAACGCGGTAGTCTGTCAACAAAATTCTTTTTAACAAATTTTGCGTTACAAACCAATTATAAAGGCTTGTTTTTTCAATTTAAGGGTTCACAGGCAGGTGTAAAGGACACACCGGTATATCAACGCTTATAAAAACAGTATGGCCAGCTGTGAAGCAAGAATTATCTTCAGACGATAGATGTGCAATTAACTTTATGTGATGCATTTCCTTTAAAAAGTACAGGTGAAAAGTTCGAAGATAATAGAAATAAAGAAAGTAGTTTATGCAGATTTGTGTTAATATCCCTCAACTCGGCGAAAGGCGAAAGCCTTCTCTTTCTTTTAGGAAAGAGAGTTTTTGGAGCATAGTCCCATCACGCTGCCTCATTGGTCTAGTGGTTAGCATCTTCGACTACAGACATGAGATTCTGGGTGCGAGTCCCGGGTCGGGCCAATTTAAATATCAATATTGAGTTTTCTATTAAGATTTTCTTAATATTTAATCGAAGTTGGGAAGTTGGCGGTGTTATGCACCCCCGTGCCTCGGAGAGCACATTAAGCCGTCGGTCCTGCGCCTGATCTCTCTCCGGTCGTGTCGGATTCCCGTCACATCGGACTATGAGAGTTAAGGAATAGAGAGTGCACTTGTGTACTATGCCTGGCAATCCACAGTGAAGCAGCGTGGTGGGCCTATGCTCTAAAACACCTTTCTCATGCGAGTGAGGAGTCCTGTGCCCAGCAGTGGGACGTTAATGGGCTGCTACTTACTTACCTTTTACCCATCACGTTGATCATTATAGGTTGGTGTTTCCTTTCACAAAATAAGTACAACAAGAAATTGTAAATAAAAAATAGGAGCAACAACAGGATGTGGAACTTAATAAGCATCCCTAGTTTCTAACCAATGGACTATCGTAGAGGAAATTGAAACTTCTAGATGATATCAAGAGTTGAAGAATTAGTGATAAACTGCGGCCTATGATTGTGTTGGTTTGACTGGGGAATCGTCATTTCCTCATAGCCTAAAATAACAACATTATATTTTTGGATTTCGTTGTGTTTATGAGGGAATCTATATTATGAATTGGGATTGAAATGGACTGAATAACTTAAAAATTATTAAACGTATTTTCATACGGTTTTCACCAATAGATAAAGTAATTCTTGAGGAAGGTTTATGTTTATAATTTGTGCAAGATTTATGGAAATTGATTGAAATATAATGGTAACTGTTCGAAAAAAATTTAGTCGCATGGATGATCTTATTAAAAACGCTGCTTAATATCATCTATGTAGATATAACAAAACAATGAATAGTGGCAGTTTACAAAAAGTCTAGGATGACATATCTTATTATCTATCTTTTAAGGATAGTCCACCATTCCCATTTTAACTTCAAAGACATAATCAGGTACAAAACCGTAATTAGAAAGATATACAGACAGATACAGTTTTAATTCTTACCAAATTAAATACTTTAACTAATATGATATTAATGAATATCTTAGGACTTATCGCAATAACAAACGTACACGAAAATAGGTCGGTAGCAATCCTTATTGCTATTTTTAGGCCATACGTTTTAAACCGTGTCTCTGGTCTCAAATAATTAATACAAATGTCTTCTCGCTGTATATAATTGGGCTTTATGATTAGCTCAATCCTCAATTCAAACTTTCCTTATTTATATTAGTGCAACTCCGTAGCATTCGTGTCTTGACTGACAGGTGAACGGACAATCAATAAATAACGAGCCCTTAACGCGGAAAAGTGTCAACTTATAGAAACGAGGCAGTCCGCAGATATTTCGGATTATCCGCATCCTGTATGTAAACAATGAATCTTTTAAAACTATTACAACTAAGAAAAGTAAATGTTAATAAAACCCAATAACATTTCATATTTGTCAAAATAGATGTTTTTTATAATGGTTTCACTACTATGAATCCACTCCCACCCACTCCCATTCTGCCATGTAATAAATGGTAAGTAGCAGCATATTTACATCCCAATGCTGGGCATAGTCCTGCTCGCTCATAGATATAGTTTTAAACCATAGGCCCACCACATTTGGATAGGCTACACATTTACTAGAATTGCTGCCAGGGTATGAACTTCCTAACGATGTTTTGTTTTTATTGAAAAGCACAATGATGGATCAGAAATAATAATCAAGCACGTAAATTTCTCTTTATATAGAAAAACTTATTTGTGCTCTGTAATTACTGTTAAGTAATCGTCAAAATTGTTTCAGCTGATAAGGTAAATGATGATACAGTCTAAAATGGAAGCTAGATAACTTGGTAAGATATAATTTACCTCCTGTGGTTTCAATACAACATCATACTGAAACAAATTCTAGGATAGTAACTAGCTACGACCGAAGCCTCCTACTATCCAGAAATTAAACCCAAGACCTCTGCTAGGAAAGCAAGAATTAACAACAGGTAATGTTGTAAGACCACGTATTGCTTTGATCGACATACGAAGGTCGAAATTATTTGTTTTATAAGTACTGAATTTGAAAAACTCAGAATGAATGTTATGGTATAAAAGAAGATGTAGTGTCTAAAATTGAGAAAGGTATGCTTAGATGGTTTGGGAACGTAGAGAGTATGAATGAAAAAGAGATGGAGAATGGCAAAAAGAATTTACGAGTCAAGATCGAATGCTGGAAGGGGAAGACCAAGGCGAACGTTCCTGGACCAAATACAGGACATTTTAAATAAGGGTCAGGTCAAGAGTGCTCTAAACCGACGCACTTCTATGAAAGGTTTAATGAGAATAAAAGAAGCGAAGGAGATATGCAAGGATCGTGGCAAGTGGAAGGACGTGATCTCTGCCTAGTCCTATGGGAATGAGGGGTGATGCTATGTATGTATGTATGAATCTGCTTATAAGTCATAAGATACGAATATGATCCAGTAGTTCTAGTGGTCAAATCAATTCCAAAATTACAAAAGATTTAATGGATACATATATTATGTTCGAATATATTGTAATTACGTCCACAATAGAAGTAAAAACAAATGTCTGGTATGGTTAAAGTATGGTATTTACTGTATTTGTAAAAAAAACCTCGATTTTCTATACGACGTCGTGTACATCAAGCCTTTTATAAATTGTTCAAATGTTCACAATGACCACACATACTTCATTCAACAATGGTTCACTTCGTACCGTCTCACCATTGTTTATCATTCACGTCTGATGCGATGCTTTATTATTGGACGTCAATACCTAACTAGCCCCGGTACTGTCCTGTAGGATTCTCTACTGACAGCTGAAAGATCCTACCTGGTACCTGGAGAATGCTTGATTTATCTGCTCAGCAAAATAATAGACGCACTGGAACTAAGCTCAATGGAAATATCTAGACTGTTAAATATTACTTTGATAATTTTGCAACAACAAGACATGCTTTGGAAGTTAATACACAAGAAAATAAAATTATGTTCAATATTTTTAACAAAAATGAAATAAATTACTAATCTGTTGAATTACGTTGTAAATTTACCTAACATATTTCATTTAAACAGGAAAATCGCAACACATAAATATTAATCTGTTATTTTTGAGTTGAATAAAAATCTTTTATTATCGTTGGTTAGTAAAAACTATTGTGATTTTACAAATATACAATTATATTGCTGTACCGAAGCGGGGTATTTGAAAGCCCCCATGTATGAGTTTTAATTTAACAACTTGAGTATTAGACGAGCTTTTTTCGTTATATATTCTATAATCATAAAAGTGTTATACAGAAATCTTTTCCGTTTTTATTTTTGTTGTCAATAGCCCAAATCGTTTAAAAATATTGTTTTTAGTAACAAAAAGCCCAAGTATGTGATACGCAACATATACATTCCTACCATTAGCAGGTTTTGTATTAATCTGCTAGAAATAGTTTCTTTCTCTCACTCAAAAAAACGCGATACCACTTTAAGGAAAGGGCGAGACAAATATACGATACTGTTTGTATTTGATGTTTCGTCGATTTTGTTTCAGATACCAAATTATGGGGATCTTTTGTTTCCCCCGTTCGGATTTCGTGTAGCTTTTGATACATAGACCCGGAAATGTTAATATTACTAGTTGGTATGGTGTATAATAAAAAAAGTATCAAAGTGTTACAAATAAGTGGCGACTATCCATGACCAAAGCCTTCCCCCAGACCTAGATAAATTACGATAGAAAATATAATAACCTGATTTTTCTTTTCGGGAAATCCACATTCCGTGTTAGCAAAGCGAATACATTTTGCGTTAATTTAGTATATTACTCTTTCAAGCTTTCTTGGATTGATTTATGGATATAAAATAAACATAAGAATGTTGTCATTAAAGTATTCAAAAAGTTTATTTAATTACTAAATCCTAATATCCTACTAACAAAGTAAAATGTATAAAATCATGCCCATTTCGTGTGAAAGTAAAGCTGGTGTAAGTACAAACAACACGTCAAGAGGAAGTCAAGACAAAACAAAGCAGCTCTATGGATGTGAACAGCAAACAATGCAAAGAAAGTTGTTGGTCATTATTTAATTAGTTATATAATATTCAGTATTACACTTACATATTTATATTTTTTAATTAAAAAAGAAAACAATTGTAATCATTGTGATATTCTGGTAAAGGATAATTTTAAAATTATTAAGGAATAAGATATTATGTTAACAGAAAACTCCAGATTTTATAGCAGATTTTACTGTGTTATTTGAGGTCGATATTTGGGGTTCGTTGGTCTCGCTGAAACTCCAAAAAGATTGGACTAGTTTTGACCATTATTTTTTGAAGCCCTTGGCTTTTTGACATTAAGCTGAAAAAAATAGATCCATCCTAACAGAGTTTAACAACAAGACTATCTACCACTTGCTACCAACGAGTACCCCAGTTGATCATATCGCCCGAAGATAGCCAGAAAACCTGGAAAACCTCGTTGTGGTAAAAAGAGTCGAAGGAAAAAGACCAAGGGATTGCTTAACCACCCATTGGTCTGACCAAATAATGAATATATCCAGACTCACATTTCTAACAGGTCAAAAAGTAGCCGAGGAGAGAGAAATGGAAGCAGCTAGTCCAACTAACTAAGGCGTATCAATGCAGGCACGACCTTTCGGCAATGAGGAAATGGATTGCTCGCACATCCAAAACAACCCCTAAGGAAGCCGAGGACAGAGTGAGATGGAAACAACTAGTCCAAGCAACTTAGGCATATCAGAGTACGCACGACTTTCGTCAATAAGGAAACGGAATACTCGAGCTTCCAACAGCTCCAAAAGTAGCCGAGGAAAGAGAGAGATGGAAGCAATTAAGGCATATCAAAGCAGGCATGACCTTCGGCAATGAGGAAACGAAATACTCGCGTTTTCAACAGTCTCAAAAGAAGCCGAGGAAAGAGAGAGATGGATGCAACTAAGGAGTATCAGAGTAGGCACGACCTTCGGCAATGAGGAAATATAATACTCGCGCTTCCAACAGCCCTTAAAGAAGACGAGGAGAGAGAGATGAAAGCTACTAGTCCAAGCAACTAAGGCATATCAGAGCAGGTAGGACCTTTACCAATGATGGATACGGAAATGATTATCCTTTAACTTTTCCACTACTATATTTTTTCGTGCAGGTGCTATGGCCATATTAAATTCTAGATGTGTAAGTGATATCAGATTGTGCTACGGGAATCGTGAGGTTTGCTTAATTTATATAACCATAATGGTTAACATAATGTTAGAATACAGAGTTCGCTCATCTCATATACCATGGTTCACATACGATCGTGTGAATTTCTGCTTCGTTGGCCGCGACGTCTTCAATATCGTCTTGTACGACACGGTTCCTTGAGTCTGTGGGAACATTTATTTTGGAGTTATGTACAACTTCATTATTCTTTACTTTTTAGTGGCAATGCCATTATGATATTTATAAAATTTTAACCTTTGTTCATATTATAAAGTGGCATAAAAAGTTGCTTTTAATGTGAATATATACGATGAATGAAATGTTTATAGGTGAAATGATTATTCCGAAATCTTGCAAATTTTTACCGTTCTATTAATAAAGAATGTATTATTTTGTACATAAGATAAATTAAAAGTACACATGTAAGAAATGAAACTTCTTTGGCAAGCTAATTTTTAAGTCTTGTTTATTTTATACAAATCTAAAACTTTAGATTTCCGAGACTTAGAGGGAAGGGAAAAAGGAAGATATGTTCGAAATTTATTGAGTTTAATTGTCATTAAAATATTAAAAGTGTCTAAAGTTAATACAAATAATTTATTGAAATCTCAAATGACGAATTATAAATAAAAATGGCACATGTATTTAGTCAATATTAGATTATTATTTATTATTAATAAAATTTTGTTTTGAATTTAAAATTTAGAAAAGAGAATTTATAAAATATTTTTTTTTATATCTTATAAAAAATAGTATTTTAAGTTATTGAATGACCATTGTCAATTTTAAATGCCACATTTTATTTGGAAATATTAAAACTACCTAACCTTCAAACGAATTTGTATAAAAAACGCTCATCCGTAAAAAAATGACCCTCATGCACCTAAAGAAGTTTTACTTCAGAAAGATTAATCCCAAGTCTCTGCATTTTTAATGTTACTTTTAGGAAGTCGAGTCTAAGAAGTAATGTCCTTTAATTCCTTTCTTAATAACAACATTTTCAGTATACATTTTTACAGTTTTAAGCGTTGAATAAGTAATTCTTGACATAAAATAATATATATTATATATATAATAGTATTTTATTTCATTGAATTTTTTGAAAAAAACGTATCCTTGAAAATGTATTTATATTTGGTTATATTTTATAATACCATTAAAGTTAATCAATAGTTTTTAAATTCGTTTTGAAAATTCGTTTCACATTTTATATAACTATTAACAAATTATGACAAGTTTCAGGAAAAGTTTCTTATCATAAATAATTAAGAAACAGAATATTAATGTCCCACTGTTGGGCACAGAATATGTCATTTATAAGAAAAAGAGCGTATAAGTAAAACATAAGTTATAAGTAAAACAGCTTAGATCCACCACGCTGCTCCAATAAGGGTGTGCAAGCTATTAACACTCCAGAATTACTTCCGATATTTAGCAGGTTACCTCTTGATAATTTCCTTCTCCGTAAAGCCTGGTGATTTAGTTTAATACATTAATAACCATATGTTTAATAAAACAAATCTTAGTGGTGCCTACCCACTTTCTGAACAAGATCCCACGCCTCATATCAGTAAGCTTCGTGTAAAAAGCTTTGCAAATAACGATTCCTTAATCTCTGAATATATAAAATATTTCCACCTTTAAGAAATTATTTAAAAAGATGCTCTGTAGATACTTCTGTATCGTTTATTTCCTTTTCAAATAAATGTTTCAAAACAATACCATAATAAAATACAATAAATTGGTAATTGAGTCAATTGGTCACCCGCATAAATCTACTCCCGATGCGTCACAGTGCCTGCCCACTACAGTTCCCACGTTGACCTGACCCGGCAATTTATTGGCCCTCCTTCGCAACTACCTGTGACCGCAGGTGCACCTTAAGATAACAGGGCTACCACTATAAAAACATTTATAAAATTATACATATCATACGTTTCATACAACAATTGAATCACGAATATCAAACCTATTGGAAATAAAAAAAAGTGTAAAAGTGCCTGCGTACAAACTACATATATCAGAAGTGAAACTTCTTTGGATAACGTAATTTTAAGTCTTGTTTATATTGATACAAATCTAAAACTATAGATTTCCGGGAGTTAGAGGGAGGGAAAAAGGAAGATACGTTAGGAATTTAATTAATACTGTGGAAAATCAAAACAAATAATTTATTGAAATCTCAAATGATGAATTGTAAAAAAAATTCCACGAGTTTTTTGTCAATATTAATTAAATGTTGTTTTTGAATTTAAAATTTAGCAAAAAGAATTTATAAAATATTTTAACAGGTAAGTAGCAGCCCATTAACGTCCCACTGCTGGGCACAGGCCTCCTAGTTCATATGAGAGAGGATTTTTAAAGAATATACCCACCACGCTGCTCCACTGCGGATTTGCAGGCATAGTACACAATTGTACTCTCTATACCTTCACTCTCATAGTCCGACACTACCGGAGAGAGAGAGATCAGTGCTTAACGTGCTCTCTGAGGCACGGAGGTGGGTCACACCAAATTTTTCCCAACTTCGGGCAAATATTGAGAAAATATTAATAGAAAACTCATTATCGATTTCGAACTGGCCCGATCCGGGACTCGAACCCAGGACCTCATGTCTGTAGTCGAACATACTAACCACTAGACCTTTTTTTCATAATAAATATTTTAAATATTATGAAAAATAGTATTTTATATAAATAAAAGACTAGTGGCGAATTAAAATGCCACATGTTATTTGTAACCATTACAACTACCTAACCATCGAATGAATTAGGATAAAAAACGATGCACATCTGCGTCACGCTAATCACGCGTTGCACCCGTAAAAGTTTTACCCTCATGCGTCTAAAGAAATTTCACTTTAAGAAATGCTAATTTCAACATCCATTCAAACATATAAATTATTAAGTATAACAATTTAGACGTCTAAAACTAAACGATAGCAGAACGGTGTAAGAAGTAATAAATACTATTGGGCGGCGAAAATTGGATTATGAAGTTGATATAATTATTAATAAATGGAGCCTACAAAAGAATGCAGAAATGACTTAGACCTTGACGCCGAATATTGCGAAGAAGATCCCTTATCCGGATAAATGAGACTCATAGAGTGTCGTAAAGCACCTCATGAGTGGTGCGTTTTCAAAAAGGTGGTCATTCTTCTATGTTGATTTGTTAAAATAAAGCTGTATATCACAGAAACCAGTCTGGGTTATTGTAGCCTCTTAACATAGTGTCACTCGCGATTGAGTGAGAATATGTGGAAAATCATAATAGCCTTCACGTCCCACGGTTGGGCGCAGGTCTCTTCACTCATAGGAGAAACCACGACGCTGCTCCAAAGCGGGATATGTAAACAGCGGAATTGATATATGCAGGTTTCCTGACGATGGTTTTCCTTGACCGAAAAGCACAATGATGAATCATAAAGAATAATCAAGCGGGTAAGTTGTTTTTTAAAAACCTCGACAGTACGATTCAGCACTAAGCCGTCATGGCTTTATATATTTATATTTCGGAGAATAAGAGAGAAAGGAGCATAAAGCATAGGGTTCTCTGCCAACAATTTCAATTCTGTGAGCATTTGTGGGTAATTTTGGTGCAATCAAACACCATTAATTAACTCAGATTATAATGTTCAATCACTTAATATTTCCGATATCAATTTACACAAACTCATTAATAATAATAGCTAAGAACGCGACAGTTTCAATAATCCACCGCTCTGGCGAACCGTCACCTGAGAACTGGAGAGACGNTCCACAGCGGGATATTTAAATAGCAGAATTGATATATGCAGGTTTCCTGGCGATGGTTTTCCTTCACCGAAAAGCACAATGATGAATCATAAAGAATAATCAAGCATCATGGCTTTATATATTTATATTTCGGAGAATAAGAGAGAAAGGAGCATAAAGCATAGGGTTCTCTGCCAACATTGTCATTAATGGCATCCATAATTCAATTACCATACTTTGGTTTGTGGGTAATTTTGGTGCAATCAAACACTATTAATTGACTCAGATTATAATGTTCAATCACTTAATATTTCCGATATCAATTTACACAAACTCATTAATAATAATAGCTAAGAACGCGACAGTTTCAATAATCCACCGCTCTGGCGAACCGTCACCTGAGAACTGGAGAGACGCGCACCGGATTGTCACTAATGACTCTGCCCCACGCCGATAGACAGATGGCGCCAGCGTTCCACAGACTATTTCACTCCGACATATATATAATTCTAATAAGGCCTTCAGGTAGATTCGAGAATATTTTGGGAAGACAATTAAATCAGGGTTTCTCAGTATTTTTACGCGGGTGATACTGCCGGGAACAACTAATATTAATAAATGTATGTATATGCAAATTTAGCAAGATGCCTTCATTAGGAACTTAGGCTTCCACTAAAACTGATTTCCTCATATTCCCACGAAATCGGGTATTACGTAGATGACCCCGCTGGGAACAGCTACTATTTTTATAAATGTTTCAACCCTATTCCCGTTCAGTGTACGACGCTGTGTGATTTTCTTAAGTCGTGGACACATGAGGTCATAGTTAAATAAGTAAAAACTTAGGGGCGTTATGGGAAATGAACACGGTAACATCACCATGTAATATGCAGCAAGCTTTACCAACCTGTAGATTTCGTATATAATTATCATCACTTATAACAATTTTAATTCACCTTTAAATGTTCACATTTCGAGATCATAATATTATGGGAATATTATTACGAATGCAAAAAAATCACAAACAATGAATAATCATTCTAATTTAAAACTTCTACATAGGTTTTTAATAATCTTTTAATTAATTATACAGATAAATTACTGATAACAAGTAAATGCAAAAAATATCAACTTTAATTTTATAATACTGTAAAAATAATACTGTTTTGTTTTGGCTGATTCATTAATTACTATAAATCATAAAGCGTTACAGATTTTAAGAAGAAACCACTTTCCAAGCTATTTTTCTTTTCCTTTGAGTATTATTTTATATATTATAGTATTTACTCGTCGATGATATATAATGTTTGTTTTTTTAAACATATTTATTATTAACTATTATGAAACTTTTAATCAATCAATAAAATAAATCCATTTTATGGTATAAAAGTTTTTATTCAAATAGTTACTTTCTTATTTTATTATATATCAAATATACAACTGTTAATAATATTAAAAATATAAAATAGAAAAGCCACAACAAACTCAGAAGTTTATTCTTAATTTTATTATCGTCATAACCATATAACTTCAATTACATTATTTGGGTTAAAGAAAATTCACGCTCATGCTTTTTTATCTTTCAAATTATCGTATAATTTTCCAATTAGCTCTCTTTTGATAAAGATTTTAAATTTCTTAAGTATTTCCCTTATCGGTATGCAAATTTTGCTGGTAAACATCTATAGCTAAAGCTTTCTAGAAAACGTAACTAGCATCACTTCTCTGAATAAAGATTGCAATGAATCGACATTAAGCAATGAAGAAATTGACACAGAAAAAGAAGAATAGTCTAAATAAATTAGTAAATGTTAATACCTAAACGTTATCCTCTAGCCAATTGAACCCCATGGCCTCAGATATAAAAGCAAAGTCACATTATTCCACTAGTGGTACTTCATGAATCGTGAAGCAAACAAATTACATAACAATTGCGTTGAACAATTACACAATTTTCAGGATATTAAAAACAATTAACAGCAATAATGCAGAAGGATATACTCCAGTAGAAACATGTGAATTATCATTAGAAAAAAATGTAATAACACCCGCCATTGTCTTAACAAGGATAACGAGTTTTTATTGAGTTTCGTAAATCAATTGTTTTATGTCAGTTTCCGTGATTGAGAAAATAGGAATATATAATTTTGCATTTATCCATTATCCTGTATATCAGCTATTGTTCGTGACATCCATTTAGAATTTAAATTATTCATACCTAAAGAATGTAATGTTCTTTTACGATTTATTTAAACTTAAAAGTATCATATTTAAATTTAAAGCAAGTTGATTTTAGTTTATTTAGGCAAATTATTTAATAGACACGTAAGATATTAAAATTTTCAGTGAAATTAATAAAATTGCATTAAGTATACTTTTGCAAAGGATATGTTATTGATTTTGCAATGTTTAATAGTCTTCTTCTTCGATGATAACCCTTATAATATGTTTAAAACTTGTTACAAAATGTAAAAATAGCTTTTAAAGTTATCTTTAGGTACTTAGGTATATAATTGTTACTTTTATTACGCTTGAGGGTGCTCAAATGTATTATAAACTTCCAAATGCTATAAAGATTTAAACTAAAAAGTAACAGCATATTTAAAGAAATTAAAATTAAAATGTAAACGAAATTATAAGCAACGCAATTTATTGTTATCTTTTATTTAAGTAGTAATAAGATTATTTACACAAATATATCTTCGGAATGGCATTATTATGTGTAAGCCTTAAGTTACCATGTAAGTGATTTTATATTGTTTATGGAACCGAAATGTCTTAAACAATGTTTATTTAAGCCTTTTTCAGATATCAATAACTTTCAACTACATCGATGTATATATGAAATAAAATTTTAATGAATAATAATTTATATATTCTGTACAAATATATTTAAACCCAAAATGGGTATAAAGAGAGATAAAAGAAAAAGAGGAACGTACGCAAAAGTGAATGAGATATATTTTAGTTCATTTATTAGTTCTAGTTTGTAAGCCTTTAATAGCAAGTTATTAATTATCATTAAATAGTATACTAATTTAGGTACTTGAGTTGTTTCAGTTCTATTTAAAAACATAACATCACAGTCAAAGGAGTTAATTAGAAATCAGGATAAAGTTATTTTACAAAAATGTACCTACCTTTATATGCGTCATCCGGTGATAATAAAGGTTTGAACTTGCAGTGAACCTCTTCCCACAATGCTGACATTGATGAGGCTTTTCTCCAGAATGTATTCGTCTATGTGTGTTCAAACTGCTTGATGTACTAAAGCCTTTATTACACACCATACACACATGTGGTTTTTCGCCTAAAAGACAACATATAACTGTTAAATACATTTTAAGTTAACTGTAACCTGTACTTGTTAGCAATAAGTATTAAAATTTAATTGTAGACATTACTTTGGTGGATATTTTAATCATTGATTGCAGTAACGAAACTGTTATCAGAGATGCTGTTATAAAACAGGTCTAAGCTGCTGTAACTAAACGTATTATCAATTTATGCGATGATAACTAATAATAAAATATTGTAATCTAATAAATATGCCTGTAGGAACTATAAAAACTGTTATACTGTATATAAATGCACAGTTAAACTCACCTGTATGCGTTCTCATATGTCTTTTTAATAACGATGGCCTATCAAAAGCTTTTCCGCAAACTTCGCAGGGTAATAAGGCACGTTCAGACTTTGCAGGTCTTCTTTGGATTTTTGGCGTCATTTCTAGCAATTCGTTTGATGAGGCTACGGATGATGATGTCAATGAATCACCTGATACTGATTTATGTTCATCTTCCGCTCCTGATGGTGGGGAGATTGGTAAAAGGACTCTAGAAAGAAGGGATGTAGAAAGGTCTAATGGCGAATCTGTAAAAGATATAGCCAATTAAATCATATTTGGAACCAGCATCTGATTGAGTCATAAAACGTCCAATACTAAATAATTTAGTCATAAAAGTTTGATGGACTGGCTACAACAAAACTAAATCATGTTGGCTTAAAAGGTAATCGTTGGCGTTAAGCTGATGATTCAATGGGAATAAGAGTATTTTATATTGCCACTACTATTTTTCACCATTATAACTTTTCAATCAGTCGTAAGTAAAAATTTATGAACAGAATTACTGACAACCGTAAACATATTATGGAGCAGTCTAGACAATTTATACAGACATATTTTTGCTTATAACTCGTTTAAGGTAGACTTTTGTAGAAAGGCACGTTCTCATTGTATTGAAACGCTTTTTATTGTTAAATCACTCTAGTGGCTAATAATTCCTATTATTGCGTTTTACACAAATATTTGTATCCTTAATTCACGTCGTATACAAATATTTGTATCCTTAAACTCTTGGTTTGGAGGGGACCTTTTGTTGGCGAGTATATTTGGCGAAATGCCGACTAGCGAAAGGGAGTGGAGAGCTGTGACCTCCTTCTGCGAATCTGTTATTTGACTGAAGGACGCACATGAGAGGCTAAGGGCGGTCTCTATAGACGCTCCTCTTTTCCGGCGCCGGAGGTTGGGAGGTAGGAGGCGTAGATTTGCGCTTCTCCTACCCTCTTTCTAAGTTTCCCAGCAGGAGTATCCCGGAGTACCAGGATATATTGAGTCAACCGATACTCTGGTGCTTACTACCAGTCCCACACTTCCGTTTAGATTTTATCTGAAGGGGGTACGTGAAGGTATATAAACCAATTAAAATAAACCATACATATAGGTAAACATTAAAATATACAAGCTATAATAAAATATCAAACTATGGTATCCCAATAGTTATACTCGGGACTCTATGGAGGTCTCATCCAAAGAAGAGAAGGGATCCACTGTGTTTAGTGGGTATTATGGTACCTTTAGTCTCACACGTCAGATTTTAAGGATTTTGCCTTCTTCTGAGGTGGTTAAAGGTATTTCCCAGTGAAAAAAAAAGTGTAGTCGCGGGATTATATCCTTATTAAGCGCATCTAGGTTCCCGTGTGTATAATTTTGTATGGTTAAAATATACTACAGTGGTTTTCGATTAAGAAAAAACATTCTTTGGAAACGTCCATATTTCAAAACAATTCTTGTGCGTGTGTATCTTGTTAATCTACAAAAGAGCAGGGTAAGCTATCTGAATACTTTCACTTATGAAGCCACTTATTTTTATATAAGTGACGACGTTTTAGACTAAGTTTTAAGTCATTAGGATATAATGGAAACGCGCTATAATGCTGACGACATAACTTCAATAAAACTACGCAAAAACTCATATTCTTTGGATATCGATAATAAATCTTCCTAAGTTGGTACATGAATCGTATTAATTAGCTGCCGAACGTTTTTTTTACCAGATCAAAGGATAATTATAATTTACATAAGTATTCTTTATTGCTGCTTGAATTAATTATATGTATGGTTATCAAAACGATATCACCTGATTCAACAGTTTTAGAATTACCAACAAATTTATTACTGTTAAGACTATAAAATAAGCTACATATTTCTATTTGAGGTTTTAATCTCTACTACATTAATGAATGTCGGCGCGAGTGGTCTTGGCTATTTAAGAAGTTTGCAAACGATTACTTTGTAGATTTTATATCCACAACGAAAGCAGCTAGAAATCGTTTATATTCAATTCAAATTTGCTTATCAAATAATTAAATTAGGCCTGCTTTATTAATAAACCAAATACAGAAAAGAAAAAAAGAAGAAATTATTCTTCTAAAAAAAACATGACTTTTAAATACACATATTTAAATTGCCAAAGTTTTGTAATAATACTTAAACTTTAAAAGTAGAAATGGACTTTAATTAATGTAACATCAACTATCCAACTGAAACAGTAAAAGTACTATCAAGACCAATAGATTTCGTTGATTAACTGGGGAAAACAGTTACAAATAAGTTATTTTTTTGCATTTAACAAAAAGCTGTTACAGTAGTCTATTTGAGCTTATCGATAAATTTATTTTATTGTATTAATTTGGACAGATTATTGTAACGAAATTAAGCAAACAGTGAATAGCTAAAGTATTATTTTATTTAATTAACTTTTCGTTGTTTAATATCGGTTATTACAATTATATTGTCATCATGTAAATATATCCGAAATTTACATATTGTGATTATAGCATATACGAGTACATTTCAAATGTTTGCGAATGTTGAGTAATTGTTCCTTAAAATGTTAATTTAGAATTATCGTGTGATGTAATGATGAGAGAAGAGAATGTTTTGGTATAAAAGAAGATGTAGTGACTAAAATTGAGAAAGGTATGCTTAGATGGTACTTAGTAAGAATGAATGAAAAGAGACAGATAAAAAGGATTTTTGAGTCAAGAGTGAATGCGAAAGTTGGCAGGGGTTGACCAAGGCGAACGTTCCTCCCACTGAGGAATGCCACGAGTGTGGATCCGCCGTGGACACGGCGGAGCACACGCTTGCGGTGTGCCCCAGTTGGGATAGCCAGAGATCTGCCCTAGTGGCCGTATTAGGGTCGACCGACCTGTCTCTGCCCACCGTCGTGCGAGCGATGGTGGAGCGGAGGGAGTGTTGGAGTGCGGTGGCCTCCTTTAGCGACGAGGTGATGTCGCTGAAAGAGGCCGCGGAGCGGCGTCGGGAGGCGGATCCCGCCGCCCACGCCCTCCGTCGTAGGCGTCCGGCGAGAAGACGTGCGGTCCAGGACCGCCGTCTTCCCCCTTAGCACTAGCCTCTGGGACGGCGGACCGCGGAGGCCGTCGTCCCACGTAGCGAGGCTCCGTAGGTTGTCGGGCGGCGCGCCTTCGCGCTGCCCCATAGGTAGCTCGATCCTTAGGATCAAGGTAGGGGCCCCTCACGGGGAGTCACGGCGGCGTGCGCAGTTTTACTCTATAGCTAACCTGTAGCGTCGCCATTGTGACAGTGCGTAGGATGGCGGGTCGTTTTTAGCCGGTAAGAGTCCGGCATAACCGGGACGTCCGCGGCGTCCCGGTATCCTATTGAGGATTTTTTTCCCGTCTTACCAAAAAAAAAAAAAAGGCGAAAGTTCCTGTGACGATCGAGGCCGTGTCTCCGCTCCTTGGTCAGTGGGTGTCTCGTGATTACGGTGTGATCACTTTCCACTTGGCGCATCCTCTCGAGGCACGGGTGCTTCGGCAGGTATCTATGCCGGGTGGCCCTTAGGGAGCCACTTAGGGATGCCACGAGTTTGGGTCCGACGTTGACACCGTGGAGCACACGCTTGTGGTGTGCCCCAGTTGGGATGAGCTGAGATCTGCTTTAATGGCCGTATTAGGGTCGACCGACCTCTCCCTGCCCACCGTCGTGAGAGCGATGGTGGAGCGGAGGGAGTATTGGAATGCGGTGGCTTCCTTTAGCGACGAGGTGATGATGCTGAAGGAGGCCGCACAGCGGCATCGGGTGGCAGATCCGACTGCCCACGCCCTCCGTCGTAGGCGCCCGGGGCGACGACGTGTGGCTCTTACCCCTTTAACTAGCCTCTGGGACGGCGTCGTCCCCTTGAGTGAGGCCTGTAGGTTGTCAGGCGGTGACGTGCCTCCACGCTGCCCCATAGGTAGCTCGATCCTTAGAATCAAGGTAGGTGCCCCTCACGGGGAGTCACGGCGGCATGCTCAGTTTAACTCTAGAGCTAACCTGTCAAGTCGCTGCTTGTGATAGTGCGTAGGACGGCGGGTCGTTTTTAGCCGGTAGGAGTCCGGCATAACCGGTGACGTCGCCGCGGCGTCCCGGTATCCTTTGATGGATTTTTTTTTCGTCTCGACAAAAGAAAAGGCGAACGTTCCTGGACTATATTCAGGACATTTTAAATAAGAGCCAGGTCAAGAGTACTCTAAACCGACGATCTTGTATGAAAGGTTTAATGAGAATGAAAGAAGCGAAGAGGATATATAATGATCGTGGCAAGTGAAAGACGTGATCTTTGCCTACCCCTATGGGAATAAGGCGTAATGCAATAACAGAGTCTAGGGTAAAATATATCAATCATTATAGTTAATAAGATTTGATAAAAGTATAAAAGTTCTAAGATACCTTTTAAACTCTTTATAGTATAGAAATCTTTTGAAGTATGTAAGGTACCTTTACATTATCGTTATTTTTATATGCATATAGCCCATTTCCGCCGACAGCTGCATCGGAATCGGGATTATCGATGCGTCTGCGATCGGATCTCTTTGGTGAGACAAACGTGCCGCGTTCGTTATCTGTATATAACTTAACTGCAGTTAGGCTGTGTTTATAGCAGTGTGAAATTATAATTAATACAACTAGACAGTTTGTAATTGATTATTTTCAATTAATGTACGACAGTTTGTTCTTTACGTGAACGCAACGCAATCATATCTCGATATAAATGAGAATAAATTCCGAATTGGAATGGGTCTTCGAAAAGTTTTATTAGGGCCTTAAGCTAAAAATCTTTTCACCTATGAAGGGAATGTCTTTAAAATAATATTCCCTTATTAAACATATACATACTCAAGATATTTAACACTCAGTGTCGAGTTAAATTTCGCAAACAATACTATTACATTGTCTTCATGTTTAGACAACATATGTAGTAATAGACAATTTTCTATGAATTTCAAAACATATCAAATATAAAAATCAATTTAATCAACTTGAAACAAAGCTTTAAAATTAAATTAATTTATTAAGTATAAATATACCTTTTTTAACGCTTAAAAGATAACCTGTAAAAGTACTTGCTCTTCCTTTCAGACTCTTGAATTTTTTTACATTTAATTACATTTTACTTATATTAGTGATTCATTATTAGTACTTATTTGTTAGTAGTATTTTATATAAGTTAGTAAAAAACATTGAAATAATAGTCAAGTATCGTCTTGAAAACTTAAACGTATAATCTACATAAAGCAAATTTAAGTCGATTCAACTCAGTCAATAAAAACTTTGGCAATAAATTATACATATCTGAAAATCATTATGGAATACCTTACAAGATTAAATTCGCACTTATTTTTTTGATTAAATACTGTATTTTACTTTTTCTGTAGTGCAGTGATTCCCAAAGTGCTTCATGTGGACCCACAGTGGTCCACGCGAGACTTGATGGGGTTACGTTGGCGACAAAGAAGTGGGGGTGCACAATTAGTAAGAGGGTTTACGAAAGTTGGTCCATCTTCAGTTGAGTTTTATGAGTATTGAGGGGGTTCACCGGGACCAGGAAAAAAGGGGTCTATGAAAAAAAAAGTTAAAAGAGCGTGCATACAAAGTATACATGTCAGAAGTGAAACTAATTTTTGTCTTGTTTATATTTATACATATCTAAAACTATACATATCCGAGACGAGAGGAAGGGGAAAAGTAAGATATGATAAGAATTTAATGAATTTATTATCAAATTGTCATTAAAATATTAAAAGTGTCGAAAGTTAATATAAATATTTTATTGAAATATCAAATGTAACGAATTGTAAATAAAAATGCCACGTGTTTTTTTGCTATATTAATAATTATTCATTATTTTTTTTTGTTTTTAAATTTAGAAAAGAATATTTATGAAATATGGTTATTTTATATTTTACGAAAAATAGTGTCTTAAATTATTAAATGTCCAGTGGCCAATTAAAATGCCTTCCTTCAAACCTCATGCGTCCAAAGAAGATTCACTTCAAAAAAGTTTTGGAACTTCTGGCTTAGTGGTTGCTTCACTGAGTTTTTCCATTAATATAGAAGGAAATAAAACAATATTACTAAAATATATAGCTAATAAACATCCGTGCAAATAAAGCGAGTTATTTTCAGATGTCACACGGTCTTTATCAACATAAAAAAGCAACTTCGACTACCGAGCCGAGAGAATCCTTTGAAACGCCGCCGCAGTTTATGTAGAGGTGACAACTATATGGGGATAAATTTACGCGTAACTGTTTGAAATTTGTAACTTTTTAAAGTGAAAACTTCTTTACACTGTGTATTTTATTTTATATGGATTGAATGAGACAGAGCAAACACGCTACATTATGTTTGTAAGATAATTAGCAGCCGATTAACGCCCCACTGCTGGGCACAAGCCTTTTTTTTTATCGCTAAAAAATGCTTTTACGCACGCCGCCCTATCGGAATGTGGAAAACAAGCACTCCGACTAATCGGGAGAGTGGGATTCACTGTCAAGCAGAATACCCATTAAAACCCAGCAGGCCCTCATCATCCTAAAGTGGGACAACGGCGGCTCGCTTGCGTAGTCCAATATGGTATTCCGGATGAAGCTGAATCGAGGTTCAAGTCAATGGGAGGAGGAGGATAGCAGGGGCGTCAGGATCCAACTCCCGCTCCCTCTCACGAGCTTCCTTTAGCGAGATAACAGTCTCGCAAAAAGAGGCTACGGCCATCGCACTTACTATGCAGGCTAGCGAGAGTTCAACTCCAATCAGTGACACCAGAAGATGTCGCTGAGGACCTCATGCTGGGTATTCTGCTACGATATGGTGTGCCGTGTCCACGGGAGCAGTACACTCCTGGCAAATAGGCGATTCCTCTCGGCCAGCAATCTGATGCAAGTAATTCCCGAAACAGCCATGTCCGGTGAGCACCTGCACCACCTGCACCGCGATAGCCAATTCTACAACTGAGGGCGCAATGCCTCCACTGTTGCTACCCCTGCTATAGGGGCCGCAAGATATTCCCTCCATCTCATGATCAGAGTGCTTTCGGCTAGTACTCTGCCACTACGGACTTCATCGTAATCAGGCGGTTCTCCTCTATTCCTCGTGGCTTGTTTACATTGATATGCACCTGCGAGGACTACCGCCTAAGGAGGGTCTCCCACCAGAAGAGTTGGCTGGGCACAGGCCTCCTCACTCACATGAGGGAGGGGTTTTAAAGCATAGACACACCACGCTGCTCCACTGCAGATTATCAGGCATAATACACAAGTCCACTCTCTATTTTTTTCACTCTCATAGTCCTATGTGACGGCAATCCTATACGACCGGAGAGAGATTAGGCGCAGGACCGACGGGTTAATGTTCTCCCCGAGGCACGAGGGTGGATCACACCGCCAACTTCCCAACTTCGGGGAAATATTGAGAAAATAATAATAGAAACCTCAATATCGACTTTTGAATAGGCCCGACCAATGAGAGAGGTTATGTTTGTACTCATCGTCTTATAATAAAAACAAACTTTTAATGCAATATTTTAGAGTGAAGAAGGTTCAGAAATCATTTGTAGGTTTGAAAATACGCTTTTTATTAAGATACCCTAATCAGTTTTGGATTTTCCTCTATATATTCTTAAGGAGTATTTTAAAAACAACCTTTTACAAAAAGTTGCAGATTATTTAAGCGATAGAAATGTTTGGACTTGCCACAGAAGCAAAATATTAAACGTCATAAAGAGTAACTGGTTTCCAAACCGGTGGTAGATTACTGACACTGACGATTCAAAAGGGATTTTTGGTGTGAAAACGTTAAAGAAGGAAACATTCACTATTAAAATATTAATACAGTTTTATTTTTGATAATTAGGAAGAAATTCAAAGCATTGTCGACCAGCCTAAGTCAATTCTCTAAAGCTTTTCCAGTTCGAAACCTCACCTTTCTTTGTTAAGCTCGAGTCACTTTCCGTTGCAACAAAGAGAGAGGATCCGTTACAAATCGACAAGTTTAGATTTGGATTTTCGTTAAGACCGTTGGCTATAGCACCTGTTTAACGACAATCATTTCCGTTTCCTACTTATACGTAATAATAAAATTGAAGTGTCTGTGTGTGGTTATAAGGGAAAGACGTTATTTAAATTGGAAACATGCGCTTTTAATATTTTGTCTATCTGTTTATATATCCGGGCTAAAACTAAATGGCTATATATAATTTCTTTATGAATTGACTTTCGCAGAATCTTAAAATCTTAATTATGTTTTAAATGCTAACCGTATTTGGAACAAAACCTTCACATTACTCCAATTTTTAAAAGGAAAGGAAATACAGGCCTGTTATTTTACGTATATCTATTATTTTGTAGGTTTTGTCTGCTTGTTTCTTTAATGTTTATCCCCGCGAAACACTAAAACGGTTGAAGTGATTTTGAGGGATATTTGGCGGTTATTGCAAGGATTAACTTAATTAATCAATTATTTCTCCTTAAAGGTTAGTGAATTTGTATCTTATGCGTCAATTAGTCCATTTTTAATTTCATTAATGATTAGAAGTTTAAAAATATAACTTACCTTCTAATATAGAATCCATTGTCTGTCTATACAAGTTGTTCCTCATTCTAACGAAAAACAGTTCTTCTGGTCTCTCAGGAAGGTAGTAGACGACCAGCTCAGTGTGTGCTGACACAGGTTTTACTGCTTCGTATACCGGCTCACCCTTAACTTTTGTACAGACTAGGTTAACCTAAAACAAAGTTATTAAAACTTAACATAAACAAAAAGGAAATCAATCAACCATTAACATCTTATAAAATGAGTTTTCTATTGAAAAACATCAAAATGTATTCTTTTTACAATTCGTACTAAAAGAAAGTTTACGCATTCTCAAAATACATATTTGTATCTTTATGTAAGTTAATGTTACTTTATTTATATATAAACATAAGCGTAATTTGTAATGACCTTAATTAAGTATAAAATGACGTGTAAAACATTCTTAAATAAGATATCCTTTTTATACATTCATTCAGGTTCATTTTAGTTTTTTTACGTTAACATAGTTATTTCGAAAGATAAATTCATTAATTTAATAAAAACTACAGTAAAGGACGCACTGTCATTGAAGTCGAGATGGACTGGTCACCTAACATTGTATATTCATAATAAGTGGACCATAAAAGTAAGTAAGTAAGTAGCAGCCCAATAACGTCCCACTGTTGGGCACAGGCCTCCTCTCTCATAGGAGAGAGGGTTGTTAGAGCATAGACCCACCATGCTGCTCCACTACGGATTGGCAGGCATAGTACACAAGTGCACTCTCTGTTCCTTCACTCTCATAGTCCGATGTGACGGGAACCGACACGAGCGGTGAGAGATCAGGCGCAGGACCGAAGGCTTAACGTGTTGACCGAGGCACGGGGATGGATCACATCGCCGACGTCCCAACTTCGGGCAAATATTGAGAAAATCTTAATAGAAAACTCAATATTGATGAACTCACGTCTGTAGTCGAACATGCTAACCACTAGACCAGTGAGGCGGTCCATACTAACTATGAAATAGAAGGATCCCTCAGGAACAAGAATAATAGACGGTGGGCTGATGATATTAAAGAAATAGCAGGGCACAACTGGATGAACAAGCATCAATAGGGATGCCTGGAAGGAGTTGGAGGAGGCCTTTACTCTAAGAAAGAGGTCCACATTTTAAAAATTACTTATATTAAAATGAACCTTTACGGAGATGTGGAATAAATGCCTTTATTATTTTAATTCATTAACTTAATTTTATTATTTGACAATCTAGTTAGTGAAATCATTTTAAAGGGTGCAAAGGTTTATGAAAAGAATTTACGAAGTTCATGGTAGGTTGTCACTTAACAACATGTCTGTTACTATGTTCTAATGTCTGTTACTTAGTTCTATATCTTACTTGTGGTCCATAGTTCTCTGAAACTCGAAGGAATCGCACCCAATTACAATGTCGAACTTGTATACCTCCTGAAGTGCACACCTCGTCAAATAGACCAAATCGATGGCGTACCTGTAACAAAGATATATAATAAGACATGGACATTTTATAAATTCTTTACTGATTACACTATTTAAATGAAGTTGCAATAAATACACGCTTTCTGTTTAGGGGTCATCAGCTAATTAAGTGGGTTGCCAAATATTAAAATGACAAAACATATTGAAATTAAGCTCGATCACAAGAGCTCCTTAAAATACAAGTTTTAAGTGAAAATTAACATGTTGGTGTGTGTTTGATTGTATTGAATTTATTCGAACAATAAACATAATTTTCGTCCAATATCCCTCAGTGCCTGAAGACTAAAATCTTCGAACAGTGTGTGTTGCTAGTGCTTAACTACGGATCGGAAACGTGGTCGCTGACTATGGGTCTCATGCGGAAGCTCAGAGTCACTCAGCGTGCGATGGAGAGGGCTATGCTGGGAGTTTCTCTACGCGATGAAATCAGAAATGAGAAGATCCGTAGCAGAACCATAGTCACCGACATAGCTCGACGAATCGCGAACCCGAAGGTGCTGGAATGGGGACCCCGCACCGGACGACGCAGTGTAGGGAGACCCCCCACAAGGTGGACCGATGATATAAGGAGGATTTTCGGTAGCCTCTAGAGCCAGGCGGCACAAGAATAGGCCTTGTGGGCATCATTTCGTGAGACCTATGTCCAGCAGTGGACGTCCATCGGTTGAAGCGACGACGAAACCTAATTAACCTAATTTTAAATCTGAAGACTAATTCAAAATTCTCAAAAACATTGTCTTGATTCAGTCAATAGATATAAAAGACTATAATAAAATGTAATTCATTCCAATTTAGATTAATAGAACGATTTTTTATAGAATTTAATATATAGTTCATAATGTAAATAAACTAATATGTTATTGTAATGATGATGGTAAAAAAATACCCAACTGAGTTTGTTGTGGGTACTTCTCGGATCGGGCGTGAAGGAACCCTCGTAACTTTAGATTTTAAGCCGATTTTGAGTACCATCATCAGACGTATATTAGAATCAGAGTGTGGAAAAAAATATATAATTTGACGATTCAAAAGTGCTGTAATATGCCTACTTGAATAAAGATATTTTTGATTTGATTTGATTTGAATGCCGTACTACTGAAATGGGTAAATTCATTAGTAATATGACCGAATTGTTAATCTAAACCATTCTCGTATCCATCTGAAGACATGCAAAAAATGCAACAAAATCGGCCCAGCCGTTTAGGAGGACTTCAGTGACCTACTCACAAAAGATTGCCGGCCGTGCCAGCAGCTAGCAGTCGTTGACCCGTGAAGTCGAACGTCAACTGTTTTTAATTTTGTGTTTTATTACTGGTTTTTTTCTAGTAAAGATTTGTCACTACCCAAGTGATATTAACATCGGGATGAATAAATGGATTTAAACGTATGTATGTATTTACAATATTCTGTATATATGTATATATTATGTGTAGTAATTGTATGCCTATTCATTTATTTACACCACTTACCTTTTTTCGACGACTTCTCTAACACCAGGATGGTCTGGAAGAGATCGCTAATGAGCGATAAGACCGCTCAATTACACACTAAAAGTACCTACTACTGAGTAATGGTACATCTATTTTTAGCGTGGTGTTCAATAAAGCATATAATCTGTCTATCTATCTATTTTTTATGAACCTATCGTTTCATTTCGATGTACTAACGTGGTGGAGCGTAAAAAAAGCTAATAAAACGTTTTAAAAATATGATACTTTTTAAAACGGCATCGGTTTTTGTCCGTCCCAAAATCAAAGGCGTCATCAATACAATCTATTTTCTTCAAATTAATTTGTTATTAAGTAAAGAAATGCATGTATTACATGTAAAGAATAATTGTATTTTATCAAAATAAACAGAACACAGAGTTCACACATTACCATATTTTGATTGGAGGTTACATTAACTATATCTATGTATTAATCGTTTTCAAACTACCATTTAATATACCTTATCAAATTCAATATTCTATGGTAAATATCACTTTGAGAGTACCGCCTTTTAATTAGAGTCAATATTTTTTATCGGATATACTTTAGATTTAATATACGAAAGTGTTATCACAGATGTTGAATAAGTGTAGTTATTGAAAATTGATGGAAACTGGTGTTTTATAATGTTACTTAATGTTAAGGAATAATAATGAGCTCATCTGATAGAAAGATTAAGTTAAATGTTGGCAAAAATTATGATAGAAACGCCTGCTATTTATATGTACTAGGTGAACCCACGACTTCGTCTGCATGGAATGTCTTTTTTTTTGTAACATTTTCATTAATTTAGGCAAATTGTTTTACAAATAAGAAATATACGCGCACTGCTCTTTGAAGGAAAAATTTCTATTGATAGTTTCTATTATGTAAAAAAAATTCTGACCAAGTATTATATGCCATAAAAGATACATACATAGCATCACTCCTTATTCCCATAGGGGTAGGCAGAGACAACGTCCTTCCACTTGCCACGATCCTTGCATATCTCCTTCGCTTCTTTCATTCTCATTAAACTCTTGACTTGGCCCTTATTTAAATGTCCTGGATTTGATCCAGCAAATTTTAACTTACTTACTTACTTTACTTACTTTATTAAGCTGCATTATGACTGAGTGATTCCTAATAAAAATGCATTAATGTAACCCAAAGTGTGAAAAAAATTGTCACACAAAATCTGTTACCGCCTACCCTGGGGAAACTATTAATGATAGAATAATAAAATGTTCTACAATATCACTATCTATCACTCACACAAATTTCAGTTGTGACTTTTTAATTTCATATTATATAATTACATATTATTAACTTTTTATTATCTTCATATGTCATATTGTCAACTTTTTATAACTTATTCTTCTTTTTGTTTTTATCAATGTGTAATCTGAAGTGGCCTTATTTTGTATAATATCTCTAACTGTACGTATATTTGTAATAGTAGCTGTTGATTACAAAAAATAAAATAAATAAATAAATAAATATAATAGACCGTATTAATATCTACAAAAAAGTCCAGGATATCATATGTTCAACTACCGTAGTTATGCCAATATAACTATTTTGTACATTTTAAAAGCTAATAAAAGTGCCGACAATAATCACAGCATATTATTCAAACTTCTGTATTAAGACTTATTAAATTCAAACTATTAAAAATGTCTCATTCATTTTGAGACCCGTAAAATTAATGAGCATCAAAATATACAAAGGTTAAACTATTTTCAACTATTCTTGATTACAATTTATTTATTACAGAGTTCGTTAAAAGCTGTTTCGTCCGAAACAATAACGGATAAACCACTGTAGCGATCATCCAAACTCAATACGATACCAAATCGATACCGTATCGATTTTTAATCAATCTCCATTATGCGCCCGATCAAATTTAATTGACATCGATGGTCCAAAAATATCTTTTAAAAACTTTCAAACTGTATGGAGTCTTAACAATTACCGAAGCAATTATTTCTGTTTGTTGTTGTAAATTTATGTATAAAACTATAATTTAATAAAATTTTAATACGAATAAAACTCATATATTTGCCGGCCTAAATATTATTATATAATATAACTAGCTGAACACGCGACTTCATCTGCGTTAAATGTGTTTTGGGTAGCATTTTTTTATTGACACCCCCGCAACCTTCCTTGTGGTTGGAGTTTCGTAAAATCCGTTATTAGCTGACCTTTACTCGGCAAAAGGAATATTCCTACCAAATTTTAAGGCTCTAGGCCTTATTATTCCAAAGATATCGTGATGAGTCAATAGATACCTGGATATGTTTTATATATATACAAGCTGAACCTGCGACTTCGTCTGCGTTGAATGTTTTTTTCATTTAGGCAAATTGGTTTACAAATAAAAAACATACATATAAATACTTTAATTAGTTACTTGCTGTCTATTACTGCAAAGAGCCAAACTGCCTCATTGGAATAGTAGTTAGCATGTTCGACTACATACATGAGGTCCAGGGTTCGAGTCCCGGGTCGGGCCAATTCAAAATTCAATATGGAGTTTTCTATTAGTATTTTCTCCATATTGGCCCGAAGTTGGGAAGTTGGCGGTGTGTTCCACCCCCGTGCCTCGGAGAGCACGTAAGCCGTCGGTCCTGCGTCTGATCTCTCTCAGGTCATGTCGGATTCCCGTCACGTCGGACTATGAGAGTGAAGGAATAGAGAGTGCACTTGTGTGCTATGCTTGCCAATCCGCAGTGGAGCAGCGTGGTGAGTCTATGCTATAAAAACCCTCGCTCCTCGGAGTGAGGCGGTCTGTGCCCAGCAGTGGGGCGTTAATGGGCTGCTACTTACTTACTGCAAAGAGCTTATAGTTCTTTTTCAGGTTCCAGATTATTGCTGTACCAAATTGCAATCAATTTCCTAAAATCCGTTCTTAGCTGACCTCTACTCGTGAAAAGGAAATCCTACCAAATTTCAAGTCTCTAAACCTTATGGTTCCAGAGATATCGTGATGAGTCACTAGATACCTGGATATCTCTTTTATATATATAGAAAAGATATAACGCTCAATTTTGAACTCGCCTTAACAATTTCAAGAATTATGTACAGAGAACCATTACAAGTAAAGCATATTATACAATTCAGGAAAATTTCATTCGACAGAAATTCTTGGATTTGACATTTCGAATGTAAAAGTAATTATTGATTTTCTTGCTGACATCTTCTTAGTAGAAATAATCTACCGAAACTGTTTTGAATAATTAACAACAGAATGATTTGTTGATTAAAAAGCCTACTTCAATAAATAATATCTTTAATATTTTAAGGGTAATATTAGATATTTGTCTCTATATTTGTTCTTTTTAACCGACTTCAAAAAAAGGAGGAGGTTATCAATTCGTTTGTATTTTTTTTTAATGTTTGTTACCTCATATCTCCCGACTGGGTGGACCGGTCTTGATGATTTTTTTTTAAATGAAAGGTGGTGCTCGTCATAGGGCCCCATTTTTTTTAAACCCGTTCTGATGATGGCATCCATGATAAAATCGGATAAGTCTTAAATTTGCGTAAGCATGTGAGCGACAAATGGACGAATAACTCAAGATCACTCCAACCGATTTCGATGATTCTTTTTTATTAGAAAGGATATACTTGTAACGCGGGTTGTTTTGTGATAGTTTGGTAAGGTTCTGATGATGGAATCCATGACAAAGTGGCGGAATTCTTCAATTCTTAGGAGCAAATCAGCGATATTCTGCAGAATCTTATATAAGCTATCCAGATATTTGAGTTGCCTACCATAACTTTGGTATGGTCAAGTGCTAGTCGTAGTTAAATATGAAGATCAATGGAACTCCTCAACGGCTTACAGTAAGAGTGTGATTTTTGGCAAAATCTATAACTGTCTGTAATCAAATGCCAATGACCTTACGTTTGTTGCTGCATTGCAATATTTGAAAAGTGAATTATGTGTGAAGCGGTGGTATAAGGGTTTGGGGTTCGAACCCGGGTGTGGCGATATTAATGTAAATTTAACTTTGTAAAGTTGTTGTCTTTAAACGAAATTATCTCATATGAGAAACGCGTTTTAGGTGTACATATATTGAGACAAATTTGTTACTTTACTTCAGATTCACTACAAATCAAAAAATAAATAGAAATTTTTACAAAAAAAAAACCGCCTTCAACACAAACACAAATATTTGAATATGCTCTAAAAAGTAAGAAATAATTGCGTATTCTTTTATAGTGTTCTTCGTATATGTGGAGTCGGTATCAGCCAAAGTACCTACATATATAGCTATAGGTGGGAGAGACATGAGAGCTGCCAAGTGGACACGCGGGGAACATCTTCCTTGGCTGACACCGACTCCGAATATGACAATACGAAGAACACTATAATAGAATACGCAATTATTTCTTACTTTTTAGAGCATATTCATATATTTGTAAGTTTGTATTGAAGGCGGTTTTTTTTTTGTTAAAATTTCTATTTATTAATGTCATAATCTATTTTTCATATTAATACAAGGTCAGTTTTTCTTCGGCTTCTTTTACTTATTATTGATATATGACTTCATTATTCGAATTTATATTTGTTTTCTATCCGTTTTAATATGTATTCTCGATAATATAAACAAATTAAACTAAATATACGCCAATTGTACTAAATTCTATATCATAAGTAGAAGTTGTAATACATTTTTTTCGCTTAAATGAACGCTTTGAACAGTAATTGTGCAACTGAAGTATAAAGCAATCAATACCATTAAAAGCATCACTCACATGGTCATTAGCACTAATGTTTTACGAGAAGCTAAGTTTAACTAACGTCTACTTTCCCAGTAACGTCCAAACAATCATCGACAGTAACCTCTGGCTATCACGACTGCGTTAGAACCGTTTACATTAAAACGAAACGATTTGAGAAACAAAAATATCTCATAAATCTTATTTTCTATTCTCACTTTCTCGCACATCGATACAGACTATTATAAAATATTACATAAACGGTAGTAAACTACTTGGAAAAGTAGTCAATGTAACTCGGTACCTAAGAAATAGCGATCGCCACAAGAATCTCAATACAGAGCTTGTAAACAAATATATTGAAAAAATGCAAAAGCTTGTTAATAAAGACTTTAAAATCGTATAAATCCTAAACTCGTTAATCTTCCAGAAAACATTAATCACAAGAAGACTTAAAAAGATAAAATCTTTTGGGTCAGTGATACAATACAATATAGTGTAAGAGTAGTGTAAGTCTATATATATTTAATGTACTCTATTGGACTTCAGACTTAAATACAACAAGTACATTACATTTAGAAATGTAATATATAAGACTAGGTTGTATGTTTTTTTATAAAACAATAGTATAGGTTATTTATAATACATATTAAAACGAGTAATGTAAAGTATTTAAGTGAATTCCTACACCACCTAGTACGAAGCATAGAAACTAATAATACTTAAGCATAGTGCACAAAAAGGCGGCCTTATCTCTTAGCAGCTGCTGGAGGATTTTTTTAAGAAATAGAGAAGGTGGAGTCTAAAAAGTATTATACTTACACCAATACAATTAAATACATGTATGCCTATAATCAGATAAGAATAAAGTCATCCACTACAAGAACAAAAAATGCCACGTGGCTATGTTATGGACATTTGTTCTAAGTGAAGGCGTCTCGTAACGGGCCATAAATTCTTTGATCCTTTAGCTTTGCAGTGCTGTAATTGAATTTCGGGTTAAGGTGATAGATACGAGTATGTAGCTACATTATCAAACTGTAACCCCGATTTTGTTGTCATCCGTTTTACATAATTCCTATTTTAAAGACGTATTCACGTCAAGAATGTATTATTACCGTTACAACAAGGCATATTTTTAGGGAGAATGTAAATAGTGCTATATGGAAAAAAACTTGAGTTATAAATGCATCGGTTTATACGAAACGATAAAGTCAAAACGTACTCCTGCATCCAGAAGCACGCCAGAGGCGTTCGGTTGCGTGTGTTCTCCAAAAACCGGTCAAGTGCCTGTTAGCGTAATAGCTTAAGGTTTAACCGTACCGAATGCTAAATATTGCTCTTGATTAGTGCAGGAAGGCACTACTTCAATTATAGGAAACGTTATAATTAAAAGCAGATAGAAATCTTAACAGTTTGCCCAAACGAGATTTCATGCAAAGCAGACGAAAGTTTTGAAGGGAAATCTTCTTTATGAGGCGTCAAGCTCGTCTATTAATGAGGAAGAAGAGCTTCAGTCAACCTGTCGCTGCTTTATTTTAATTCATTATAAGAAAAGAATAATAGAAGTATAAGAAATAAGGTGTATTTGGTATTATGCTCGCTTTGTTAAAGTTTTCTCTTTTATCGAGTGAACTGCTTTTTAAATTGTGTTTAACTTATTGAATCATCAATAATCTCTGGATTACATTATTTAAGATCAATCTAACATTATAAAATATAAGGATGAGCTGATCAGGTTGTGATTTTATAATACAAATTATAATGTGAAGAATTCGTTACAGAAAATTAAAACGGTTTCTTTATTTATTTTTTCCAATTAAAATGTCCTTTCTCTATCTCGGTATAAGATTATATTAATAAAACATTTTTGGGTGTTCATACTCTAACTATCTGATTATTTAATCAAAGAAAGCCTTTGATGTGTAATAAAATGCATATAAGAAAAAATAGAGTAATCCTTCTTGTTTTAATTTGAATTCTGAGGAATTTCGTGCTCCATTTTAAAAAGATTTTACAAAGAATTATGTAAACTAACTACTAGAATTATTTAAGACAGGTCTAAATTTTACACTTTTTTTTTCAATTATTTAATAAAAACCCAAAAGTATACTATTTCTTATAATACTGAAGGAAACTGTCACAAGATAACAAGACTTGCAAATAAACGATAGCGTAATTACTGCAATTTCACCCTATAATATTATGCATGTAGGTTACATTGGGGGCAGTTTATGTAGCTACATAACAATCTACATGCATAAATAATATCTGCATGTTCGTTTTTAAACAGAAGCCAAAATGGTCGCCTGCCCCGGGCCTGCATTACTGTATGCTACGTTGGTTAAATTTAGTGAGACTGTTTCCATTATACCGTTGTTGAAACGTGATTTTTAACGGTAGCAACTTACAGCAAAGTTGTAACAGCGTATTTTTTAATTTCTTATATTGCTCTATATAACTACAGTTTTCTCACCAAATTTGGGAAAAAAAATCATTCATTATTTTTTTCTCTATTTTCTAATTGAAACGTTTTATATCGTAGAAATTCTAATATAAAGTTTAAAGGGTATGTAGTTTGTTTCTCTTCTCACTTTATATAGTTTATTTTAGAGAAAAATAATTTTCTATTTATATTTTTTTTCACTGGGAAATTCTTTTGCGCACGTCGTGGAGGTAACCTCCATCCAGGAGTGTGGGACTCGCTGGCTACACCAGAATACCCACTAACATTCAGCGGAACCCTTTTCATGCCTATGCTAAGTGTTTGCTAATGCATTCTGCTCTGACAGTCCGGAGGAATCCTTCTCACAGCTTCAAGGAATGACGAACAAATGGGCAAAACTCTCCTCCGGTGGCTGCTAAGAGCATCGACTGCAATCTCTCTTTCCCTCACCAATGCTTCTTTCTGTAAGATGAGGAACTCATAGTAGGTGGAAACAATACTTCCACATAGCTCCTCCCCCCCAGCATAGCATCCACTTTAGTTTAGGTAAGGTAAATGGTAGGATTTACTTCCGTTTGCTGGGTAAAGGCCTCTTCATTTATAAGTGAGAGGGATTTTAAGTATGATAGGTTAACATACTTGTTTCAAAGCATATTTAGCGATACTATATCAAAAATTTTCGATTGTGCTACTAATAGATATATAAAATTTCATTAAAATTAAACGTACAGTTTTGGATAAAGGAAATAATTCAACATTGCTTACTTAGCACTTTCATAGCCATATCAAATATCTAAAGTTACAATACTAAATGTGTGTTTTAAGTGATAGATAGTTTTAAGTTAAAACTTTTACCCATAAATTCCCTAACATACAATTTCACTTTAAGGACCTTGTGAATGACGTACGTCAATAGACGGGCGAGTGACAAACAAATGAAACATCATGTATTATCTTCACAATGAAAACGAAGCCTCCATTGCGTGGCTTAAGGCCATTATTTAGCTCACTTCCACCAAATTGCATTGCGCACGAGCTACCATACTAATGAAAGTATACTTTTTAGTACAGTAAACTTAATACTATACATAACCATTTTAATATAACGAAATCACTACTTGCGACACTACAGTTAGTAAATTATTTTGTCATCTGAACATTATATGACTGATATATAATGTCAGCTGTACGAAAATTTTTCGTCAACGTTGTATTTTTTTACCGGTAACTGAACTATGCTGATTTCGCGTCACATATTCACTCAGTTATATCTTGTTTAACACTCTATTGATTGACTCGTTTATTATTATAAAAGGTGTTTTTGTAACATTTCGTATAATTTATAAATGTATTACCTAAAGTCTTTATTGAAAAAAATAGTTAATAAGTTAGAATCCACTATAGTCCATATTTTCTTGTATTAATAACTCATATTTTAATCGCGAAAACTGATGCTGTGGCCGAAACGTCGTTATGTCACCACAACGACATTATGCCCTTTGTTGATTTCAGTAATTGCTTTATTTTTCAAATAGCTATTTGCTTTTAATTTGCTTTTTTTAATCCGTTACTCTTCTTCTAAAGATATGTTAATTCTATATAAAAATGACATATATGTGATACATATACGGATCATCCTGTATATATTAGACAATGGAAACTCAACGTGCATGATTGCATGGCTCGCGGCCATTATTTGGCTCACTTCCACCAAATTGCATTGCGCACGAGCTATTATACTCAAGAATGTGATCTGAGTGGGGAGTCTTGTTAGAATATAATCTCCCCTCTCTTTCTAAAGTATACATTGCCCTAATTTTCTTTATTATTCTAACGCTAGTTTTTATTATTTCCTGATTATTCCAGACCTGAATTTACAGATGACATGAAAAGGTAGTAATCTATCTTTTCCTATTATAAGTTGCTCGAATTTTCTGATTATTCTAGACCTCTTTCTATATTTCTTTGTTAAAAGTACACCTTATCTCTTAAGAGATATATCTACCAGAAACTAAAAGTTTACCTACAAGGTTTATGATCGTGTGTTTAAACATACATACACTCATACGAATGTCTACGTAGATACATATATTATAGATTGCTCTAATAGTTTTTTGTATTATTTTAGTAATCATTGGTAGAATTAATTGACTAGTATCCCTTTTATTAGCAAAGACATTATGTTATGGTATTAAAAAATCTGGTATGATGTATTGTATAAATCGATTAGATATCTTTTAATAGATTATATTGCTATTGAGATTTTATATATGCATAAAATTTTACAGCCTATGTCCATTATAAACTACAAAAAATTCCAATCAATGTGCCCCAAAATGATTTAATTTTCAGTTTTACACTACTTCTGATCTATTCGCGATTGACTTTAAATTTAGCAAAGTGGCTCTAATTCAAAATTAAGATGTTGGTTTAAAATATGTTTTTATATCTAACTTGCAAACAGACACTTTAATTGTATTCCATTTTATAGACATAAAACACCGTAAAGTACAATGCTAGTCCTGTGGCTTGTTAGTTACGCTTCGCAGACACTTAACTACCGTGTAAACATGATTAATCTCCTGCTTTATATCTTGTTAATCAAGTAGCCCTATTTTATATTTATTTTGAGATAATTTAAAATGATTATATACGTTTCTTCACTAGCTACTCACCGTGTTAATATCTGCGTAGTTTTTAATCCTGTCAAATCTCTTAAGGTTTCGGTGTATCGGAACAATTTTTTTTCTTGCAGCATATATTTGTCGGTAAAATAATAATTTGCCCATGGCTGAAACCTCCAAGCAATCCAGATCCAGATGAATTAAACGCAAGACCCCTGCTAGCGAAATTAATATTCACACCATTGCGTCAGGGAAGCCTGAATGATTTTTTTGTTACAATATTATTTACTTTAGGATAATTGGGACAAGGCAATGGAAAAACTTACAATATTATTACAATTATAATTGTTTTGCAATTAAAAATATTAATTTTGATGCAATTTATAATAAGGGGAGTAAATTAAATCTATGTTTCAGATCACCAGGCCTTTTCCAGGTGTCTTACATTTGGTATAGTGCTTTTAATTGTAAAATCATAAATTTAGAAGAAATATTAATGAAAATATTATTATCATGACATAATAGTTGGTTATTTTATTAATGCAGTTTTTAATTAAAATAAACATAACACAATCCATTTTTCATTCATATTATTATATACATATTCGTCTTCATATTTACGAGTTTATTTGTGTGTTTGTGCGTGCGTGCGTGCGTGTGTGTGAGAGAGAGAGATGTAGTGTAAGGTGTTATTAATGTTTACTTGTGGACGTTGTTTATATTATTGTAGTATTATGAATAGGTTCTCAATCTTATCTTAATCTCTGAATTTTTCACTAATGGCTTTTATACAAATTGTATAACATTTTATTTAATTACAGGTAATAATAGATGTAAGTCAATGGGGATGCTTTTTTAAACCATGTGCAAATGTTTCTTATAAACAAAACTTAAAGTAAAATAATAAATGGTTAAGTTATTTGACAGGTGGCAGATATTACACGTGTAATAATGTAATAGCATAACAGGTGCTATTGTGTTGACATGGTGATTGCGTGCAATACCGAGCGTGACCAAATGCATGGTTTTATCACGCCTCGGTATACCACGTGCTTTACCGTAGGGGTGACTGACAAAGCATGAAATTGCTTGGAATTTATCAACTTAAATAATTTAACTGCCTCTTTGAATAAATTGTTACCTCCTAATTGAATTGACACGGTGATCGTAGATTATTTAATTTACAGGAGATATTTTTTACACGGGGGGAGGGGGAATCTTCAAAAGATACCCGGACTTTTGGGGGAAAGACCAGGTGTTATAGGATTTATATACACTGGGCACTAGACTTTCCATAGGAACCATAGTCTGGTGCCGCATTAATGGTGGAAATTTTACCTGGTGTTTGAGTGTAAAAAACCTTCAATTCATAGAATTAGTTCACAATCTCTTTACGGCATATACCAGCATAAGGTATATAAAGAACCCTAAGTTTGTCAATAAGTTGCCAAAGCAGCAAATTCATGAAGTCGTACTTTAATTAAGATGATTGATTGTCTGAAGGCGAAATTAGCGATCATTTCGTTAAAAAAAAGCAATATTTTTTTATTATATTTTAAGATACATCCTTTCCTATCCTATGTCCTATACAGATAATATAAAAAAAAACCAGAGGTTCAGAATCACAATGGATGCCGAAACTATTTAACTAACGATAATCGTCATCAGAAGAATACATACTTATATTGTTTTTTATTTATAATTATATAAATAAAGACATTCATTACAATTACCCTGTACATAGTTTTCTTTTCAATTCTTCTATTTCCTGTATATATCTTGGTTAAATCATAAAATACTTTTTTATACATATGTTTATGTTGAACATTGAGCATTATACAGTTACTTGATCTACTTGTTTGTATCATTCGTATAGGATAAGCTATTGATACACCATTATTTGTACAAAATAGCACCACTGTCTGTCAATCGGTACAGAAAATCGAGACTTGAATGAGAGGTAATTTTGAACACGATTATGCCACTTGTTTAGACACCCTAAAGCAATACTGAGTTATACAAGTTACTTATAAGGAAAAGACGTAATATAACTTACTTTTAAAATATGGTACAAATAAAACGGAATATAAACGGTTTACCTTATAATAAGTGAATCACTTAACCAAATGTAAAATAATATAGTATTGTAGCACTATTAACGTCCCACTTCTGGGCACAGGCCTTTTCTGTCATAGAAAAGAAGGTTTTTAGTTCATAGGCCCACCACGCTGGCAGGTTATACATGCCCCAGAATTACTCCCGGGAAAAGCAGGTTTCCTCAAGATCTTTTCTTTCTAAAAGCACAATGATGGATTGCAAAGAACAAGAGAAAGTTAACGCCGCCTGCCGAGGATCGAACCTGCAAATCCTCTAAATGAGATTCTATGGCTTTCGCAAGGCCATCATGACTTTCACTAGGTTATCATGACTTTCACTAGGCCATCATGGTTTTCAATAGGCCATCATGGGTTTCACGAGGCCATTATAGCTTTCACTAGCACATCGTGGCTTTGATTAGACCGTCATGGCTTTCTCAAGGCCATCATGGCTTTCTTGAGGCTGTCATGGCTTTCAATAGATCATTATAGCTTTTACTAGCCCATCATGGCTTTCACTAGGTCGTCGTGGCTTTCACTACACCGTCATGGCTTTCACTAGCACATCATGGTTTTCACTAGCACATCGTGGCTTTCACGAGGCCATCATGGCTTTCTTGAGGCCATCATGGCTTTCAATAGACCATTATAGCTTTTACTAGGCCATCATGGCTTTAATTAGACCGTCATGGATTTCACGAGGCCATCATGGTTTTCAATAGGCCAGCATGATTTTCCCTAGGCTATCATGGCTTTCACGAGGCCATCATGGCTTTCTGTGAAAAGGTGTTAAATTGAAATGAGGATTATGCACTCAATTTTTTTTTTGTAAAGACAGTAGTGCAATTTAAATTATAAAAGCTTTTATATCTCCTCTTATATCTTACAGAGCTTCCAAAAGCTGTATCCAGTTGCTCTAATGGTCTACTATTATAGTAAACCCGCCAGCATTCACGACTGACTTGTACAATATACTTGGACATTTGCGCGAGACACGTGCTACGTAAATTCTTGTATTTACTCGGAACTACGTCCAATTTCTGATCTCTTGTAAGATTTTTAAGAAAAAAAGAGTTTTGCCAAAGCTGATATAATATTTATAACGAACATCATCACTAATCACTTGATTGGGGATCGAATAATGTATTCAAAACTGAGATTTTGTGTGTTCGGGTATATATTGCTCAAATACGTAAAAACGGCTATATAGATAGCACAGCAAACAGTTTGTCAATGTATATAACAATATAAACTCTCTGTAAATACAATTCTTAAGTAGATGCAAAATTGCATTTACGTGCTAGTTAATTAATAATAAGGAACTAGGCTGTATTGTTTAACCTTTCCGGCTTTAAGTATCAAACGTAACCAAAAGACCCCAGTTTGACTACTCAACTGTTTGGGTTTTGGAAATGGTTTCTTATGGTTTTATAATTACAAAAAATATGAAGAAAATAACTCTAATACTCAACGTGTTAAATGAAAACTCATAGATGGGGGATTTCGGATCCCCAGCTATGGGCCGGTCGCTGTTAATGTAAAATAATAAGATGACAAATTCAGTTATCTTAATACTGTGTTCAATAAAGTACTTCATATCTATCTATTTAATTTATTGATAAAACAAACTAGTACAAAATAAGGGGGAAAATACGGAATTTAGTCACAATCAGGTGCAATATGCTTTACAGTTGTGGACGTCACGCTCTACCATACCACGTGGTAGTGGGGTGAGTAACAGACCATATCATTGCATGATAAAATCTAACACCATTTTTATATTAAAGGATTACCTATTAATAGAGTACATAATGAATAAAGGACTGTATTAGGGTCCTCGCTGGTACGAGAGAAAGCTTGGAAATAACAGGGTAATCTGTAGCCGATGGGTATGTTTCATTATCTCAGAATTGATATAGTCATGAATGAAATAATAATTAGTTTCTCAGAAACGTATTGAGATAAAAAAGTAGCACCATGAAGAATTCAGTTGGGAAAACCATAAAGATTTCCAAGAAAGCTTTAGTTTCGTAACTCACTTAGACAAGGCAAGATTGGGTAAACTCAATTAATAAAATTTAACATGTAGATTTCATAAAAGTTATAGGTCTTCTTTTATTGCTTGCAGGTAGTTTGACTGTGATCACCGCTGACGGTGGACGGTACAGTTTTAGAAGCACCAGCAATGCCGTCAAAAACGGAAGAAATAAAATGTTGTGTATTTTCAAAATTCTTAAGGGGTAAATGTATAAATATTGTGATAACATGTCACAACAAGGTAAGTTAATGTAAGTAGAAGCCCATTAACTTCCCACTGCTGGGCACAGATCTCCTCACTCCTAAGGGAGAGGGTTTTAAGAGCATTGATCCATCATGCTGCTCCTCAGCTGGTTGGCAGCACAAATGCGCTCTCATATCCCGATGTGACGGCAATCCGACACTATCGGAGAGAAATCAGACACAGGATCGATGGCTTGACGGTCTCTCCGAGGCACGGGGGTAGAGCCCACCGCCAACTTCCCAACTTCGGGCAAATATTGAGAAAATCTTTATAAATAACCCAATAGATATTATTGAATTGGCCCGACCCGTGTCCCGAACTCAGGGTCTTAAGTCTGTAGCTGAACATGCGAACCATATTAATGTTTCTGAGAATATTGGCAAAAGCTAATATTAAATATTACATAGAGATAATGTAAAATTTATATATTTTCAATATAGTTGTTTAGAAAACAAGAAAAAATATAATATAGATCGATATCGTATCGTTAAAAGCACTTATCGAGATATCGATATTCAAGAAACCGTCGCACTGCATGGCGCCATGCATTAGAAAAAAGCTTAATCTATGCTATACAAGTTTTTACAACACTTCTTAAGTAGTTATATAGAGAGTTGATTATCACATTACTGTTCAACTATACCTAAAAAATTATATTTTAAACGATTCTAAACCGTACTACGTATTTATTAAGCGTTAAATATTTTATGTGTTGTGAAAGAAAGTATTGCCTACTGCTTTTTGTGTCCGCTTCGACGAATCACAGCGTAAAATTGGATTATTTATTGTTTGTCTCCGAATACCGTTCCGCTCGTGATGTAGTCGTGAGTGAAGCTTTATTAACACATATTAGATTTTCAGAAACTTAATGGGGTGAAAAAAGTAACACCATTTAGAGTTCTGTTGGAAAATCACAAAGATTTTCGAGAAAACTTTAGAAACATGCGCGGGAAGGTGAGAGAGGGTAACCTCAATTAATAAAAGCTTTGAAGATCTATGAAGATCGGCATCTAGAAGACCTGAAAGTAAAAAATTTGTGTAAAAAGAATTGCCTTAAACCTATCAAAAAAACTTGGCTTTGCCAGCCATTTTAGATCACACAGGTACACCTAACCTGGATCACTGTTGGCGGAACCGTCACAGAGGACATTATCAGGTACATAATATATCTTAGAGAGCAATAGTCTGTGGAATACTGGCGCCATCTGTCTATCGGCATGGGTCAATAATTGATGATCCCGCGCACACGTCTCTCGGCAATTCTCGGGTGACGGCCCGCCGGTGTGGTCGACTTTTGAAACTGTCGCGTTCCTATCTATTAATAAAGTGTTTGATTGCACCAACATTATCCACCCAAGCCCACAGTATGGAAATTATGGATGCCATTAATGACGGTCTAGACGGAGAACACTACGCCCCTATGCTTTAGGCTCCTCTTTTATTCTCCGACATATCTATATTTTGTGAAAATTGCTTCAAATATAACAATAACTGTTTCGAAGAGTCAAAAAAGAAACAAGTCGTCTGGGAGCTTTATAGAAAACTCTGCCTAATCCCGTAGAAATATAAACAAAACAATGTAAAATAATTCCTCCACAACTTACGTATAATGTGGTAATGGAAATTTATACAGATGGATACAATATTAAACCGTATCCACTTAAATACATTATTATAAACTTTTGACTTGTACAATTTAATTTAAAATCTAAGGAGATATTAATAAATATTAACAATGCGTTTACTACAGAAGGAGATCTTCAAAAGAGAGAGAAAAGGCAGTGAAAGCTCTTTCCCACCGTTGGAGGAGGCGGGATACGTTACTTACGTCAAATCTCAATTGGACTCATCCGGGATGTCAGATATGAATGCAAGAGTGATCCTTGGATGTCCTAATAACAGATGAAGAGGGTTGTTTTGGATTTTAGTATTTATTGCAAGGTCTCCTCCCTCAATGAGTTCCACACTTCTGACCCTACAATCGGGGCGCATTTCCTTCCGAGAAAAGTATAAAAAAAGAGAATAGGACTTTATAAATGCATTCAAGGATCTGGACCAGAGTATGCAATCTTCGCGTCACAATTTTAATCAAGGGCCCGCCGGATTCTATCGCTTTTTTCGCGTCCAGATTCTTTAGCGACGTAATAATTGTGCTAAATAACAGGGCGGGGTTCGGTTCGCCCAGTTGCATTTCGGTAGGCACTTCTGAATTAGGAAGATTTAGAAGCGGCTCTTATGTTTAAAATAGTTTTTATGTCTACAGGTCGCGAAGGAACCCTCGTAACTCTAGATTGGAAATTGTATAAATAACTGTTGTAGTAGTCTACTTACTTCAAGTGGCTTTTAAGTCTGATTAAGTTAAAACTAAAGTTTTTTTTTAAATACCAACATTTTTCTTTTATTAATAACGATTTTTTGTTATTATTTCTTTGTTTTTCTATTTAGACCTCAAAACAATACTTATGAACGTCATTGCACAATTATTGTTATATTTTAAATTTACAGACATCAATCATTATAACTCTACTTTTATATTACAGTCAGTAACATTACAGTGATATTATAATAGACATTCTGAATAAAGACTTTTTCATAAACGATTATACATAAGTAAGTAGCAGCCCATTAACGTCCCACTGCTGGGCACAAGCCTCCTCACTCTGAGGAGCGAGGGTTTTTAGAGCATAGACCCACCACGCTGCTCCACTGCGGATTAGCAGGCATAGTAAACAAGTGCACTCTCTATTCCTTCACTCTCATAGTCCGATGTGACGGAAATCCTACACGACCGGAGAGAGATCAGACGCAGGATCGACGGCTTATCGCACTCTCCGAGGCACGGGGGTGGATCACACCGCCAACTTCCTAACTTCGGGCAAATATTGAGAAAATCTTATAAGAAAACTCAATATTAATTTTTGAATTGGCCCGACCCGGGACTCGAACCCAGGACCTCATGTCTGTAGTCGAACATTAGCACCATTAGACCAATGAGGCAGTTTTAGAGATTATACATACTCTATCGGAATATTAGCATCTATGACGTTTACATAGAAATTTGTTTGTATGTATGTGTATTTGTATTTATCTTACGATATCGTTATGAATGGATAAGTTTATATGTATCTCTATTTCTTTATTGACACCGCCTACCTTCTTATGATGATTATCTCTTTGATTATCTATGATTATCTCTTTAATCGCAGCACTTATGGATGTCAAATTTTTCACACTTATTATAAATTACATCTACAAGCAAAAAAATATTACAATTACCATTAAAATGTGTACAACATAATACCAATCCCACCATTTCACCATCCCAGCATCAGGTAAGTCCAGACCCGTTTGTCATTTATATACTCATTTATACTATAATAGGCCTTCTGAATTAGGATTTTTATAATTGACATGCTAAATTTTGTATCTGGTAGTCCAGTTATTGTGCTTGAGATATTATTCCATTGCCAAGAAAGGATTTGCTGGTTTTAGCTAATCTTAAGAAGCCTGATTGTAGCTTTTCTTTTCTCCTTGTGTTTATCAATAGGACCGCCCGATTATACACTAAATCTGGGTTTTGTGTTTTTCTTTTATCCCTTTTTGTGGTGTTCAATAAAGTATAAATCGTCTCAACTGATGATAAGTGATGATACAGTCTAAGATGGAAGCGCGCTAATCTGGTAATTGATATATCTTTTACGATTTCTACACAGCATCGTTTCGGAACACAAATCTCTTTAATTTGGCGATACGTTTTGGTTGGTAGGGTAGTAAGCCACGTAGGAAACCCTCCACCAGACCAGACTCAGACGAGACTCAAGAAGTCATTTAATTGAAAGTCGAAATCATCACTTTATCGCACTTATCATACTCTCGTTCAAAGAAGGAATTATCTCTTACAGTATTATAATCGATTTATTAGTTATTATGTAATACTTTAAGAAAGGTGAATATTAAAAAGATGACGACACTTCTTTTATATTCATAATGATATAGAAGATCCGTATGTATGTTCCCATTTCTATACTTTAAAAATCGTTTAAGCTCTCGTCCGGAGATTTTATGTCCAACGTTCACAAAGCTATAAGGCTTGTAATTATTTCATAATTGGTGGGCCGACGCTGCCTCGGTAGCCGATACATCACGGATCCGTATTAAAATTAAGGCGTATCTACACTTGCGATAAATATCCACTATCTGGAACGTTCCATTAATTAACTTCAAGATTTCTACATGAAGCTGGTAAGCTATAGTAAGTAGCAGCACGTTAACAAAGAAGCAAAAGGAGCGAAATTCGAGTCATTTGTGGGGTTAAGCATACGCATTTTTATTCAGATACCCGAATCACTTCTGACTTTACCTCCACATAGTTTTAAGATGTGTTAAAAAAATCCTATTACAAAAAGCATACTATAATATTAAAGATTAATTAAATGACAAACATTGTAACCTACTAAACCTATGTTAGTTTCTTGCCGGTTCCATCTCAGCGGAATGATCTTTCTGAAACGGCGGTAGATTTGTTACCAACAGACGGACTATTAACGATTCAAAAGTGCTTTTTGAGCCAACTTTAATAAATAATATTTTGATTTGATTTGATTTGAAGGATTTTAGAGCATAAACTGCGGGTTGGTTCCTTCTGTCTCATTAGACCGGATTGAAATCCGACACGACTGGAGCAAGATCACGTGTAGGATGAACAGCTTAACGTGCTCTTTGAGGTACAGGGATGGAGTACACTAACTTCTTAAGAATTGAACCCAGGACTTTGTGTCTGTACCCAAACAAGCTGATCACTAAACAAATAAGGCCAGGCCCTTTATCCCACACCCACATTTTGAACAGTTAGACCCATTTGCATTATCAATTTCTGCGGTAAAAAGAGAGAAATCACTCGTGACGATTTTCAGACGAAATCCAGTCAACTTTAACGAGAACTTTTACGTTTTTATTTCGATAATTATATAGTATAACATTTTGTTAATTATATATAATCATATGTACATACATAGCCTACGCCAGATATTTTCGTTCGATATTCCTCAGTGCCTGAAGACCAAAGTTTTGGAACAGTGCGTTTTGCCAGTGAGCCTATGGGTCTCATGCGGAAGCTCAGAGTCACTCAGGGTGCGATGGAGAGGGCTATGCTCGGAGTCTCTCTACGTGATCAAATCAGAAATGAATCCGAGTAGAACCAGAGTTACCGACGTAGTCCTACGCATCGCAAACCTGAAGTGGCAATGGGCGGCGCACATACTCCGAAAGAACGATGGACATTGGAGACCAAAGGTGCTGGAGTGGCGACCTCGCACTGGACGGTGCAATGTAGTTAGACCCCCCACAAGATTGATCGATGATATAAAGAGGTAGCCGCTGGAGCCAGGCGGCGCAAGATCGGGCTTTGTGGACGTCATTGTATGAGACTTATGTCCAGCAGTGGACGTCCATCGGTTGAAGCGACGACTTACATAGCATCACGCCTCATTCCCATAGGGGTAAGCAGAGACCACGACCTTCCACTTGCCACGATCCTTGCATATTTCCTTCGCTTCTTTCATTCTTATTAAACATTTCATTCAAGTTCGTCGGTTTAGAGTTTTCTGGACCTGGCTCTTATTTAAAATGTCCTGGATGTAGTCCAGGAACGTTCGCCTTGTTCTTCCCTTTTCAACTTTTCCATATGTTGTCAGTAATTTTATATTAAATAACTAATATATATATATATATTGCTTTTTTTGGCTACCAGAGCCAACTATACTCGAACGATAATAACATAGCTCAGCGTGACGACTTCCTATCATTCAATATCCACAAATTTTAATACAAAGTGTGTTTAGAGAAGTTTTTATTTCGAAAGTATTGTTACGATTCTAAAGCCTTCTTTATTTTTTTCTCGTAACTAACGTAACTCCATTGATGCTTTTTTATCGCTTGAGGCTGTGGTTCAATACGTTAATTCTTGAAACTTTCAACTCAAATAATAGATGCTGCTTGATATTAATAATCGGCTGATTGACTATTGTAACTTAACTAATTCCATTGCATATACATAACGATGTGAAAGTGGACTTTTAACAACTTTACTTGTATAACATTGAGAGTTATTTGCCTCTCTAATAGAAATTACGGATTTTTCTCGACTTCACTTCAAAACTACTATGAGACAAAAATATTAAAACTATCGCGTAATAATTAACAGGCATTAAGAAGCCTATATTTCTTTGATATTACAAAGGGATGAATTGCTAAAACATCAATAAATTATAATTAAATTATATTGTAAAGAAAATGACAGGAAAATAGATATTCCAGCTGAGTATATTGCGGGTTCTTCTCAGGGCATGATCCAAAGGAATCCTGTAACTTTAGCTTTAAAATCATTAACATGTTCATTATACTTTGGATGACTATATGACGGTTCAATTATTCTCCTAATCTTTAAATCATGAGTCTATTAAAAAAAAAGTAAGTAGCAGCAGGATTTTTAGGGTTAGTAGCTTAAGTTGCCTGGCACCTTACTAATGAAAAATTGTTAGGAAAAGGGTAAGTGGTGTCCTAAAAGCATGGTACATTTAATTAAAAGTGCGTGCGTACAAAGTGAAAAGTGAAACTTTAAAGTCAAAGTATCTTTATTCAAGTAGGCCTATTACAGCACTTTTGAATCATCAATAAAGAACGATAACATTAAAGAACGACTTACAATCTAAAGTTACGAGGGTTCGAGCCCTGATCTGAGAAGAGCCCACAACATACTCAGTCGTGTATATGGTTATTTTGTCATCATCATTACAATATATAAATTGGCAAACTAATTTTTTAGCCTTGTTTATATTTATACAAATATAAAACTTTGGAAATCTCAAATGACGAAATGTAAATAAATATGCTACGTTTTTTTTTGCCGAAATTAGAAATTTTTAAACAATTTTATTTTTGAATTTAAAATTTAGAAATGAAATATTTTTATTTCATATTTTATGAAAAGTAGTATATTGAATAAGTAAATGATGAGTGGCACGTTAAAATTCCATATGTTGTTTAAATATTAAAACCAACTTATCTTAACGAATAAGCATAAAAAACGCTGCACATCTTCGTGACGCTAACCACACGTTTCATCCGTAAAACTTTATGCGCCTAAAGAAGTTTCTCTTCAATAATTTGTTATTAATACATTATTGTGACACTTCATTTACATATATGATTTTTCAATTTTATTATTCATTATTTGCATTGAATTTGCAATAAATACATTCATACCTGTTTTTCTTTGTTCATTTTTGTTAACAACGTATTGGTCCTGTATATATTGGATTCTCTATCCAACGATATTGGAGTACAATGCCCATTAAAACAGGAATCGACGTGTAACACGACCAAAAACTATCAACAACATTGCATACTAATAAAGTATCAACAATATTGCGTGTGTAATATTGTAGATACAGTGTTAAAATGGGAAACAGATACCGCACATGTATATGTAAACATTTCTATAATAACCTTGCTAAAATACGAGTATGTGTTTTATATTTTAAAATTCACAGTTTAATTACTTTACTCTGTATCATTGCGTGACATAGTTTGTGCCGTCACGCTCGGCTATGTAACGCTCCTTCGAGTAAAGTCGCCTCTCTTCGATTAAGAGAATGAGAGAGTCAACACGTAACTGATAGATTTCAAAACTGGATGTACAAGTTGTTATATATGTCGGAGAATAAGACAGAAAGGAAGCATAAAGCATAGGGGCGTAGGGTTCTCCGCCAACACCGCCATTAATGGTAATGTTGGCGCAATCAATTTAATAATTAATTCAGTTTATAATGTCCAATCACTTAATGTCCCCGATATTAATTTACACAAACAAACAAAAAAGGCGGGCCGTCACTCGAGAACTACCGAAACACGTGCGCCGGACTGCCACTTATGAACTCTGTCCCATGCTGATAGACAGATGGCGCCAGCGTTCCACAGACTGTTGCACTCCGACATATATATATATATATTGTAAATTTTATAAATACAAAACAAAAATCTTGTATTTAGTGTTATTTCTCTCTTACATCCCAAAATGTCTTAGTCACTTAACCAGGGATTTCTGTATATATACTTTGTAAATGCACAAATAAGTCTTAGTGAAAAATTCTTGTTTATAGTCATAATCTAAAACCTTAGATTTCCGAGACTTAGAGGAAGGGAAAAAGGAAGATATGTTAGGAAATTAATACAAATAATTTATTGAAATCTCAAATGAAGAAATGTAAATAAAAATGCTACCTGTCTTTTGTCAATATTGGAAATTATTAATGAAATTTATTTATGAATTTGGAATTAAGAAAAGAGAGTGTTGTGTCTTCTCGGTATTCAGAAGACGGGATAAAGATATTCTGGTGCTGAGCCATAGGTCGCTGAATCATATCCGGCTCGAAGGACCACTTGCTGTGTCTTCTTGGTGTTCAGAAGACGGGATGTAGATATTCAGGCGCTGATTGAAAGAGTCGACAAAGAAAACTGCTGTTTCGTGATGCCACGCCAGATGATGTTGCTGATAAGCGTACTTTATGAAAGTGGAAGATTTTATAATGTGTCCGTTATGACCACAGACTGTGTTAGGTTTCTTGATCACAGATCATGTTGTGAATATACACAACTGAGAGTTTATGAATTTTGTATATATTTAAATTACCTAACCTTTAAACGAAAAAGCATAAAAAAGTTACCTTCAGACACTAAGAATTTTCAATGAATAATATTTACAATGAATACTGTTATTATTCTCTTAATGTCTGTGAACATCTCATGAAAATCACTCCAGAAGTTTCAATAATTACCATTTATTATTAAGAATGAATTTTTAAACACAATAAAAATACCGTCACAAATAGCCAAAAACACTTGATTAAAAATAAAGTGTTAATAAATTTCAGATACCCAATTCATTCTTAATATCTTAATTAAATAATAAAAATAAAACTTTTAAGATAAATCACCGAATTTATTATGTTTTAACAAACGTGTAATAAATTGATTGACTTTTTTATTGAAATGATTACGTTACAACAAAGCAGTTACGAATTAACTTTCCTAAAAGTTATAAAAGGAAAGGCAGTTAACATAAACGGTCCAAAATTGAACTATCATAAAAATAACTTGTTTACAGCCAATCATTACTCCAATAGAGCCATAATAGCTCAGTGAATAGACATATGGAATTCCTGTTAAAAGTCACGAATTCATATCCTGGGCATCATTGACTTCTCCATATGTACTAATATTGTTGTTGTAAGTTGATGAGTTATTTTGTTTAAAAGGACTTATCTCACGATTTACTGGTCCGATTTGAAATATTATTTAAGTGCTAGATAGCCCATTTATTAAGGAAGGCCTTAAGCTATATATCTACATGCTAAGATCATTATGAGCGATGCACCAATCCAAAATCTTTCAAAATCCGATTTTTTTTTCCTCTTGAAAGCTTCTGCCACGTGTGTTTCATAAACGGTTAATGTTTCGCAAAAATCATGTATAACATACTTGTTCCCCCTTAAAAGATCTAAAAAAAAGTCTATGACAGTATATATCTATCTTTTAAGGTTGGCACACTATAACATTTTTATAGTAGGTTTGGTACCTAGCGTCGTAAATACTCACTGAGTAGAGATTTCCGCAAATATATACCTGTATATTTCTTGAATTATAAAAAAAACTTGCGTCTCGGCATGTCCGAGAGAAGTGATAACTGATCTAAGTTGAACTATTTAATATTGAAAATAACTTGAGAAAAGCTTAGGTTATTATGTATATTAATATGTTAAAGGTAATTTGTCAAATATGGTTTGTTTTGATATTGTAATGATGATGGTAACAAAAAAATGCAAAATACCCGACTGAGTTTGTTGTGGGTCCTTTTCAGATCAGAACACGAAGGCACCCTCGTATCTTTAGATTAAGTCGTTCTTTAATACGATCATCTGATGTATTAGAATTATTGTGTGGAAAAATATATATATTTGACGATTCAAAAGTGCTGTGATAAGCCTACTTGAATAAAGATATTTTGATTTGAAAAAGTTTTGTTTTGTGGAAGACTTTGTTTTGCCTAACTTCCAGCAAAGATGTGCTATTAAGTCAAAAGGTTGTATCATTTTATGATGTTGTGTCGAAACAGTTAAGTGCAATTGCATCTTGGACTGTATCATCACTTACCCTCTAAACAAGGAGAGCAGCGTCATGGATTGCTGTAAAAGGGGCTCTCTCCTTTGACTGATAAGGCATATGCTGCAATAAGGCGTTAATAAGCTGCTACCTACCTTTTTATCATTTATTACACCAATTAGTTCTATACCAAAGTCAATCTATTTGGAAAAAACAAATCACATGGACTCCATGGAATTCAATTAAGAATTTTATTGCACGGCGAGTAAACACAAAAACACGTTCTGGGCTCGTTGCGACAAGATATAAAAAGGCTTAATTTATCCACCACGTCTGATCAATTATGCTATACGACGCGAGTGCATAAGGCTATTTCCAAACTTGACGTTATTACAGCAACTCGGGTATCTGCTTACGTAACCAGCGCAAATAGGCGTTTCTTAATATATGAAAGAAGAAATGCAACTTCTAGATACGTCTTTAATTTATTTGATTTATTCAAAGTGCGTAAAATTTCAATGAATACATATTTCACGTTCCATATATCGACTACAATTTGAACTTCGCATACAAATGACTGACTGCCTCATTGGTCTGGTGGTTAGCATGTTCGGCTACAGACGTGAGGTCCTGGGTTCGAGTCCCGGGTCGGGCCAATTCAAAAAATCAATATTGAGTTTTCTATTAAGATTTTCTCAATGTTTGATGGCGGTGTGATCCACCCCCGTGCCTCGGAGAGCACGTTAAGCCGTCGGTCCTGCGTCTGATCTTTCTCCGGTCGTGTCGGATTCCCGTCACATCGGACTATGAGAGTAGAGAGGTAAGGAATAGAGAGTGCACACTTGTGTACTATGCCTGCCAATCCGCAGTGGAGCAGCGTGGTGGCTCTATGCTCTAAAAACCCTCGCTCCTCGGAGTGAGGAGGCCTGTGCCCAGTAGTTGGACGTTAATGGGCTGTTACTTACTTACTTATACACATGAAGTAAGACTGGAAATACGTAGTGTAAGTAGTGCTTGCACACTGCAATGTAAATAATATTTCGTTATTTTTTTTTTTAATTCACCCACTGTGTTTCCTTGTCTTTGTCATACAACTATCTATGTGAATTAATTTCCATATGTTACTATATAATATTTATTTTTTGATAATCCACCAGAGTTTTAATAAATTATTACATGAGACACTTATACTTAAAATAAGGCTAATTATGGGTTACATAAATTGCTATATAATACATGAAGTAATAGGGAAGAATTTAACAAGTACGAATATAGAAATAATAAAAAGAAAAAACTGGGATATTCGCTATTTAGTTATGAAATGTTATTGGGTGTTATGTAGGATGTGAGTGGGTATGTGAGAATGAATGAGTGTATAAAAAGCGGGTATGTCTTTATGTTGTTTATGTTATGTGTTTGTTTTCTCTTTTTCTACATAGGAAATAACAATTTCTATTATATTTTTTTTATACATTTGTAAGTTTCAAAATTCATTTATAACAAAAAAATTTACATAATAAGTTGGTGTCTTCTTTTAAGTATAGTAACGCTATACTTGTACTAGAAAACGACGCTCATCCTGGTTATATTGTACTTGCGAGTTCAGAAATCAAATGGATTGTACAATAAACAATATATTCTAGTTATATATAATATCTAGTATAATATTTTATGTATACATTGAGAAAATAACAAGATTAGCAAGACTTAGTTATAATTACATTGTCTCTATCTCTCTCTCTCTCTCTCTGTGTGTGTGTGTGTGTGTGTGTTTGCGCGCGTGTGAACAAGTGTGTTCATACTATGTTTTATCACCAATTATGTTTACTTGTAAAACAATTTCTAAATGAAATAGTGTTATCATTCTTTTATGATCTTTTCCTAACAAATTATAATAAAATTTAACACATTTCCTATGACGGTAAGACAGATACACTCTAAGATGAAATGGCATTGACCTGATACAAGACATTTTATTTCTTACAGTTTCTACACAGCATCGTACCGGTACTCAAATTTAATTTGACTGGCATTACCTCTTTGCAAGTATGGTGGTAATTAGCCACGACTGAATCCACGCACCACACCAGACTAAATTAATTTTCTAAATCTACTTTGCCAGGAATAGAACCAAGAACTAGCAATGAGATCAGTCGCACCATTATACCAGCAAAGACGTAAGATCACAAAATCTGTTTTGTTTAATAAATATTTCAACATCTAATTATTAAGACGCATAGTTTGTGAACAGCCCTTATTCGGTATATGGATTACAGGTTTGACTGATGTTACGGAAATTTGAAGAGTAATTAGTTCATAAACTTGCATTACCGTTACACTGGGCGACTGGCTGTCAAATAAATCAATATTACGAGCACTGATAAGTTCATTCAGTCGGCTTGTTATAGATAATACAATCAAATTATAAAATAACTTTATGCTATGACGCAGTACTCAAGTGTATTCAATAGTGTCTAGTTTGTATTTAAATACTAATTGTTCCTTGCAGTGTCACTCGTGTACAGGAATCACTTAGATATATTTCAAATCAATTTGCAATTTGATTATCTCGTGATTAATTTGTGATTTATTTCTGTTATACATATACTAAGATCATCATTGCATTATTGATTTTCTGATTTGCCTGGTTTAGGACAGATCCATTGATTGGTTTCAAATTGTATAATGGACATAGATATTTTGTGTATAATTTATTATATTACATGCAAAAGTAACTCTTTATTATAAGACATCGTACCTTATTTTTATTATTATAAAAAGACATAAACTTGGTGACGATCATGGGCTTTTGCGACAATCATCATTTTATTGTGATTTTGTAATGATATGTTTTTCAAGCAGCCTGTTTTAATGAAAATAAAGATACTCTTTATTGAAGTAGGCTGAAAAAGCAAATGGGAATCGTTAGTAGTCTGTCCGTTGGTAATAAGTCTACAACCGGTTCGAAAAGTCGATTTCGATGTTAAGAAACTGTCATGAAACTTAGCGATTACTTTTTTAAATATAGTTTTGTAGGATACAATGTGTAATATTTTTTAGAAGGATGTTTTTGATATATTTCTTAGGATTACGTAGAGGCAAATCCAAAAGTGATTGCTATATAATATATCTTATTAACAATGCGTATGCAGGAATCGACAAATAATATTATTAAATATGTCAGAATTATATTCAATATGTCAGAATGTTTGGCAAACTATTTTATAAGTCTTATACATATTTATACAAATCTAAAACTTTACATTTCTTAGACTTAGAGGTAGGGAAAAAGGAGGATATCTTAAAAAATAAATAAAAAAGTGTCAAAAATTAATAGAAATAATTTATTGAAATCTCCAATGACGAATTGTAGAAATTATTACTAAAATTTTGGTTTTTTTTTCAAAATTTAGATAAGAGAATTTATGAAATATTTCATAAAAAATAGTGTATTAAATTGTTAAATGACGAGTGGCAAATTAAACTGCCACATGTTATTTGTAAATATTAAAGCTACCAAACCTTCAAACGAATTAACATAATAAACGCTGCACATTTTTACAAAAAAATTACCATCATGCGCCTAAAAATAATCGATATTACAAAATCGTCAAAGTATATAATATGCGAGTTAACTCTTTATACGCAGGTGCCATTGATATTACTTAAAAGCAATTTTCCTATAGATTATACATTTTTTATCATTCATATCATTTTACAAGGATTTTTATCATAAATTTGTGTCTCTTTTAGACAGTTTATTGAACAATTATAAAATCTATCCCTATAAATGCAAGTAAGTATAAGTAAGTAAGTAGCAGCCCTTTAACGTCCCACTGCTGGGCACAGGCCTCCTCACTCCGAGGAGCGAGGGTTTTTAGAGCGTAGAACCACCACGCTGCTGCACTGCGGATTGGCAGGTATAGTACACAAGTGCACTCTCTAGTTCTTCACTCTCATAGTTCGATGTAACGGGAATTCGACACAACCGGAGAGAGATCAGGCGCAGGACCGACGGCTTAACGTGCTCTCCGAGGCATGGGGGTGGATCACACCGCCAACTTCCCAACTTCGGGCAAATATTGAGAAAATCTTAATAGAAAACTCAATATTGATTTTTGAATTGGCCCGACCCGGGACTCGAACCCAGGACCTCATGTCTGTAGTCGAACATGCTAACCACTAGACCAATGAGGCAGTCAAATGCAAGTAGTCAGTGCTAACATGGTGCTAACCCACTCGTCAATCAATCGCACAGTCGCCTACATAATTACAGCTACAAAAGCGTACTCCGTAGAAGGTTTTTTCAACGGGGAAATTAATCGCTAGCAATCAATTTCAATTCGTATCGACTCGGTTATAATTAAGAGAGTACATAAAGATTATCTATCGGATTAAACCACGCACCAGTTACCTATGTTTTAGTTGAGATAAATGGATATTGCTTAGTACAAGGTATTAGCATTCCGGATTGTACCGTTAGTCGATACAGATTCTTTGTCGGGCTTATTAATAAGCAAATCTTACAGTCTACATATGTTCATAACCCCGAGGCAAGTGACGCTATTTTAATATTGGATATTACATATTCATTAATATGTTAAACTTTTAAGGTGTGAGGAAATAATTGTCGTATTTTTTCTCAACGTTAACGCCTTGCGGTTTCATTTATATGACATTGATATAAAGCGATATGTTTAATTAAAAGTCTTTTATATCATCTAATCATGAAAATAAATCCCTGGTTATTATTGATGTAATACGACGTTTTTACATAAGATTCAGTATATATCGTCGGCGTCGTTGACTCTGGTTCTACTACGGATCTCTTCATTTCTGATTCGATTACGTAGAGAAACTCCGCGCATAGCCCTCTTCATCGCACGCTGTGTGACTCTGAGCCTCCGCATGAGGCCCATTGTCAGCGACCACATCTCAGAATCGTAGGTCATCACTGGCAACACGCACTGTTCGAAGACTTGGGTCTTCAGGCGCTGAGGGATATCGGGCAAAAATATCTGGCGTAGCTTTCCGAACGCTGCCCAACCGAGTTGGTTTCGGCAATTGACCTCCATCGCGAAATTTGACCTACCTAGCTGGACTATATGTCCCAGATATGTGTACTCGTCAACAATTTCGTGAGCTGAGTTCTCAAAGATGACTAGGTGAGGCGGTACAAGGATATTAGAGATAATTTTAGTCTTATTCATGTTCATTTTCAGGCCCATCTGTTGAGAAATTCCGCTGAGGTCATCGAGCATTGTATTGAGATCTTCGAGAGTCTCAGCCATACTGACTACAAATACAGATTTCCATTATACTTGTATCAAAATTTCGTACTTTCTGCGCTATTTTGAGCGACATACTGATTTTCGATTAAATAAATGCGCAATTTAGTGCGCATGCCGCAAATTTTCGACGCATGCGCGGTTGCTTTATATGTCAATTTATTTGGTAATTTGTTGCTGTGTGATAATTTATTTACCATTTTTTTTTATTAACGATTACTTTAATTTATATAAAATACTTAGGTAAGTTTCGCAGATTTATTATGTTTTTATTTTACTTATTTTTCGGGTATATTATAGTTTGTGTTTAAAATTATCATATATAAATAAGTAAACAACTTGTTGCTTAGTTAGTCAAAACATGCGAGTTATTGATTCAATATTTAACTTTGTGCAAATTGTTTTATTATTAGCATTTCGAATATCGAACTTTCGATTCCGGTCTGATGAAAAATTGTATACGCTCCATGGGACGAAAGTAGTGCATTGCCACCCTTTTTTATCAATTATAAGGCAGGTGACGATGTCTTAATTTCGGCTCTAGGTGATTATTATACTATTTTATTATAAACTCGAAGAAGACTTTCTAAAGACGTCACTAAGAAATTTAAAAACAATCTACAATTTCAAGAACAATAAATAAAGTTACGAACCGAATTAGATACTAATAAGAATTTAAATAATAATGTAGCACCATAAAAAATCTATTGTGTTTTTTGTGGACTCTTCTTAGAACCTCTTAATCTTATTATAATTTCAAGGATTACTTTTTCGATAACAAAGCTTGGGAACGAATGAATCGCTCCAATTCACATTAAAAAATATAAGATATTTAAAAGATGATGATATAAAATGGAAACCGGTTGAGTTTGTTGTAGTTTCTTCTCAGAAACTTTAAAATTTGTCTTTAAAACATAGCAAAACACTTTCGTTTATATAATATGATAAAATTACTAAGTTTGTTTATACAAAAACCTGTAAAAGCACTGGTTTAAGGGTTTTTGATAAATGGAAGAAAGCTTCAAAAAAATCACCCACGTAACTATCCTAAAAACATTATTCACAGGCAAAAAAACCTTTGCTCCGACAACTTTACCTAATAAATCAATACACACTAATTAAAATAAATCCTTTTTCTTGTTCGGGTATCCATTCAGGATTTAGTTACTAATTAAAACTGAATCAGAGCCCCTTTAAAGGAAGCGCAAGCAATAAATAGCAATGCCTAATAATAAAACCACTTCGACAACCTTATCTGTACCATAAAAGAGTGTCGGCGAAATTCAAACAGTGCTTTATTAGAGTTCAGTACTTTGTTTTTTTATAATAAAGTCATGACGGGGTATTTGTTTTCATTTATTTTTTTAATTACTGACAGGCTAATGCTTCACTGTGATGGTAAGTGATGATACGGTCTAATTGCATTTTTAATAAGATACAGCAATCAGTTTTAATTTGCCTTTACATAATTTTAAGAAATATGTCAAAAACATCCTTTTACAAAAGGCATATTGTAATGTCGAAGATTATTTAAGCGATAAAGATATTTCAATTTGATTCCAGCTAAATATTATATATTGTTACCTAGCCTGCTTGAATAAACAATATTATGATTTTGACTTTAAAGAAATCATAATATGGTTTATTTTGTTTGATTGCTGTCAGGGCAAGTTTATACAAAAACATTTTCTAATTTGTCTGATTCTGGACTGGAAGGCTTCGGTCGTGGCTAGTTACCACCCCACCAGCAATAACGTGACAGCAAGCAAAATAAATTGCGCTACAGTACGAAGTTGTGTAGAAACCGTAAGAGATAAATTACCTTTTATCAGGTTAGATCATGAAAGTAAACTTACACGACTATCTTCTGTAGAGTAGTCCACTAAAGGTGTTTTCAAATACCAATAATTAATGTTTATAGAAATTACTTTTATAACTAATTATACTGTATCACCACTTACCATCAGGTTAATTTAGACTTACAAAATTAGCCCAATATTACCCATATCATCATTGAATAAGAAAATACGCGAAATACACCGCCGGAAACACCTTTTTTGTCGCTGGGAAATGCTTTTACGCACACTGGATGATACAGCTCCAGTGTGGGACTCACTGAAACCAAAATACCGACTAAAATCCAGCGGAATCCTCTTCATCCGCATGGCGCACGCCACGCTAACGCATCAGCTCTGGCGCCTCGGATGAATCCGACTCCAAAATTCATGAAAGGAGAAGCAAACGCGCATGATTTACACCTTCCCTCTTCCGGTGGGAGGCAGAAGCATCGACTGCTCTCTCTCTTTGCCTCTCTAAAGCCTTATCTTCCTTCTTGAAGATAACGGTCTCATGGTAAGAAGCAAATGCCCTCCAGCCAGTGATAATACCGAGCATAGCGCCCACTATGCTGAGCAGAGAGAGGTCACTCCCAGCCAGCGACACTAAGATGTGACCGCCAGGAACACCTAGTTTTATACATACATACATAGCATCACGCCTCATTTCCAAAGTGATAGACAGACACCACGTCCTTCCACTTGCCACGATCCTTGCATATCTCCTTCGCTTCTTCCATTCTCACTAAACGTTTCATACAAGGTCGTCGATTTGGAGTACTCTTGACCTAGCCCTTATTTAAAATTTAAAACTTCTTTCATTCATTCTCTCTACGTGCCCAAACCATCTAAGCATACCTTTCTCAATTTTAGTCACTACATCTTCTTTTATACTATAACGTTCTCTTATCACACTATTTCCTACTTTGTCACACAGTTTCAATCCACTCGTATTTGGCAACGCTCTCATCTCTACCGCATTTATTTTACTTTTATGCTTCTTCTACCATACCCAACTTCCTTTACCATACATAAGTGTCGGAACCAAAACTCCTCCATTTACAGTCTGGCCCTTTGAGACACCATCTGGCTATTCATAAAGTTTTATATCAAACAAAACAAACATTTCTCGTTATTCACTTAAGCTACTTTATAAAGTTACACAGATAAAGTAAAACAGATATAAAATAAACAACTTGACGAAAATGAAGCCATAAATTTTCGAAAGCGGCGCTTTCAGTCTCGGATCTAACAAATTAACAACCGATTAGGCTACCGATTCGAATTAGAAATGCCCCCGACCATACATTAATGGGAGACAACAAATAACATTGATATGAACACTACTGTCGCCGAGAGAAATGTTCAAATTATACAAACTTTTATTGGAATTAATACTATTAATTCCATCCAGTTCCACAGTGAGATATTTATGTAAATTGTACACGTTTTAATTACTGTAATATTTTTGTTAAATTGATTCATAATTAATTATATTAATACGTTATGATATGTAGTTTGAAAACGTGTTTCCAATCAAGAATGGTAAGTAAGGTAAGGTAATTCGGAGCCCATTAACATCCCACTGCTGGGCACAGGCTTCTTCACTCATATGAGAGAGGGTTTTTCACGCTGCTCTACTGCGGGTTGGCAGGCATAGTACACAAGTGCACTCTCTATTCATTCAATCTCATAGTCTGATGTGAAAGGAGTCCGACACGACCGGTGAGATCTCCTGGGTTCTTTTCAACTTTAGTTGAGGGGTGCGAGCCTCGAGGCAGTGCCTCCTTATCCGGGCATCTTCCTCAGACAACAATTTGATGCCTGGTATTCCGTTTTGCCTGCAATCATACGGGCTACTGGCTACGCTAGCGGGTCCATCCAGGTCAATTAATTAAATGGTCAAGTCCGGGTATCGCCACTGCTATAGCGTCGTCTTCGCCGTCATCATCGCCTAAATCAGGAGGCGGTGACAGCAGAAGCTCACGAGGCAGGGAACGACCAGTGTTTGCTGCTCTTGGGTGCTGGCTGGCAATGCCGGTGAGAGATCAGGAGCAGGGCCGATGGCTTAAAGTGTCATAAAAAGACACCCGATTGAATTCGTTTTTTAAAAAAAGGATTGTAATATTGAATATTAATGTAATTTAATTTAAATATTTATTTGACATTCTTAATTTTAATTTTAAAATTCATTAATACATTGAATTGCATGTTGTCTTTGTATGTACATTTTTATTTTAAAAGTGAAATTTAAATGTAATTATTTCTATTGGAATTAACCCGCAATTAACATTTTTTTTTTATTTTGTTGTAAGCTCCTCTTAGAAATCGTCCTTAATATCATTTTCAACCGCACGTTGGAAATAATATAAGGAAAAAACTATATTTGAGGATTTAAAACTGCTTTAAAAACCTATTTGAATAAGGAATATTGGAATTTGGTGTCTCTTTTATAGTAATATGCTTAGCTTACGTATGACAAGGTATTTCTTGAGGAAACATTTTAATTTTTTTCTTATATGATATAATCGAGCTGTATAAATTTTCTGAAATATTGTCTGATAATTGGTAAAACATATTATTTGAGATTTTTGACGTCATGAGTGTGTATTTTCTATAAGAAAGTAAATAAAAATATACATAAGACCTTTCAACGTTGTTTATTATTGCAAAAGCTCTTTAGAACCTGTAGTTTTTGTTGTAATAAAATATTATGTTATATTTAACTAATAACGATATTATGTTTAAGTAAAACATATTTACTACGCTATTAAGTGATGATTAATATATTAATAATTGAAAATATTTTACGTAATAAACAAATATTCATTGCGGCATTTATATTTAGTTTATTTAGTTTTATTTCTTGTTATATTAATAACGTATTTTTTTATTAGATTTATTAAACACACTTAGCCCAAAAAATCCAATAGCCGTTTTTGCTTTATTGATTTGTTTAGTGTTAAGTTTTCAAATAAGTAAAAATAAAACCAAACCAAACTGACTGCCTCATTGATCTAGTGCTTAGTATTTTGGACCACAGTCATGGTTCGTGTCCCGGGTTGGGTGAATTAAGAAATAGAGATTGAGTTTTCTATTACGATTTTCTCAATATCTTCCCGAAGTTGGGAAGTTGGCGGTCCTGCGCCTGATCTCTCAGGAATAGACCATGCTATTGTTTCCTATGCCTGCCGACGCGCAGTGGAGCAGCGTGGTGGGTCTGTGCTCTATGCCTATGAGTTAGGAAGCCTTTACCCAGCAGTGGGCCGCTAAAGAGTTGCTACATACCTTCCCTTTGAAAACCAAACTTATAATTAAAGAAGTCGCTTTTCTCGACGATTGTATAAAAGTAAATATATGCATCAAAACGCAATAAACACTAGATATAATGAATGTGACAGATTAGACTCTAAAATCGGTCCCCGAAATGATTGGTGGCTGTAAATATTTTGATAAGATCGTCGATTCGAAAAGTTAATTATTTGCTACTTAAAATTTTTACTGATATAATCATAAAATGAGTTTAATGTGTGTCATTAACTAAAGGACTCGCCGTATAATAAACTAGTTTCTTTTCCTGCGGCCTTTTAAGTACTTCATTTGGTGTTTGCTTGGATTTTTATTACGTTGAGAATATAATTAACTGGCTGTTCTCCCCGGTGTCACCCGCGTAGATCCTAATCCCGTGGGAATATAAGAAAATTTGGTGATATATAATAGCTGTTACACTCAACTACTGTAGGCCGACGACGTGGTCACTATGGCAGAAACTCTTAATACCATGCACGATGACCTCAGCAGAGCTACTCAATAGGTGAGCCTAAAAATGAACATGGATAAGACGAAAGTTATGTCCAATATCCATGTTCCGGTCCACCCAGTTATCATTGGCAACTCTACACTTGAAACTGTTGACGAGTACACCTGGGACCCATACTTCAGCTAGATAGGTCCAATTTTGAGAAAGAGATCAACTACTGGATCCCACTCACTTGGGAAGCTTTCGGAAAGCAACGTAAGATCTTTTCCTCCAATATTTCTCAGTGCCAGAAGACCAAAGTCTTTGAACAGTGCGTGTTGCCGGTGATTGCCCACAGATCGGAAACGCGGTCGCTGACTATGGACCTTATTCAAAAGCTCAAAGTCACACAGCGTGCGATGGAGAGGGCTATGCTTAGAGTTCCTCTAGGCGATCAAATCAGAAATGAGGAGATTCGTAGAAGAACCAAAGTCACCGACATAGCCCTAAGAATCACGAAGCTGAAGTGGCAATGGGCGGGGCACATAGTCTGACGAACCGATGGCCATTGGGGCCCGAAGGTGCTGGAATGGCGACCCCGTACCGGAAGCAGTGTAGGTAGACCTCCCTCGAAGTGGACCGACAACATAAGGAGGGCCGCTGGTAGCCGCTGGAGTCAGGCGGCACAAAATCGGGCACAGTGGGCATCATGAGGTGAGGCATATGTCCAGCGATGGACGTCCATCGGTTGAAGTGAGTGAGTGAGAGAGAGAGACATTGGCTGTTAGAAAGGTGAGACAAAGACACTGATGTTAAAAACTGCTGAAATGGTATATCTCGTTTAGTTTTCTAGCATTATGTGTTACTTCATATTGTTATGGAGTAAAGTGACGGACATTGAAACTATCTTTTTATTGCAAAAAAGAGCAATACGTGCAATATATATTGAATAACATTTTATTTATCCGTGATAATATTCATTTTTACAGCAAAAGGAGCGAAACTAATCTTAATACGTGAAATAAAAACAAACCTGTAATGCCTAATTTTAGAGCGAAGCAGGTTCACAAATCATTTGTCAGGTTCAGCAAAGGCGTTTTTAATAAGATACCCAAATCACTCACGAGTTTGCCTCCATATAGTTTTAAGAAGTATGTTAATAATGTCCTATTACAAAAATCATATCATAATATTGAAAATTATTCAAGCAACAAAGATGTATGGACTTGATTCCAGTTGTACATGAAAGCTAAACACATTATAACGTCCTAAAACTATGTTTAAAGGAGTAACCGATGAGTTTCTTGCCGGTTTCTTCTTAGCGGAATCCAATTTTTTATCTAAACTAATGTTAAATCAACACAAAATATTACAATAACATCTGTCCATCCGTTTAGGAGGAGTTCAGTGACATACAAACTCACATAAAAATTATATATTTGTAAATATATATATGTGTGTAGATAGATATATATATCTTAGAATTGACAGGCCAGTTTGTTTTTTTTACACTCATACTTGTCTCATATTAAATAACAGGTTTTTGGATTGAATTATTGCGATCTCATTTACGCAAACCATAATGACGAATAAATATTTACGTATATATTAGTTACTACGGGTTTGGGTCCCGTTTGAGTCATTAGATATTTTGTTTTATAATTTATTAATAAAAATTAACTTTGTGTGTGAAGTTTTAATGTTAGCGGTAGATTTTTGAGGTGAATTTACATTTATTTTATAAAATTAATATTCTAAAATGTCTGATTGCCGGGCCGCGTTTTATTGGCCCCCGTAATTTTCTTTTTAATGGAAATAATCGTCGCCCTTACCCGCGCGGAAGTTTTTGCGTCGGTTGCTCCGCGGGTTGAATGGCGCTAAAGTGGCTCTTGGAACATCAATTTTCATGAAAGTCTACCATTTTATTGTTTGTTATTAGTTAAACTAAACAATGTTATTTTTTGTGTATATGTTGTGTAGTGTATTGACTCTGGTGTAGCGTCATGTTGCGCTAAATTTTGAGATAGTTTAAAACGTCCCACTTGTATTTATAGGCTTATGTCTTAAAAATTAGAACTTAAACACCTTCCACTCGCACGCACCGTTAGTATCGGTCACGATGTAACTGGTTTATTTTTTGTTTTTTCTTATCTATACGCATATTTTGTTATTACAGTTACCGAGAAGCGAAATGGATAATACACATTATAACTTAAATAGAATGAGATGCTTGTATTTCTGAGATGAGAGAGAACTATCATATCAAGTCAACTAGTAGTTGACACGGACAATCTACTTAAAATTGGCCTTGTCAACCGGTAGTTTAAAGGGGGCAGTCTAATGGATATATCTACGAGTGTAAGTAGCAGCCTATTAACGATAACCACTAGACTAATGATAAATATATAATAATAAAAGTACATAAAGCGTCTAAAACGTGATATAAATGTATCAATATAATTAGATTCCAATTAATTGTATACCAACTTTCATTATTAAGACCTCAATAAAAGGGAAGTGGTATTTCCCAAATGTCTTTTAATAATGCGTTAACTTAATGATTCATTAGCTTACTTCCATGACGGCTCAGCATTTAATGTCACCAAATTGTCGGTGTTTCTATGTTCTCACGTCTTTGAATTTATTAGGTGGGTTTTGCAACGAGGGACAGGTAGGCTTCCTGTCTTGAGCTCTGCTTTCGGATTAATTATGGACATTTAAAAAAAATGTGCGTTATAAATACACCGAAATCTATGGGAAGCTGAGTTTATAACGGTTGTATTTTTTGTGCAGTAAAATGATCTTATCGTGATCTTTATCTAATATATATATATCTCAAATGACAAATTTGACTTTATTAAAGTAAGCTTTCAAAGCACTTTTAAGTCGTCAAACACAGCCTTTTCCCACATATTAATTTAAACTGTGCGATTGGTGTTTATTGTTAAACGACTTACAATCTTCTTACGGGATTTTCTTTGCATCCTGTTCAGAGGAGAATCCATGAGAAACAAAGTCGTATATCTAAAATATTTCATTTCAAATCAAATCAATTCAAAAATTATCCAAGTAAGCTTTTAACACTTTCCTTGCGCAATCATTTTCAAAGAACTTTCACCTGGTGCTTTGGAGACCTAAAAGATCTCGTAACTGGTAACCTACCCTTTGTTGCGTTAGAGATCTAATCAGTCTCCTAAAAATTCGGTTTCCAAGAGTAATTCATGTCCCCTAACGAAAGGAATGAAAATATTTATTCTACTGTGCGTTAGGAACCTAATCCATCACTATTTTTTTATGTCCTTGAATTCACCTTTAAGTAGGAAGAAAATATGTATATTTGTCTTACTCGTATTAGAAGAACTTTATACGTTAGAGCCTCCAGCAAGGAGGAAACAATACGATTATAGTCAACGCACTTACGAAAGTCCTGCACGAGATCTGATAGCTCTCGTAATGCATCGAACGTGTTAAAGCGTTTAAATTCTGTACTTAGAAGAAGCTAAAATATAAATATTTATGGTATATGGTATGTTATATGCAATAACCTTTTAATTAGTCATCTGTAAAACCTGTAAACTCATAATATCGAATAATAAAACTAACCGAAAACATATATCAATATCATAAAAAGATAATAGTAATGTAACTTACTTAAAGTGATAATAAGAAATGATAAACAGTTTTACAAAATGTATCCGCCGATAGCGATAAAGTCCTCCACAAAATACAAGATTCATATGCAATACGATTTCCATAGATATTGCTTGTGATACTGTTTAAAAACCATCCATGTTACACTTACAGACAAACCTGTCTTTTAACTGGTTATATGTATTTTGCAATCTTATTCAAGTTAATTATATAACAACTGTATATCTACGTATGTCCGTCATAGACTATATAACCATTAAACCGATGTATCCCAAACGGGTTTCATAAGAAAGAATAATTAAAAGATGGTTTTAGTCTATAAAACTTACTCACAAGACTTTGAAACCTAATTAATTTGATGTTTAACAGAATCCTCTTGCAATGTCGTCTATTCTTAAGGTAATATGTACAGTTCCCGTATTGTTTTTATAATTTAATATAGCCCATAAGTCTTTCTTTATAAAAAAAATATCCAACATTAAATTTCCACAAGTCAAAATCCTCTTTTTGGCATCACCCTTCAAGTTCAAAATCAAAATATTCTTCATTTAAGTAGGCTCAAAAAGCACCTTGAATCGTCAGTAGTGTTCGTTGGCAACAAATCTCCCACCAGTTTGGAAAATTGAATCCGCTGAGAAGAAACCGGAAAGAAACTCAACGGTTACTCTTTTAAATATAGTTTTGTATGTTAGAATGTGAAATATATTGTATGCTTCTATGATCAACTGGCATCAAGTCCAAACATTTCTATCGCTTAAATAATCTTCAACACTAAAACATGCCTTTCGTAGAAGGATGTTTTTGACATATATCTTAAGATTTTTAATTATTTTTTCCACAGTAGGAATGCAAAACAATTCAAAATGTTTGCACCTTAAACTTTATAAGGCAAAAGCACGCATTTTCACAACGTCGGTAGGTGCTCAGTATTAAAACCCATATAAGGTGGTACATTTCAATACAACACCAGCTCCTACATGCGGATTAAATTGGTTTATGTTTATTTATCGTGATTTATTACTTATTACGTAGTTTTTATGCGCAACACAACCTTGATGTTAAATATTGATTCTTACAATCAAATAGTTGTACATATTAATCAATTCCTAATATCCAACGTATATGGTGTAAGAAATTCGCTTCCTAAAACGAAGACAGATCATAGCACTAATGACACCTTTGATGAACGCTTTAGACATATACGAAACATAACTAGCTTTCTTTCTTTCTTCGCTAACATATAACTCCCTTCTTTATTCGTATTGTTTATATGTATATATTGTAAGTAATAGACATATGGTTATTTATTTATAAACACCGTCTATAAATATACGTATATATACATACATACGTTTAAAAATATATTCAACAGTTGATAATTTGAGAGGGAGATATATTAGTGAAGAAAGAAAGAGAGAGAGTTACGTTTCGTATACGTAATAGTTATATAATTGAAAAAACGAGGAATTATGTTGATAAATGGAGTTATATAATCATGAAACTTAGAAATCCATCAAAATATTTGAAAAGCAAGTAGACCATTTATACGTAAGGACCTTCTGTATTATAGAATTTAATATAATAAAAGTAAAAAAAAGTGCTTGCGTACAAAGTACACATGTCAGACGTGAAATTTCTTTGGCGAACTAATTCTAATATTTGTTTATATTTATACAATTCTAAAACTTTAGATTTCCGAGACTAGAGTTAGGGGAAAAAGGAAGATATGTCAGGAATTTAATAAATTTAATTGTCATTAAAATATTAAAAGTGTCGAATATAATACAATTTTTTTATTGAAATGTCAAATGACGAATTGTAAATAATGCCACTTGTTTTTTGTCTATATTAGAAATTATTATTTAATAATTTTTTTAAATTTAAAATTTAGAAAAGAGAATTTATGACGAGTGACACGTTATTTGTGAATATTAAAACTACATAATTATCAACCGAGCATAAAAACGCTGCATAACTTCGTGACGCTAACCACGCGTTTAATCCGTGAAAAAGTTTTACAATTCACGTTTAAATATAAAAAAGATAAGTAGCAGCCCATTAGAGTCCCACTGCTGGGACTGGGAGGAGGCCTCCTCGCTCATATGAGAGAGGGTTTTTTGAGCATAGACTCACCACGCTGCTCCACTGTGAATTAGCAGGCATAGTACACAAGTGTACTCTCTATTCCGTCATTCTCATAGTCCAACGTGACGGCAATCCGACACGACCGAAGAGAGAGGCGCAGGACCGACGGCTTAACGTGCTCTCACACCGCCAAATATTAACCAACTACGGGCAAATATTGAGAAAATCTTAATAGAAAACTCAATATCGATTTCGAACTGGCTCGACCCGGGATGAACCCAGGACCTCATGTCTGTAGTCGAACATGTAATTATTTTTCTTTTTCAAATAATAATTGATTAAAATTTATCCGTCTATTAAAAGCTCACGTAAAAGCTTTAAAGATTTCTTCGTACATCGTGACTTTATAAAGTTTATGCTTGATGGCGTAAGATTTGACTTTAATTTCTTTTTATATTACAAGTTTTTCATTAACATGCATTGGATTATTAAATAAAATATATCGTAAATTCTTGTAGCAAGTCTAATGATTGGTTGATATTCTAATTTATTGAAAACTAGTTTGTTTATGATAAAATTTATAGTAAATGAAAGTGTACGTCTTTACGTATTTGATTGGACATACATTAGAAAAAATAATCATATTGTCATGTATATGCAAATAAATTATATTGAATAGTATTGAAAGTAAACTAAACCGCTTTCTTTCCGTCAATATTTGATAAATTACATCAAGAATTAACTTATAAAAGGTGTCATATAACTTTTTCTACATGTTAATTTTGTCACGTACAAAATTTATTAAAGAAAACGAGTATGATAACTTATTTACAATCGATTAAGTGTAATAATATTAAGGTTTAAATAACTACCTGTTTTAATTAATTGCCTCATTGGTCTAGTGGTTAGCATGTTCGACTACAGACATGAGGTCCTGGGTTTGAGTCCCGGGTCGGGCCAATTCAAAAATCAATATTTAGTTTTCTATTAATATTTTCTCAATATTTGGCCAAAGTTGGGAAGTTGGCGGTGTGATCCATCCCCGTGCCTCGGAGAGCACGTTAAGCCGTCAGTCCTGCGCCTGATCTCTCTCCGATCGTGTCGGATTCTCGTCACATCGGTCTATGAGAGTGAAGGAATAGAGAGTGCACTTGTGTACTATGCCTGCCAATCCGCAGTGGAACAGCGTGGTGGGTCTAAGCTCTAAAAACCCTCGCTTCTCAGAGTGAGGAGGCCTGTGCCCAGTAGTGGGATGTTAATGCTACTTAATTATATGAAGCCTTTGTCATTAACTATTACTCGTAAATTGTTTATATAGAATTACAATGAAGACGCACGCAGGAAAGAATATTAAAGTTAAAACCTAAGCTCTTAAAGTGCCTCTAAGCCATTTTATGATATAAAGTTTACAGTTTATTTATTTATTACTTAATGCACCCAAAATAAAAGATATAAAATATTAAAAGAGATAAAAACAAACAGATAAAAACTTGTATAATTTAATTTCACTATATTTGACAATTGAAAAGTGCTGTTACAGTTTAGTTACGTAATGAATTTTTGTTTTGATTTGATTAGGAACATTCACAGGCATTTTTTATTGATGACTGGTTAGTGCTTGAGTGCAACCTACTTTGATGGTAATACAGTATCAGATGATCTAACCTGTTGATAATTTATGGGTAACTGTATACGTTTCTATAATAAAATCCCACAAAAAGTTCTAAAGATGTCAATAATAAATTCAAAGTCTTTGTTAAAAGAAAGTTGATAGAAAAATGGTATTATAAGTTGCAAGGTTACTTAGACGATAGAAACGTGTGGGAGTGAACGAATGGCTCTAATTTGAATTGAAATATTGTAAACTAATATGATAATGTAATGATGATGGTAACAAAAAAAAATACCCGACTGAGCTTATTGTGGGTTCTTCTCGGATCAAGGAGCGAAGGAATTTCGTAACTTTAGATTTTAAACCGTTCTTGAATACCATCATCAGACGTATATTAGAATAAGAGTGTGGAAAAAAATATATAATGCGACGCTTCAAAAGTGCTGTAATATGCTTACTTAAATAAAGATATTTTAAGGTTGGTAATTATCCAAAGCCGAAGTTGCCTAGCTGTCCAGAAATAGACAAATTAGATAATACAATTCCCTATATTTACATTTGCAGGAATCGAACTTAGTAGCTTTGCTGGCAAAGCGGATAAATGCACCATTACACTAGCGAGGCTGTCTAATGAAAATTTAAGTAATTAACATGATGAGTATGTAATATTCAAAAACAAAATATACTAGAAATTACTTGAGACGTAATTACACGTGTGAGATTTCTAAACATATTAAAAGATGTAAGTTGCTATGTTTAAATTGGTATATAAATCAATGATAGTGAAGCATTACGCGTTGCGGCGTTATGGCCAGCAATTTATCCATAATTGCTTGCTGTAGTTGACACCACTTTATGGTAAAATGCTTTATAAGCCATATCTTACAGCAGTAACAGTAAACTATCCGTATCAAAGCACCTAATGAGAAGATGCCAATGTTACTGTTTAAGTAAATTAGGTATTACATATAAAATACTTAATTGTAAACCACATAAGAGATAAAATACAAGGTTAAAGAAAAAATATGGAGAAGCTGTGTTATGGACACGATCGTTTGTTGTATGTGAATACGTTTCAGAACAGGTAATATTTTCTTTATCAAATATGTGTTACAGACTTTATTTGGCGTATTTAATTCTTTGATCATTTATCTATCCAGTGGTGTAATTTAATTCCGGATGGAGGTGATAGATATGTAGCTATAACACCAAAATGTATCCCTCAATTTTGCTATCATTGATATGAGATTTTAAAAACATATTCACTTCAAAACCTTAAAGAGGTGGCTTTAACTACTAAGCGATATCTACTATGCGTTACATAAATTATATATATGTCGGAGTGACTGCCTCATTGGTCTAGTGGTTAGCATGTTCGACTACAAACATGTGGTTCCGGGTTCGAGTCCCGGGTCGGGCCAATTGTAAAATCAATATTGAGTTTTCTATTAAGATTTTCTTAATATTTGCCCGAAGTTGGGAAGTTGGCAGTGTGATCCAACCCCCCTTGCCTCGGAGAGCACGTTAAGCCGTCGGTCCTTCGCCTGACCTCTCTGAGAGTACACTTGTGTACTATACCTACCAATCCGTAGTGGAGCAGCGTGGTGGGTCTATGCTCTAAAAACCCTCGCTCCTCGGAGTGAGGAGGCCTGTGCCCAGCAGTGGGACGTTAAAAGGGCTGCTACTTACTTACTTATACAGGTTATTTATAAGATCTGTATAATAAAATATTACAAATAACACACCACACATTTGACTCATCAAACTCGATTGAGCTGTCCTATTACAGATTAAACATGCAAGTGTAATATGCTTTACTACCCGTGTAAAACCAGGAAGGGTCCTTATTGAATTAATATTTGAAAAAAATGTATTAACATAGCGATAAATTATAAAAAAAAATAATTGTAAAGGAGGGTGAATGCAGGCAATATGGTAAATGGTGCTCTGCACGCCTTTATGAAAATCCAGATGGTGTCTCAAAGTACCAGACTGGCTGTGCATGCAGGAATGTTGGTGCCAGTACTTATGTATGGAAGTGAAAGTCGGGTATGGCAGAAGAATCACAAAAGTAAAATAAATGCGGTAGAGATGAGAGCATTGAGAAGTATCAGTGGATTGGAACTGAGTAACAAAGTGGAATAAGAGAACTTTGTGGTATAAAAGAAAAAGTCGTGGCTAAAATTGTGAAACATATGCTTAGATGGTTTGGGCACTTAGAGAGAATGAATGAAAGGATTTATGACTCAAGAGTGAATGGGAAATTTGGAAGGGGAAGATCAAGGCAAACGTTACTGGACCAGATCCAGGACATTATAAATAAGGGCCAGGTCATGAGTACTCTAAACCGACGAACTTCTATTAAAAAGGTTTAAAGAATGAAAGAAGCGAAGGAATTATGCAAGGATCGTGGCAAGTGGAAGGGCGTGGTCTCTGCCTACCCCTATAGGAAGGAGGTGTGATGCTATGTTTGTATATATTGGGAGAGTGACAGTTTTTTTTATATATTGCTGGTAGGTTACAGCTTGATTGTCATTTAAGGCGTTATTCACCCCATATAGTTTTTACACAACATCGTACTGGAACGCAGTCATTTTGCTGGGCTTTACTGGTGGTGTAAGAAACGAAAATCGAATCCAGGACCTCTGTTAGGCAAAATGAAAAAAGTAGTACATGAAATTGCGTTTATTTCTATTTCAATTAAACTTTAATCCGAATTGAATCATGTTCCCGGTAGTAGGTTCAGTTACCGGGCAGATATTTACGGGCGATCACGTCACGAGTGAACACGAGAGTTACTATTTCTTTGCTGCAATTTTATCGCCCTAGTATACTTTCTATCCCTTTTCTAGATTTAGTAACTCACAATTGTATTAATTTGTCTTAAGGCTTTTGCAATCTTAATGAGAGTGTTTAATTATATATAATAAAATGCCTAAGTTATGTAATGAATTATTTTCAATCGAAGAATGTTACCAAAAGCTGCTTAATATAAACTCTAAAACTTTTACAAACTACAAAGACTATTGTTCAACCTGAATACATTTAACAAATAATCATATTATAATGTGAAATGATAAACAATACTTGAACGTAAATGAATTGCATTAACTTACCCCTGCTAATAATATAAATGCAAAAGTAACACTGTAACTGTAAGCTAATTGTGATAAAATTTAGTATAATGATGGATTAGATCTTGGAAATGATATGGATTGCCTTTTAATGAAAGAAAAGCTGAAATGATAAACAATGGAACTTGTACGTCGCCATTTAGGGAATAAGGTTGAGAAAGGCCTGACGAGAGCATTACGAAAAGTGTAATCAGGCGAGATGAACGATAGGTTAGAATAAGGTTTAAGCATTTTAAGAAGATAAAAAGAGTTACGTTTAACATCTAAGGTGTGGCCGGTTTGCAGGTTACAAAATTACTCTAGAGGTTTTCTCATAATGATTTCTATCATCGAAAAGCACCGAATTAAGCTCAAGTCTTACACATAGACCTTAGTAGTGAAACTGTGACTCTTAACTATTTTCCTGGATAATTTGAAACTATTAGACTATGTTCCCCGTATATGAACGTCTGTCTAGAAGAAAAAATGAAAACCGCAGACAGTAACCTAACAAGTTTACGTAATGCACATCCAAATGACCTAGACCGTGATCTAGAATAAGCTCATCCTTCCCACAATCCAGTAACTTCATCTGCAAGTGTCACCGCAAATGCGAATATAAGTAACTGACTCATATTTCACAACACTTGACGACATTTAATATTGTTTTTAATGTATATATCCTTATACATTATAAGACATAGATCAAATTAATTTTGTTCAGTGGACGTCCAAAGCGTCTGTCTATTTGTTCGAGTTAACCTAAAAACCATAGAACGAATTTTCATGAGATTATCACTAATAGATTGACTGATTTCTAAAGAAGGTTTTGATATTTAATTTGTCAAGATTTTATGAAAATTGGTTGAAATATAATGAAAATTGTTGTAAGTGTTGGAATAAATCAAGCCTGAAAGTTCTCTTCGAAAAGCTTGCCTGATCGCTAAGAGATTTGACTAAATAATGTGTGGTGGAATATTTTATTTAACTTTTATAGATGTATAAAAAAATTCGACATTTTTTGAGATCTATATTTTAATGTCAAAATTGTCACATACATTGTATTATTTAGAAAGTTCTTGATTAATTAAGGACTTATATTCATTGTTAATATTATAATAATTAGGTATTTATATCAACATGCATTGTATGTTCCCGCATGCGCGTGTTTGTGCGCGTGCATGCACGTGTGCATGCTCATGTATTAGTGTGCGTAAACATGTATGTGAATTTCATGATAATATTTATAATTCATAAAAGGATATATATATATATATAATTTATATTAAAATGTATTTACTCTGACAGTAATAAATGTAATTTCCTTCGGTAATAGATATAAAAACACTCAATCCTATGGGTTTTTGGTTCCTTCAATTCATAAGCATACCTAAAAATAATAATATCTCCAATGTTTGGATATGATGTGATGGGAGGCTTCCCCTGTGGCAGATACTATCCAATCTACTAAAATTTGTAACCAAGCTTAAAAACTACATTCCAGTAGTAACCATTAAATTACTTTTTACCAGATTATCACGCCAGTATCTTAGACTGTGAGAACAGCAATCTTATTTGTCAAATATTTATTGAAATTATTTACATTTATTTGCTTCTCATATACTTAAAGTTATTTAATATCAGCCGAATCGCTCTCATAAATAATTAAGTTCAATCACATTTTTATGAATCGTTTAGAATTGATTTTTATGAGGAACGAAAAGGCGGCAAAATAAACACAAGTTTAAAGACAGTTGCTCTACTGAATTAATTTAAATTTATGGAGCAATCAATTGCGGCACATTAAAGAGATACATAATCCTGTTTTTGCCTCATTAATCAATTTTTTTTTTCAAATTTAAATAGTTTACTTAGAGATATGGATACACATGCAAAAAAGTCATGGATAAAATTTATTTTATGTTATTTAAATAAAAAAAGTGGAACAAACATATTTCTAGAAAAGAACACGATACCCACGGCTTATTTTTCAAATTACTAACAGGTTAGCTATTGACAATGAACTCATCCGATGGTAAGTGACCAAAAAAAAGCGCTAAGTTATTACACTTTCTCGTGGCAGCATTTCTTTGCTGGTAGTGTTATAAGTAGCCTCCACCAAAGCATCCCACCTATTATGATACAATAGAGTACTTTTAAAGTCATTAATATATATAAATCACCATAAAACCACTCTACCCTATTGAAACGTAATATTTAAAACAGAAATACTTTTTTCCTGCCACCTTCAAGAGAATATTGGCATTTATCTAACTTTTTATTAATTATAACTACTTTTATCCTAATATTGATTTACTTTAATTTTAATGTTAACATCGGAATAATCACATTCATCTAATTATCACAAAATAAAGTCGAATAAACTGGTTTCATTGCTTTTAAGGATTCACTGCTAAAAGGAAATGGACTAATTAACATTAATAACATTGTTTTAAATTGTTTTCATATATTTTAAAAAGAATTTACTAAAGTTGTAATAGGTGACATGTGATTTTAATTGTTATGTATAGAATGAACAAAATTTACATAAATACCAATTAAAATAATTTTTATTGTAATATATAATAAAACGAGTATGAGAGAAAGAAAATGTGTGCTTGCTATTTTTCTTCTTGCCCCTACAGTAATATAAGAAATGTAACTCACTCTCTCTCTTTCTGTCTTCACGAACTTATATCTTCCGTTCAACTTTCGTTCGCCTTGCCCAATCACACTTTTCGTAACGCTATTGTAATTTTATAGCTTACTCCCCAAGTCAAGCGTGCGTAAAGAAGTTTTACTTCAAAAATTAAAACAATATACTTAGTACCTTTGTTTTATGTTACGTAAAAGTTGAAAGAGTCTTAATAAATATTATTTAAAATAACTAGAGATTTGCAAATATTTAGAACTTACGAATGATTCGTTTTAAATCGAATGTTAATATTCAATTCGAAATCCATATTTCTAGTAACTCGATTTTTATTTCGATTAATTCGAATATTTTCCGAATTATTCGCAAACTATTATAATTGAATTTTAGAGTATTTTCAATTCAAGGTCTCTTATGTCTAAAATTAAAATATAAATTTAACTGTCTATATACATTTTATTAAAACCATGAAATATATTTACACAAATAGAACAATTATTATAGTTTTTCAATAATAATCTTTCACTTTCAGCCGAAGTACATTTTTTAAACGAAAATTATATTATTCGTACAACGTATATTGAGATATACGATTTAAATTGTTTTGATAGAAACAATTGAAAATCCAGATATATTTCTAAAATTCGCGAATTAGTCGATTTTTTGGTATTATTCGATTCGTACGATATTCGCACACTCCTAAAAATAATCCTTAGATGTAGATAAAATAAACCCTATATTTTCAAGTTAAGTGTAATTATTTATATATTATTTGGTAAACAAACAATTACTATATAACTTAAAAACTATATTTCAACTAAATACACTAAAATCTGTCAAGTTTCCACTAATTATTGAGACATACGTAGCATAACATTGATATAGATTATCTAGAAATACGTAATATTTAAGAAGTGTATGTAATAAAGTTTAACTTTTTGTAGGTTACAATGGTTTGCTTTATTGGAATATCGTTCCCAGGCTTTATTACTAGATCACTCAAATATATAAAATCGAATTTGATTAATAAAGCTTACATGCCTCCAGTCCCGCTAGGTGGCTAATGCATTTGACCTCCCATACTCGGGTGTTACCATTTGAACTATGCTTTTAATATCCAACAACAAATCACCATAGCATTTTCCCATTACCCATCAACCAGCAGTCACGACAAATTTTATAAGCATTACCAACTATCCATCAAACAAACATCGAATTACTACAGCCATTCGACATTCATTACGCGTTTAAAATGAAAGGTTAATCGTGCAATTCGTTGTCAGAAGGCATTAGTCTCGAAACAGTTCGTAAGAAACCCACCCATAATTTATTCAGACGAGATTGGAATGATGTATGGACCAGCGTCAAATATCAAATCGTTACATTATAAACACCCATTTCACAATTAGACGACTACATTTAAATAAATTTACGTCAATTTACAATAGGTCCACTATAAATCTAATTATATTTTTCTGAATAATCGCCTTTGTATTATTTATAGCGTTGTGCGCGAAATAAATTCGTGTTAACGATTAAATGATGAAAGTTGATCGTGGGATCTTGTTTGCGTAATTTGATTTTTATAGTCATTATCTGTGCGTAAAGTCTTTAATGGATACAGATTATACATGACAAAAATATTAGTGTTATAAATACAGCGTTCTTGAGTACTCTGTGGTCGTGATTTATAGTGATTCTTTTTACTTGGTTAATTAACATTGCTTAAAGAATATCCGTACTTTGCTGAATAATAATAAGTAGCAGTCAATTAATGTCCCATTACTCGGCATAGGCATCCTGACTCATAGAAGAGAGATTCTTTAAAGCATAGTCCCACCACGCTGTTCCACTGCGGGTAGGCAAGCATAGTGCAGAATTGCACTCTCTATTTCTTCACTCTCATAGACCTTCGACAGCTTAACGTGTTATCTAAGGCACGGGAGTGGAGCACACCGCCAACTTCCGCACTTCGAACAAATACTTACAATTTTTTAACAGAAAACTGAAAATCAACTTATGACTGGAAGCTAAGCCCCCATACTTGTAGCTGAAGACCAATGAAGCACTCAGCAGAAGCTGTAATATTCTATATTTTCTTATCAAAAATCCATATTGTGTCACTATTCTTTCAGTGCAGTGATGGAGTTTGCGTCATCGTGATTGTCTTGGATTATAGCAGTCCTGTGCTAGATTTAAGTCTCTCACGTCTGTGTCCTTTAGGTTAGCGACTTTGTGTTGGCCTCTGTTCTTCTTTTGGGGCAGGCGGAGAGTTTCTGTTTGTTTGACCTTCATCGTCATCGCTTCTTAGACTTTTGGACGTCCACTGCTGGACAAAGGTCTCATCTAATATTATCCTTAAGCCCGACCTTGCCCGACCAACCTATTGTACATAGACTAGCTATAAGCGATCCTCTGTATATCGTGTATGTTTAACTAAAACATCACACAAGTCAAGACATCATCATTTCCATATACTTCATTCCTAAAGGTTGTGCCTGCTTTGGTAAACCTTAGAAGCCTCGGCTTGTTTTAGGGCTGTTGAAACCACAAGTCTCGTTATACTATTATTTGGCCAGACTAATAGGTAGGCGAGCGACCCCTTGGTCTTTTCCCTTCGACCTTACTACCAGAAACAATTTCTCTTGGTATCGGGTGTTGGATAGCCTCGTTGTTGATTCAATTTCCTAAATTAATTCCGCCTAGAATAAAACCCAGGAACTCTGCTAGCCAAGCACCACCATTAAGTGGGTTCAAAACATAATTATGTTTATATCAAAGTTTATTTTACATAGACACATCATGCAATTATTTTTGTACGAAACAATTTGTATATATACAGTTAATATTTCCGCTTAAACCATAAAAAGCATGTTGAAACGTGAGAGATTTCTAACGTTTTATTTATTTCTCATAAAGGTTGGAAACCGATTTCATAATGTAAACATAAGGCGGACGTCCTGTCCTTTCTCGTATTAGCATAATTTAGTGAATCACTAATAATCAGGTTTCGCATTTGTACAATATTGTAACATCAGCGGATGTTAACGGTCGAAAAATACGTGAGAAACCAGAAAATGGTGAGTGATTTACCTATTGCCGGCTTTTTTTATTGCTAACAGATTAGCACTTGATTGTGATCACACTTGGCAAGAGACAATTTATATCTTATGGTTTCTACACAGCATCATACTGGAACACAACTACAGTTTGTTCACGTTAAGAATGTAGTGAGTCTTCTAGCCCCGACCCTTAACCAAGTAAAACCAATAATCGAATCATTTCAAATTATAAGCTCAAGTTCACAGTAATCAGTTGAAGGAAGTTTGATTGGTTAGAGGGCGGGGCTAGAATAATGACTCACAGCATTCTTAACGCAACAAATTATAGCCACGACCGAAGCCTTCCACCAGTCTCAGACAAATTATAAAATGCAATTTCCTAAATCAGTCGTACCAGCTGTCGAATATATTATGATTTATTATTAAGTAGATTATAATATTATAGATCAATCTTTAATAGAATATACATGAAGTAAATCAATGTATATATAAGCAAAACTTTGTGAGATTAAGATTATTATAAAACACATAGAAATACATTAAACATAAACATTTCGATTTATATGTACAGTAAAAAAAAAGATTATTTTTAATATTAAAAACATTGATAAAATCAAGTATTTTCGGGATTTACGTCTCGTAAAATAGTAATTGAAATTTTGTATATAACTTTGATTATTATATTAAAATATTTCTTTCTTATTTATTATCGGGATCTTTGATTCTCTTATGAGACTGTAGAAGACCCATCGTACCATAGCAATAACTTATCAGAAACTACACACGAACATTTTACATCATAAAATTGTTTAATGTTAATTTATACATTAATTTTGTCTGGGATGTCGATGTGTACAAATAACTTTGAAATTGGTTGAATGTAACTATCATATAGTTCTTATATCCATTATAATTAGAAAAAAAAAAACTATTATAAATTAAATATAAATGGGGTGTGGCTGTCTTATGGACACGTCCGTTTGTTGTATATGAATACGTCTAGTAAGAGGGTTTCCCCCTCCGCCGCACGCATTGTGTTACAATTATTACTTACCTTAATAAATTCGTTGTTCCTTTAGCTATCCAGTGGTGTTACCAAATTTTGAATGGAGTATATAGATATGTAGCTACAACACCTAAATCTATCCCCCGATTTTGTTATCATTCATTTTTTTGAATTGCCAATCTATGACGAAATTCCAACAATATACGCGATAAAATACATTTGTCTCATCATAAGTAACTATCGCAAGAGTCTAAGTAAAAATTATTTAAAATCTCCTTTCGATATAGATGAAATAAACCACATATTCCCAAAATGTTTTCCCATAAAACCCAGCTAAAGAAACTAACGTCATACAATATCCTAGAGATCGTAACGTGATCGACACGGTCCGTTTGTATAGCTTTCCTATTCCCATGATATCGATATGGCATTAAAATAGTGGAAAGCAATATAATATAACCGGTTTTGTTTTAATGTTAAATAGCAGTAAATATATTGCGCCTACTGAATTATATACTCTTGAAGTTGACGATCCAAATTAGAAATCAATTTATAAAGTAAACAAGTACAACCAACAATGTTGTTATATTTATTACGTAGATAAAGACAACCACGAACCTGTACATTACAGGTTCGTGCTTGTCTTTAATCTTATCGTATACCAATTAAAAAACTCATAATATAAATTCCATAAATACTTATAATATAAGTTTCCATCAATAGGACAATAACATTTATCATAAAGTCGGTTTGCAATTTACTTTTCAATAGCAATATAAAGATAAATCATACACATTCGCTGCTATAAGGGAAGTATTTGCTGGTAGGTAAGCCTACATTAAAAAGGTAAGTAGCAGTCTATTAAGAGAGAGAGAAAACACTTTATTGCACACAAGATAAAAATAAAAAGACATAAACTTAGATACTTTTTACTATATTAAGGTCCTATTACTGGACACAGTCCTTTTCTCTTATAGGAGAGAGGGTTTTAGATACTTAGATCCATCATGCTGCTTCACTGCGGGTTGACAGACAAAACTTGCATTATTTACTAAATATTATTTACCGGGAATCAAATCCAAGACTCTAGAAGCAAAACCACCAATCGAAGCCATATGTAAAATCATTGAAATATTATTTATTGTACTCGAAATATATAAGACAATTAAAAGAAAGCTGCTTTGGAGGAACAGTGATATAATTAAAGGAGCTTATTTTTAGAGAGAGCTTTTTGAAAGATTAAATCAATTGAAAAACTTTTTTGCTAATCATCATATATGGGTTTTAAAACAAACAAACTTTCTACTAAAATGTATTCTTCCATGTTCTGAATTATTAGACACATAACTCAAAGAAGGTTATTTTGAGGCAGAGGCTTCTAAAAGTTTAAATGAACTAACTATATATTATGCTATGTTTCGAATATTTTTTTAAAGGTTTGCACTGTGTAATTATTCGTCCTAAGCAGAGGTATATATTAGAAATGTATAAGACATGTAAGAAAGCTGCTTTAGAGACATAGCGACACAGTTCAAAGAATCTAATTTTAAAGGTAAGCTTTTTGAAGGTTTAACTTAACTAATAACAATGTTATTAAAGAATATTATGCTGATACGAATATGAGTTTTAAACACAAGCAAATAATTTATGTAATCTGTATAATTATTAATCTGAAATAACTAAAATTACGATCTTTAAAGTAAAAGCAAATAAGTAAATTCTATAAAATAATAACCAAAAGGTGGTATAAACTATCAATACAAAATAATTCATTAAAAGTCCATTAAAATAGGCAAAAATACAAGTTTAATCGAACTCGACATTTCTAACACACCTTACGGAAACTCTGCACCTTTCTCTACAAGCTAATTGGTTATAAATTATTACTATTCATTAAAATAAGGAAACGAAAAAAAAGCGAAGGCATGCCCAAGTTTTAACACATTAGCAAATAAAAAAAAACATATGTCTTTTCATTCACATTGATAATTTTATCGTGAACACCATTAGAGCAGGTATATTTTTTTATAACGATTTGCACCAGTTTGATGGTTGTTTTTATGGTTTTAATGCAATTTCGCTAATGATGAATTGGATTGAGGTTTTTGGAAAGCTTTTTTTTATGAAATGAGCTTTTGTAAAGCTGACCCTATAGTCTTCAATTTTTTTGAATGTAAACCTCATAAAAACTTACACAAGTTATTGATATTTAAATAAACATTTGACTTAGATATCAAATTAACAGTTTTTTTAAATACATGTTAATTAAAATATTTTCCTTTGATACGAAACTAAAGATATTTTTTTAATTTCATGTTCAATACAAGAAACAGACATGTGGGTTTGAAATTATAATATGTTTTTATTCAAGTTAAAAGCAGCAATTTATTTTACATTAAAAGCTTTACTCATTGTAATGAACACTTTTTCGTAGCACAATTATGTTAATTTTGCAAAACATATGGTTTAAATCTTTTTTGCACAAAAATTAATGTAAATATATCAATATTCCTGGTAATGTATTAAGAAGCAAAAGCCTTTAAATATAAAGAGAGAAATCGATTTATTGTGGCATGAAATCCTTTAAGTAAACAAACTAAATAAAAATAAAATCTTGGTGTGTATTCATCACCGCAAATTTAATTATACCAAAAACAAATATTTCCAACAAATAATAACATTTACAATATAAATAATGATAATCTTTAATAAGTATAAAATGAAGTGGCTTCCTCTGTCTGTTCGCTTGAACCTTTTAAAAACTGCAATAGATTTTGATGCAGTTTTTAGAAATAGATAGAGTTATTCAAGAGGAAATAATATATCTATAATATATACAGAAAAACTGAGAAAATTGTAATGTCCTAAGAAACAAATTTTTGTGCGCTTAAATTGCAAACTCTGGCTACGAGGTAGATCAAATTAATGTTTTACAGAATCGTATACCTTATATATATAAAAACGTCCTCGATGGTATAGGTTTATCTCTAAAAGACGCTCCTCTCGCTCCCCAATCAAATGATCGTTAAATTATTATGTAAATATATTAAAAGGTATAATTTGAAGTTGTAAGAAACGTATTTTAGTTTGTTGGTTAAGACTGATCAAAATAACCTATATAATATGCTATATGGATATATACTCGTATCACTAAAAATTTACTTGATAATGTCTGTAGTCTATTCTAATGTTTGTTTTGTTTGTTTGTAGCGTTGATGTGTTTGTCGTGCATGTATAATATAGCAACTGAACAATCTCTTCGAAAAGCCACTTCTACTTTGAAGTAATAATCAATTGATATAACCTCATTCATGTTGTCTTCTCCACTATACCGACATTGGCAAAATTACTGCTATTAATATAAAGCAGTATAAAGAGCCATAAATCAAAGAAGAAGAAAAGATAATCCACGGTAACCATTTTTATCTTTTGAATATTACAAAAAAAATATGTATTATTTACCAAGCTATTTTATACAATACAATATTGTTAATTATCCAATGAAATGTGCTTGACAGTATTTGAATAAAATGGATATCTTAATAGATATCAGCGATTTAAAAAGCAGAAGCCTTATTTTAAGACCCACTTTGAAGTGTACACAGATGCAGTAGCACGGGTAAGTTATTTGTGTATAAAATAACGATAGTTATGTATTGACAGTAATGTTATATTAAATAATGGGTTAAATGCATGAGTAACGCATTGCCTATTAATCTCTCAACCCCCTATTCGAAAATAAGTGACTTTACTCGAAAGAGCGTTACATAATCCAGTGTATCAGTTCAACTTTATTCAATACCTATTAAATAAAATATACAACGCGCGTAAAGAAGTTTTCGCTTCAAAACGTAATAAACAATTCAAAATAATTTATTACACACTTTCAAATAATCAATATTGCAAACAGTCTAGGACAAAATTAATCATTCACTGAACCAATAAGTAATGCCCACAAACCAAATACTTTCTAACGCAAACTGAAGCACCATCAAGATTACCCTATAAGCTGAGGTGTAATCAGACGAGAAGCTTAGGGCTAGTTCAGACAGTAGTTTATTAACTCTGTTCAGTTTAATTTAGAAATACTAGTTGTGCACGGCGATGTCACCCACGTAATCCCATACCGTAACCTCCCCCCCCTCCAAACGTATTATTGTGCAAATATATCGATGCAGATAAATCAATAGAGAAGAAATACGTTTCACCACTATTTCTACTAGCTTAAACTAGCTGTTCCTAACATCGTCACTCGTGTAGTTCCCAGTTTTTTAGGAAAAAGGGGCAAACTGGAATTTCCCTTGATAGTATGCTAACTCAACTGTGAATACTTTTGAAATTATTTTTCAGTTAAGTAGAAGCCCCTTCATCTTACTGCTGGGCACAGGCCTCATCACTTATAGGATAAAGTGTTTTTAGAGCATAGTCCCACCACGCTGCTACACAGCGGGTTGGCAGGCATAGTACTCATGTACTCCAGTGTGCGCTAGTCCTTCACTCTCATAGTCCGATGTGATGGCAATTCGACATGACCGGAGAGAGTTCAGGCACAGGATCAAGGGCTTAACGTCCTTTAATGCTTGCCAGTGAAGTTGGGTGGTGGGCCTTCTTTTGCGAAACCGGCATCACGCTGAAGGAGGCAAATAAAAGGCTAAGCAAGCGGTTGAAGCACTTTATCGCCGTTGGAGGAGGCTTGGTGGCAGAAGTCGTGCTTTTGCGTTTCATGATTCACCCTATAGAGTGGTAGGAGGACCTACAAGGACGTAGATGACATCCGGGTCACTACAGTGGTCTGCGGTTAGAGAATCTCTAGTGATCTCGCTAATTGATTAAAAGGGATCTGCTGGGTTTTAGGAGGAATTCTGTTATCTGTGAGTCCCACACAGTAAAGGCATTTTCCTAGGCAAAAAATAAATAAATAAAGGACACGGAGGTGGAGAACACTGCAAATTTCTCAACTTCAAGCAAATGTTGAGAACATCTTAATAGAAAACTCGGTTTTTGAATTGGCCCGATCCTGTACTGAAACCCAGGACGTCATGTTTGTGGCCGAATTGATTGAGAAGTTGAAATGATTGAGTTTAATCTAAAAGCATTTTTGCCTTTTTAATGAAATCAGTTTGAGGCTCATCGATTGGATAGTTTCTAATTCTATAACGGACGTATGTAGAAACAATTTTTGTGTTTTATATTTAGAAATAAGAGATTTATAGATACGTGGAGATCGATGTTAAACTGTCCGCTTGACCATACGTTTTGAAAGAGGAAAGTGACGTTTCTTAATTTATATGACAAACTAGTCTTGAGCGCTTATAAAAAAAGAAGTCAGATTGTAGATATAGTGTCTATGACAGTTCATCTTGATGTACCGTATTAGAACAATCTCGTCACATTTCAAGTGGGTCAAAATGTCATTAGCCAGAAGAGAAGCTTTCGGCTCTGACTAAAAGAATATATGTATAAAAGTTATGCTAGTAATTAAAATATTTAAGGCTTTTTAGATACAAATTTATGTAGGTACCTACCTATTAACACAATTAGCTGACTCGTGATTTGAATGAGAAAAAAGTTGGTGAGCACAAAAAAAGCTATAATGAGCCAACCTTAAAAGACAGATAAATGTAGTCAAAGACTTTTTTTTAGAACTTTTAAACGAAAACAATTCCGCCATACATAACTTTTGCTAAACTTTAATTGTTTACGCAGTGCACGCAGCTGAATCTCACGAAAAGAAAAACTCGACATTGAAACATTCTTCATTAGTACACCGCTTCTATTGGTCTTGACGTGATGATATATAGCCTATAGCCTTATTCAATAAATGAGCTATTTAACACTGAAATAATTTTTCAAACAAGACTAATGGTTCTGGAGACAAGCGCCTTCAAACAATCAAGCTCTTCAGTTCGAATTGAGTGCAATTTGAGCACGCTCAAAGAAAAAAATTGAAGTGACTTTCTATACTCTTAGTAAATTGGGTAGACCTATATATACGCGGTATCAGTCGCGTAGTTCCCTCATCGGTGGAAATGTGAGAAAAGCCGTGTCTGTCGAAATTACAAAATTGGTGACTTTACTTATGATTGTCTTTCGAGAATAATTTTAATAAAAACGCAGTGAGTGAATGAGTAAGTTTGGTGGTCTAAAACCAACTTTGCATATTTACCCTTGCAATGAAACTGGTTAGGGGTAACATCGGTTGTATGTATATACTTGCCCTTATGACTTGTATCTGTAACTGACATTACAAATCACAGGGCCTTTCAGCCAATTGGTTCCGTGTAAATAATTATATTTTATTGCAGCGTAGTAACGATAACACCTAGAACATAATTCCTAACCTAACTAGTCCGGACCTTGCAGCTTGCGATATGTTCGTATTATGCTAATAAATCTATAAAACTTTAATATAAAAACAATAAATGTAAAGAGAGGCGATTCTTTAGATTTATTGGTGACTTAGTTACAGCATATGCTTTGTTACAGCCGAAATAGAAATGTACGCTTCCTTCTTAACTTTTTCGGAATTTATTGCTCAATTTTGTCCAAACAACAATATCACCTTCTCCAGTAATCCACAGGAGAGCAGAGTAAAGAGTGTATCTTCTATAAACCTTCTCTCCTAAAAATGAGGACGGATTTTATCCAAACATCAATACCACTTTCTCCAGCAACTCACAAGAGAGCAGAGTGGTGACTGTATCATCTACGAGTATAAATCCTCTCTTCTAAAAGTGAGGACGGGTTTTGTTCAAACATCAATATCACGTTCTCCAGCAACCCACAGGAGAGCAGAGTAAAGAGTGTATCTTCTGTAAACCCTCTCTCTCCTAAAAATAAGAACGGATTTTGTGCAGACACCAATAATACTTCCTTCAGCAACCTACAGGAGAGCAGAGTGGTGATTTCATCCTGTATAAACCCTCTCTCCTAAAAATGAGGACGGATTTTGTCCAAACATCATTACCACTTTCTCTAGAAACCCACAGTAGAGTAGTGTGGTAACTTACCACACTGCAGGAGAGCAGAGAGTTAGGTGTATCCTCTGTAAACTCTCTCACCCAAAAGTAGGAAGGGATTTTGTGCAAACATCTAGTTACCCACTCTACTAAGAGTTAAGAGACCTGTGACCAGAAGTGGGAGCTTGATAGGTTGCTATTACTTAACCTTACTTTACGTTGTGGTCAATAATATTATTCTAAATAATTTATATCATTGCCTTTTTAAATGTGAGCTGATATTAGTGTTACATAGTGAGCGTTACAGAAGCGAGTGTGACGGCTCAGGCACATTCAATATCCGTAAAATGAAGTGGTTTAAGAAGTGTTTACTATATAGTATTAAATTCTATAAGATCCCTAGAAGAAAACCATAAAGAAGTCAAATTATTACCATAATACAATAACATATCATCCCATGTTTATAGGTCCAGCTTTCAAAACCGCATTATGCGGAATACACCCAGGAGCGGTGCAAGTTTTTACTATTCATTTGGATGGCATTATGCAGGGGAGACATGAATATTTAGCGCACGCTAGTCGATTTTAATCAGCGTGTGATTTATAATGTTTGTTTGTTTATTGCAGATCTTGTTATGAGAAACAAGGCTTAGCTTCTAACATAAACGTAAATGAGCTTTATTGCACAAATAGCAAAAGGCGAGCTTAAAGCTATAAAGCTTTATCTACCAGCCAACTTTTATGGTCAAAGAAAAATCCTAGGTAGATGTTCTATTTTGTTGGTGTTTATTAAAGACAGATTAGGGATGAACTATGATAACACCTGATGGTAAGTGGGTATAGGATAGAAGCGCGCTAATTTGGTAAGAGGCAATTATGGTTTCTTTGCAGGAAAGATAATTTTTTTTTGATCGTGAATTGTTGAGAGGCTTTGGACGGGGCTAGTTATGCTTTGTTAAACTATTAAGAGATAAAGTACCTCTTTCCAGCTACTTTTTTAATTAGCGCACATCCATCTTTGACTCAATCATCACTTACCATCCCTTAAAATTACAATTAAAGTTTTAACATGACTGCAATAAAAACAACTTATAATATCAACTTTGTGACACTCTTTTAGCATATTATTTCTTTTTATTTAAAAAGTTGACTGACGGTTTTTGCAAGTACAGTTACCGAGTTCGATTCTCTATAAGTGATTGCATTTATTACCAACTTTAATCTCTGGACTGGTAGATTCGGTCGTGGTTTATAACTACCTCATCAGCAAGGAGGAAAAAAATTGCAATACGACGCTATATAGAGAAGGATTGTACAAAAACGAGTACTAATTCTACAGAAACGAAATCTTGTATACAATCTGGTTAAATTATATTTACTTTCAAATTATATTCTACAATAAATAACCGAAGTATAGGCTATAATCTAACTTAAATTACTATTTGTAAGATATAATAACATATATTATTTAATCGCTTGAAGCAATTCAGAGTTTTACATAGTTGAATCCCACACAAAACTTTCACTTTCTTAAGTATATTTATTATTATAGTAGTAAATTTATATAAATATTGTAATAATATTTATATAAATTTAAGTATTTAAATTAACTTAAAGTATGTTATTTTATGAGTTAATTGAAAAACAACATTGTTGATACGCGTCATGTACTTATAACTAATTCATTAGAAAGCCAATGTACTTTATTGCAAAATATAATTAAAATATATATACATTACGATGGTATTTACATATAAACGATCAACTTGTATTTTAGACATTCAGAACTTATTGTAAATTTGATGAATATCAACCTATGTTATCTCTTTTTAATCATATAGCTATTAAAATATATTAATTCAAAAAACTTGTACCATGGCCATGGATATAATAATAGCTTTCTTTGAAAGTTAGGTAAAGAACAGCCTATTAAAGTCTCAATACTGAATACATATCTTCTTATATGTAGGAGACAGGGATTTTTGAGCAAAACACCCAACACTTTGCTCCCCTGAGAGGGACAAAATCCCGGCTCAATCGTAAGAGAGATGGGTTCTAGAGTTAACATTCACCACGTGTTAACAGTCCTGTGGGTTGCTCAACAATCTTCTATTGATCTTTGGACAAAACCCTTCCTTAACCTTAGAAGAAAGAGTTTTTAGAGTATACAACCACAAGTCTAATCCCCTGAGAGATGCCCGGGAATGTTATATTGATCTTCAGATAAAACCCCTCCTTAACCTTAAGATAGAGGATTTTTATAGGAAACACCCACCACTCTTCTCTCCTGTGGGTTGCTCGAGACAATCATATTGATATTTGTTATTCTCTTTATCCTTAGGAGAGAGTGCATTTAGAGTACACAACAACAACCTGCTTTCCTATGGGTTGCTGGAGAAAGTGGTATTAATGTTTGGACAAAATCAGTCAATAAATATTGCAAAGGTTAAAAGAAATCGTGCATTTCTGTTTCGGTTGTAACAAAGCATATGCAAAAGTTCCACAAGAGATTTAATCTAACACAAAGTAACCATAAAATCGAAAGAAACGCCCGTCTTTATACTTCGCCGACGTATTAATTGTCTATTTTTGTTACTTTATGAACAATAGGTGATTACGCCTTTATAGAAAGCTAGTGGCTCGGAGGGAGGTCATTGTGTTTGGCCCTCGAGTTATCGATGAAATGATATCGATATCAATTAAATATCGATTCAGCGACTAACAAGGGGCCATCTGTTTCCGATTAATTAAAATTGAATCAAAAGGCCCAGTTTAATATTGATGCATGCATTTTATTATTGATCACGTAACGCGGACTATTAAGGTAGTGTATATTTCACTTTTCCTAATGAGCCGGAGATATGCATTAATATACTGTCAAGTAATATAAAAATTTGATTGCCTCATTGGTCTATTACTCAGCTTGATCGGCTACAGACATGAGATACTGGCTTCGAGTCCGCAATCTGGCGAATTCTGAAATGGATATTGAGTTTTCTGTTAAGATATTCTCTGTATTTGCCCGATTTTGTATGGTCGGCAGTGTGCTGTACCCCTTCTACTGATCTCTCTCCGATCGTGTCGTATTGCTGTTACATCGAACTATGAGAGGGAAGGAATAGAGAGTGCACTGGTTGCTAACCCACACTGGAGCAGCGTATTGGGTCTATGTTCTAAAAAACCCCTTGCCTATGAGTGAGGAGGCCTATGCCCAGCAGTGGGACGTTAAAGGGCTCCTACTTACCTTTAATTCAATTAGCACGAACTTTTTAAACTTTTTATACAAGAACTGGAAATTAAGTATAAATTTAGTGAAGATGTTTTACTTATTTGACAGACTGATGAAATAATATAGATTATTACTACACAACAATTTTTTATAATAAAAACAAGTAATATAGTTGATTTCTACACCAATTGGTACGAACTTAAAGTCGCTACGTAGAAAGAATTATTTAAGGCTCTTACTCGAGCTTTTAACCGATGGCCTTGCATAATTATATACCATAGGTAATTTAATGCATTATTATTAAAAAAAAATGTATAAGAAGAAAATTATATCCACTGACAATAAAAAGTAATAACTTAAATGAGAGATTGAAAAATTTATATAAGTTATATACGGGAATATTGTGTTTTAATAAAGGGTTGTGAATAATATAAGACAATTTCATTTATGTTTAACATAGTATAAGGTATTAAACGATACAAGAACAGTCAACAAATAGTTTGTAACGTTCACACATTAACACAATTTACTAAGGGATCCGATAATGTGGAACTGCTTTATAAAGCTCGAGGCGTCAAACGATATTTCATTATAAGTTGTTTATTGCCGCGTTTGAATATTTTGTATATTAATATTTACTAGAGAAATGTTTGCTACTTAGATTAGGTTCAGAATTATTATATACACAATATAAAATATGTTTAAAATCTAAATAAATTGGCTGTCTTAAATTTATTTATACTGTTTATTTAAGCTGCTTGTGTATTTTATACGAAATTCATGTTTTCTGTGAACTCATGTGATGATAAGATAATTATAATCCTTAGGTTGCCCATGTCAACTACCAGTTGGCAAGGCTGATTTGAAGTAGATTGATTGATTGTTAACTACTAGTCGATACGATAGTTCTTTCACGTGCAATCAGAAATATTAGCATCTATTTCTTTTTAAGTCATAATGTGTATTATCTTTTTCGCTTCTCGGTAATTATCGTAACAAAATATGAGTAGAGATAACACCAGACTATAGAAAAAACAAAAAAAAATCAGTTACAAAGTCACCGTTACTAACGGTTCATGTGTCGCGTCAAAGCTTTTTGTGGTATTTTATAAACTGTGAGTGTTTATTATTAATTATTATAAGTGAAGTGAATAATAATGAAAACTAAAATACTTTTTAAGATATGAGCCTACAAATACAAGGCAGACTTTTTTCACTATCTTAAGCTTCAGCGCAACACCAGAGTCTTAATTTAACAAACAAAATATAACATTGTAAAGATTGTCTAATAACAAACATCAAAATGATAACATTAGGTAGCCTTTCGTAAATATTTAAGTCCCAGGAACCAAAAAACGTTCGTGCGGGCCGAGGGAGGTGTTAAAAAGTACGGGCAATTAATAGGGGGCCAATAAAACGCGGCCGGGCAGTCTAAGGGATAGGCTAACTTAACAAGTGATTGATAATAATATTTACTTTAAAGCTCCTAGATAATATACTACACTGCACACATAACTGCAAATTTTGCTACGTGGCTAATTTATTGATAAAGTTTTTAAGCTTACCAGGGTCAAAGCCTGACACAAAGCTCAAATTGTAGGGTCGTCAAATTGACTATGTATATATAAGGTAATGTAATTAGTAGGCTTTTAACGTCCCAACGCTGGATAAAGGCGTCTTTATTCACGGGATTAAAACGTGAGTTTCCTCATGGTATTTTCCTTTATCGAAAGCTCAATATTGGATTGGAAAGAACAATTAAGCACGTAAGTTTCATTATTTTTGTATTCAATTGAGAATCCACGTATCCACATCATGGCATATGCATAGATAGTAATAGATAATTCGTTTTTCTACGTCTTCACTTGCCTCTAAAAAGTAGCGATTAGAATTTGCATGTTCTACACCATTTATGACCTCAGACCACTTCCGACAATTCGCAATACAATATGGCAATAAAAACGATTTTTCCATACAAGTTCAACCACAATCGTGGAAAAACTCATGTGACGCAATGGTGAAACCAATTATCTCATAACGAATGAATTGACTTTCACTTTTCTGTTCAAACAATAGGGTTCACTTGAGTGATAATATTCTTTACCCCTCTTATTGTTTATAAGGCCTTTGATCTTGAGGAGGGTCACTTTCATACTATGGATATGTCACTTGTATTGTAACGGAGTAAATACCATCTGATACGATCTTATGTTTTTCTTGGAAAAGGAATAAATAATTAGAATTTAACCGAAATAGAATTAAAATAACAAAAACGTAGAATATTCTACTGTTACACTAGCGATTCACCCAGACTTTGCATGAATGCCTCGTTGGTCTAGTGGTTAGCATGTTCGACTACAGACATGAGGTCCTGGGTTCGAGTCCCGGATCGGGCCAATTTAAAAATCAATATTGAGTTGTCTATTAAGATTTTCTCTATATTTGCCCGAAGTTGGGAAGTTGGCGGTGTGGTCCACCCCCGTGCCTCGGAGAGCACGTTAAGCCGTCGGTCCTACGCCTGATCTCTCTCCGGTCGTGTCGGATTCCTGTCACATCGGACTATGAGAGTGAAGGAATAGAGAGTGCACTTGTGTACTATGCCTGCCAATCCGCAGTGGAGCAGCGTGGTGGGTCTATGCTCTAACCCTCACTCCTAGGAGTGAGGAGGCCTGTACCCAGCAGTGGGACGCAGATATACATACGGAAATCATGTCCATATATTTTGTCTGTCGTAATAACATAATAATATATACTTCTGTTAATACGCAGATATGATAAATATAAACACAAAATCAAAATATTTTGACACAACATTGATAACTGCAGCCTGATTAAGATCGGTTAATATAAAACAGTGCCCAATGACGTCAACAGTTTTAAATTTTATCGTGTGAAGACAGACAGACACGATGGAGGACTTTTTTATAATTGTTTGTGTGTTCAAGTAATGTTAGTCTATTAATCATAAGCAAATTATTTTAATGTACTTTTTCTGTGTATCATATTTACCTATTTATATGGAAGTCTATGAGAATACTACACTCTTTGTTCTATTCAATAATTCCTGTAAAAGGGTCTGATTGATAGATTTCTATATAATGATAAGACTACCTGTTATACTCTACAATTTTAGTAAATAAGCTTTATTGGTATTTTTACATTGTGTATATAAAAAAATGTGAAATACTCGTACATAAATAAGACTTAACTCTCTCTGAGATTGATCGAAAGATATCATAGACAAAAAGTCATAAAAATTGCTCCTTCGGATGAAACAGATTGAAGGAAACTCACCAGAATTTAGGAAAGTCTATAATTTTTTGTGGCGAAAATAAGCAAAAATGCCACATCAAATTGTCAGTGTCATTGGTTGCTATAAACGTATTGTGTAATTTTCAAAACACTCGTAAAATAAGCTTTTTGAATTGTGTCACTTTTCATTCTTCTAAAGTAACGACACCTATCCTTAATTTTAAATTAAGCAATTATCAAATGCAAAGAAATTAACGAATGTGTTTATTACAAAGTTGAGCAATATTTTCAAATACATTCGCTGCATAAAAATAGATTAGTTTCTATTATGAGCTTTTCTCATTACAAATTCATATTGGTTTATAATTAAAAGCCTCCATACGGTACGGTAATCACTGATGTACGTCAAATTGATGAATCACGAACTATTTACGAAAAACTATTTAACTTAGTAATATATTATCTGTTGTTTACATTTAGATTAAGTGTAGTTTTTAATGTGTAAATGTAATTTGTCTTAAATCTGTATGTACGAGTATGTAGATATTCTGTGTATATATGTATGTCTATTTCTTTAATAACACCGCCAACCTTCTCTCTTCTTTCTATAACGGTCTCCTTAACCCCTGATTTGTGTAAAAGAGGTCGCTATTTAGCGTTAAGACCGCCCAATTGCACACTAGATCTAGCTTAGCTTAAGTTATTGCACATATATCTTCGTAATAGTGGTAGAACTCGGCTGTAGCCAGTTCATAACTTGTTTATTGTGAGTGAAATGCTTGGCGATGAGTCAGGTTGGAGTGTTGTGGCCTTCTTTTAAGCGGCTATCATCCTACAGGTCCCTCACGTCGGAGGAAAGGGGGGACGCCAGGCGCCGCAGATAGGCTCGCCTGCTCTCCCTGAACTCTTAAGTTGGATTGGTCCGAGTCGTCAGAGCGAAATCTGGACACAAACACCCAGATGAAGAGGGTTCAATAGGGAATTAGTGAATATCCTACACATCTATCACGTCCCAAACTCCCAGCTGGAGGTTTATACTTCCTCCAGCGTGCATAAAGCATTTCCCAGGAAAAAATAAACAAAAGTTCTTGACTTATTATATGAAATAGCCGGAGAAGTGTTTTTTATTGCTGATAAATAAGCTTTTGACAGTAATTTTATCTGACGAAAGCCTTCTAACATTGTAAGATATAATTTAAATCTTATATTTAAAACAACATTGTGCAGGAACGCAGATTTTTCCCTGGCCTTGGTCTTTTGCCACTGTAACTTCCTTCAAAATGTAATTGCCTAATTTTTCCTTGTCTACAATCGAATTCAGGTCCTTTTTTACTTATCTGAATGCTAGCTACATTGAACCAAGGAGTCACTGTGATATCACACATGTGTAGAGGAAAGTAAAGTCAATGGACGTAGATTGGTCGTTAATCCCGCCAAGTGTAAGTTACATCAAATTATACACATCAAGATGATTATGAGAACTCATTGTGACATCAACAATGCCCATAATCTTCATATTAAATAATCAAAATGTTTTAGGAAATTATTCGCTTTGTTCTTTAGACAAAGTAAAGAAAACGTGTGAAAAGCAAAAATGATAGGATAATCACTGCTATAGGTTTATTATAAATTATATGTTTCGACTGCTATCTCTCCTGATTGACTCTCGCTATTTACTGATGTACTAGCGATCCATTCTGTCTTTTCTTAGGTAATACAGCACTTGCTTCCATACATTGTCTATTATACGATAATAAAATAACAACAGTACTTGAAGTATTTAATATATTATATTTAATTGCCTTATTATAGATACTATACAAATAAAATCGAACTAAAATATGTCTTTATATTTTACATTGATAACTTTCGATGCATATTATTATTTACAAATATTTTTTGTAAATAATAATATGCATGGAATGCAAAAGGTATCGGTTTGAATAACTTATCAATTGCCATACTATAGGCGAGTACGGTATTAGAAAGTAGAATAGGTATCTATACTATTAAAGATGGATATGTGATAGCCTATTTTATATATCTATAAAAGAGAAATAAATCATATCTCTAAGGGATTTCCGTGAAAACTTCCGGATGCCTTAATATTTTTAGACACTTGTAACAATTATTATTATATTTCGCTCAAATTGCATAAAATGCTGACAAATTTCGTATATATAACTTCAACATGAATTACTCCATCTATTTCTGAAAAGCACATTAAAATTTAATCTGATATTTTCATTCATTTCGATATTTTACGGGAACGGAATATTCCAAGTAGATATAAATTTGATGTTTAGCCAAAGAAAAGCGTAACCATTTATAGTCTTCATACAATTATTGTAAAATTATGATAATACAATAAATCATTTGATATAAATAGAACACAGTACACTCTTCCGTATTTATATAACAAAACCGAACACAGAATGAGTCATTACAATATATCAAGTGGATTGACTCAAAAGCCTTTGAAGGCTTTGATAAAGGTGTGATATTATAATAAATGGCTGTTGTCAAAATATTTCGGACAATCCTAATTACGTTCTTGTATGGAACAAAGAAGAAGTAGTAACGAACGGAGGCGCGTGCTTCGAAAGCTACAAAAAGCTACTAGTTTGTGTGGTACAAGTTATAATCATTATATCAAATATCAAAATAACTTCATTGTGAAACCACAAATAATAAAAAATATTGGGTTAATATAATTTTTCTTATAAGTTAAAAATAAAAAGGTATATTGTAATGTAATATTTGTATTATTTTATCCTAATTACTTATATTTATCTTTTGACAGTAATTTTACCTAATGAAAGCATGCTAACCTGGTAAGAATTAATTTACCTTTTATGTTTTCTCATCTACTTTTTGCAGGAACACAAATTTTCCTTCGTCTTAATCATTTACCAAGACTGAAACTTCCCCGAAATGTAATTTCGTTTTCTCAAAAAAATTTACTCAAGTCCTCTTTTACTGAAGTCTTTCTGGGGTATATGATAGAAAAGAGAACTGATATAACCACAAATTTGCTTAAACGTAATATAAACAGTTTCTTTCGAATATAAATTAATAAAAAGGTACACGCTTATGGAAATTATCTAATATAATCTTTAACCGGTGCCTATTTTTGATATATATTTATTAAGACATTTATATGTATTAAAAAAGTTGGAATTTTATTAATCAAGATATATTACAATTTATATTGTTGGACTTATAAGAAAAATTAATGAATATTTTTTTAAATTATTAAATATAGAAAGAATATTTTTAGATGCATTATTTTGACTGTTATACATATTTTTTAAGGTATTCAATACCAATGTAAAGTAATTTACTAGCTTATACATTAAATATTTTAGTATTAATTTTACTCACATAAATTATTAATTGACAGAATTTTAACCAAAACATAATATGTATACAGAAACGTGAAAAAATTTCATATACATTCGTATATAACATTTAAATTAAATTACCTAAGACGAAAAACTTTCAACATATTTTATACTATAAAAATTATTCCGCTGGCTGTTTTAACTTAGTCCAAACTTCAAGTTGTTATACTCAATGAAAGGCTAACGAAGTGAAATTAATTACGAAAACAATATTATAAACACAAATATTTCGATAGTTGTTCTTTTTGACTATGTTACATAATTTTTGTTGTGTTGTAGCTATTTCTGGATGTCATCCGCGTAGTTCACGATTTCGTGGGAATATGGGAAAAGTAGTAATTATTGCCTATTTATAATGCGAGAGAGAACAGATTTGAATATGAGTTAGTGAGTTTAGTCTAAAATCACATTCGTATTGATTTTCTGATGATACCCGTTAGAGACATATTGGTTGGTTAAAAATTCTAAATGCATTTTTTAAAGTAAGATATAATCTAATTAAATTACTTAGAAGACTCATTAACCATTTTACATTTGTTTATTCTACTAATAAGCGCCAGAGAGATTGCACGTGGGTGTGAGTCTGTCTATGAATGAAGTGTATGTTTGGGTGCGTGCGTGCGTGCGTGCGTCTGTGTGTCTGTGTGTGTGTGTGTGTGTGCGCGCACGCGTGCTTGCGTGTGTGTATGTGTGTGTGTATATCTCTTTATTAAAATGGAACTGACGAGCTTAATTGTACTTTTCACTCCATCGTTATGTTTTTGGTGATGGAAAATATATGGAGTATCTATAAACAATTTTCGTATTTACATATACGCAATTTACCTGTCACAGTGATGTACGGCGATGATCTTCGAAACTAATCAACCGATACGTTTTTAAATTTTCTGGATTTATACCGATTTAGGACATAAAATGATTGAAAAGCTTGATTGTTCTTTTCAATCCATCGTTATGCTTATAGTGATGAAAAATATCCCTAGTCAAGATTTGTCAAGGGGTCTATACTCTTAAAACCCGATCTCCTATGAGTGAGGAGGTTTTTGCCCAGCTGTGGGACAGCAATAGTCTGCTATATAGCTGTTTTAAAGGTTTCTTTAAAATTGTAGTCAGTGGTTATGTGGATTTTTTGAACTTGTTATATACGCATCAAATAGATACCATGCTTTAAGTTCATCTTTTATCTGTACGCACTCGAAAATCAGCTTGTATACAGATAAATAAACTTTTTTATATATAAATACTCGTTTAAGTAAGACATTATTGGAATAATATACTCCATAATTATGTTTCTATTCAATAGCGTTAACAAATGAGGACAAGCTTTTGATACAAGTTTTTTTAACAACTTCCGTTGACTAAAACTTTTATCACTAAAACTGGTAAGAAAGTTAATAGTGAAAATGTAGTGTCCATAGTGTGGGTTCTTCTCGGTATTGAAATATTATAGCTTTATAATGCATGGCCTTATTATATTACAGCAAGTTTTGATAAAAAGTACCTAAATATATTAATGGTTAAATTAAAATACAGACAAAGATGTGAACTCATACAAACTGTTTCAATCATTTTTAAGGTGTTTTGCAATTGTGTTCCTGAAGCACCTACATTTTTTTTTGTTCTACCAACAAGGTACTTACCTATTATTGTAAAAGGTTTTCCCACTTAAGGATGCTTTGCGGATGTTGACATCCTATCTGAGTCACTCTTGAATAAAATTAACAATTTATATTGCAAAATCGTCAATCTGCATAAATTATATATTGATCAATGTATTTTTCTGTCAGTTAGTGTTAAAATTTTAGGTATGTCTATTGTTATCTAAATGGCATGATTTAAAACCATTATCAAAAATCCATCATAAACTTTAATGCAAGCTTTTCATTGAAATACCTTATTTTATAAAGAGAACTTTTGTATTTTCCTCAATTTTAATGCATGATTTCTTGTGAATTTATATTGAATATCTCATTATATCATTTTTTATCACATTGCCGTGACAACTTAGTCTGCAATAATATGCTTAATTTCTAATATAGAGAAAGGAAATAATTGTGGTAAATTTTTCGCTAGATAATTGCCAATCAATTTCCACTTCTCCCCTTCCTTCACATCCAGTATCATCAGCTGTTATTTTAAAGAAATATGTCGGAAAAGATCTCACAGTTCACATTAATCTGTCTTTAAGCCACAGAATTTGCTTAATATTTTCATTTGTTGTGCAAACATTTCTTATAATAAATATTGATATTTGCAAAATCCTTGAAAGTGACAATGCATTGCTGTTTCAAAAGCCTGAGGGCTTCTAATGCAGTCAACTATTGTCGAATATTATTGTATATAAATAAATAATATTTAACACAACTAAAACAAACCACGCTTTAATACCATAATGCAGCTATAACTTGAATAATTCAAGAAATATTCTTGCGTAAAAATGTGTGAACATACAGGTAAGGTAAGTAAGTAAGTAGCAGCCCATTAACGTCCCACTGCTGGGCACAGGCCTCCTCAATCATATGAAAGAGGGTTTTTAGAGCATAGACCCACCACGCTGCTTTGGCAGATTTGCGGATTGGCAGGCATAGTACACAAGTGCACTCTCTATTCCTTCACTCTCATAGTCCGATGTGACGCGAATCCGACACGACCAGAGAGAGATCGGGCGCAGGACCGACGGCTTAACGTACTCTCCGAGGCACGGAGGTGGACACCGTCAACTTCCCAACTTCGGGCAAATATTGAGAAAATCTTAATAGAAAAGTCAATATCCATTTTTGATTTGGCCCGACTCGGGACTCGAACCAAGGACCTCATGTCTGTAGTCGAACAAGCTAACCACCAGACCAATGCGGCAGTTTTACTTATACATTTGAACATATAACTTCTTATGAGAAAATTGGATATTTGGAAAATCATTAAAACCTTTTCCCAAAGACTGATTACTTCAGGAAATACTCAAATGAATGTACAGTCTTCCTTAATGCTTTACTGTCATAGTCAGAAGACATCAATCTAGAACACAAAACCCTTGAATTGGATCCACACAAAATGTTTAATAGATAACTTTAATCAGTATATTTCTATGATGATCAAGATAAATTTCTGACAGAATTATTGATATATTTCCAACTAATGTATCGACATTAACATGCCTCTATTCGTGTCACATAATTGTACACTTTGAAAACAAAAACAAAACTGTTTATATGTTGTTTTGGCGATCACTAACGAGAACGCCAGTGTACAAACCAGTTCAATATGGTGAAAGTTTATATTTGTGCATACTATAACACCTGAACTAATGCAGAGTACATACGCTTCCGGTTATATATCGCCCGAGGTGTTATTTCATATGAACAATTATTCAAACGGTCGAAAAAGTCTACCAGTTATGCAGCACCTTTTTAAACATCGTCTTAGATATTGATGGATAGCTATGCTGATAGTCTTGTCATAATCAACGAATGTAGTTGTTACGCATTTTATTTTATACTAGTTGTTACCTGTGGTGTTACACAAGTCACTCTGGATTACTTTTTTGTGGACTATCGGACTATGAGAGTGAAGTAGGCGCCATGCTTTACAGTGAGATAGGACGGAATGCAGTTGCCTATTTCTATGAGGCTATCATCTCGTTGAAGGAAGCAATGGAACGACAACGGGAAGCTGCAGCAGATACCTCTCCCTTTCGGAGCAGGAGGCTGGGCGATATCGCTGAGCATTAGTGGGTATTCCGGCCTTGCCAACGTGTTCACACTTTTCTGCACACTCCCTGTCCCGTGGCAGATGTGCATAAAAAGTTGTCCAGGTGTTAATGGACTGCTGCTTGACTGTAATCTGACCTGCTGGTAATGCAATTCTTTTGTTTGGCGACACGTCTTTGCTAGTAGAGTGGGTAAATAGCCACAACTATTCCTTCTTTCCACCAGTCCAGACTAAGAAAAATTAGATAATACTGTGCTCTAAGTTTTCTCACCCAGGTATCGAACTGAGGACAGTCAGTTTTGCAATAAAATTCGCCCAAGTTACTCTTTAGGTATCAGTAAAGTTTCAATCAGACTTGTTCCAGTCGTTTCAGTTATCAGCGAGAACAAAGATACATAAAGTAAACATAACTCGTTTTATGATAGCAGTATCCAAATATATTTTCATATTCATTTAGTGATAAGTTGTTGATGTTGCCTATAAAGCTTTAGTCAATTGGTAGCTTTTATGCAATTTAAAAAATAATCTTAGGTTTTTCGAGCTGACAATTTTAGATAACCAAACTGATACAACGTTAAAGTTAACTTCCCTGAGTTATATTCACAGGCAGACAGAAAGACAGCTTTCAATAAGTTCAATTTAAATTTGCATTAGTATAGAGTATATAGCTTCGTCCTTTTACACCACTGGAGGAAGCGAGGTAAAATGCAGCGTTTGTTTGCGTATGTCCTTTCGCCTCCATGAATCCTTAGTCAGACTCATTTCGGACACCAGGGATGAATGCAAAAGTGAACCTCTAATGTCTCATTCATGATGAAAAAGGTTCCGCTGGATTTTAGTGGATATTGCGAGACCTCCTTCCACGTCAAGTCAAAGATTCCTGACTCTAAAGTCAGGTTTGTGTTTGTGCATTTCCCAGCGAAAAAAAATGGCTTCGGCCTTTGCAAATTATCAAAATGGCAGTAAAGACGTCAAAAATTGTTAAGAAAATTTCTGTTTATAAGTCTAAAATAATATCCATTCAAAAGTTATACAAGTTTTTACGGTTGCTAATATATTTGCTTCGCTTTCTTAACTTCGAATGAGAGTCATCAATCTTTTCGCATATTCAATATAAGTGCATTGGTATTTTCTCTTATTGCATTACATGCTTGCATAAATTTATATATCCAATAAATTAGTTTTTCTGCAATTACATTCAAATAGCAGGAGTTCCTTGACAGAAAACTATTTTCATAACTTAAAAAATGCGTATTTTCTTCTTTACTATCCTTTTTATTACTTAATAGGTTTATAAGTTAATCCTTACTTATATTATAATTGTAAAAGTAACTTTTCTGAAGCCTGAGAAAGGACATATGCTCCTTTTTAATGTAGACAACGTAGCCGCTCACTAAGAATGAGTTGGGTTTAGTCATATTGCCACAGACTACTTCCTGCGAGATCTCCAAAAAAATATGGATATAAGCAAATCTAACTGAGAGATTCCCTCAACCGTTTGATTTGACATTCGGCATAAATATTCCTTTTGCAACGTAAACTAGCACTAATAACGGGTTTTCCTTTATCCCAACGGAAATAAGACCTACACGAACAACACGGCGGGGAATAGCCAGTAAAATATTCTTAGTTTAAAGAGACTTTCTTGAATCATCAATTCCGTTCATCGGTAATAAATCTACCATCGATTTGTAAGCTTGATTCTACCGAGAAGATAACGGCAAGAAACTCAGTAATCAATCGTTTGACAACAATTTTTAGAATAATGAATAAAACATAAAAAACCAGACTTATTTATGATAACTCCATGACTGCTTGTGACTTAAAATGGCTTTTGGACTGTTATTAATCGGACAACTGGTAGATGCTCCTTTACACCACTGCAGGAGGCGGAGTACCCAGGAATACGCAAGCTGATTCTTTGGCATCTTACTCAAGGATGAAGAGAATTCTTTTTTTTTAGTTGGGGTTTTAGTGGGTATTGCTAGCTTTCCTCCAACACCAAGACCCACACTCCTGATCTAAGGGTCAAGATTAGTGCATTTCCCAGCAATTAAAAAAATACAAAGGCACCACCTGTTTGCGCACGTTCTCCCGCCTCCATGAATCCTCAGTCAGATTCATCTGGAATATTATGGACAATAGTAGAACCCCTGGTGCCTCATTCACGGATGAAGAGGGTTTCGCTGGGTTTGAGTGGGTTTTATGAGGCCTTTTTTCTCACCCAGTCCCACACTCCTGACCCATGGATGGGCAATTCTACATAAAAGCATTTTCTAACGAAAATAACCCTAACAAACTGCTGTTATAAGAAGAGAGTACTTCTTTAAGAGTTAGAAACACTTAAAAGTTAACTCCACCCCTGGATATACCGTAAATCAATAAATTAGATATGAAACACGTAATTAATTCAGATTAAAGTGACGCGTCATGTTATTTGTGCTAAAAAAATCTAAATCGCAGAAAAATCTTGATTGCATAGTTGAAAGAAAACACCGGCTGTCTTACAAGTTACTAATAATATACCTAAAAAAAAACAATTTTAGACATCCCTATTAAATATCACCGAGAAACAACACCTATGAAGTGATCGTTTTATAATTAAATTCATAGATTTCTAGATGATATAATTTGCATCAAAATTACACGTTCCAGATTCATAGAATTTTGATTTATAGCTGTTAATGGTTCTAAGAATATCTTAAACTTTTTAAAAGAGGTATTAAGAGAACATGTAGAGAATATGCAAAAAAAGAAACAGCAAGAACAGTCGTCGGGTAATCAATTATGTCTTCACATCGACTTTTATTAATTACTAACTAACGTTTGAGGCTTCGTCTATGTATATTACGCCATTGCGTGAAATTATATAATACCGTCATTCTGACCGGATATAGACATGATGGCCAATCTCAGATAAAGATATATCATCATAATGTTGATACACTGCATCATACTCTGGCAAAGTGTCCGGCAACCGACATATTTTATTGTCGCTGGTAAGAATAGACCTTTTACCGGAGAGCATAACTGGTGAACTTTAGTGAAGGAGGTAAATGACAGGATAGGCAGAAAGCGGTTGATGCCCTTCCTCTCTTTCGGAAGAGGCTAGGTGGCACACATATGTGCTTCACCTCATAATCGACGTCAGCCAGATCACAAGAGTGAAATGCGGAGGACGACCTTTAGTGATATCACGCAAGGATGAGGAAGGATCCGTTGGGTTTCAGTGGGTAATTCGGCTTTCAGTTTAACGTACACTCTCGATTGGAAAGATTCTTCTTGAAAAATATTTCGCAGCGAAATAAGGTGATATTATATTACCCTGTTATGTTGTGGTATAAAAGAAGATTCTTAGATGGTTTGGGAACGTGGAGAGAAAGAATGGAAGGAGACTGACATAAAGGATTTTTGAGTCAAGAGTGAATGGGAATGGGCTTACTCTAAACCGACGAACTGAAAGGTTTAACGAGAATGAAAGAAGAGGAAGAGATATGCAAGGATCGTGGCAAGGGAAAGGATGTGGTCTCTGCCTACTCATATGGGAACGAGGCGTAATGCTATGAATGTATTATATTATATATGACGTATATACAAAGCTACTCATAATCTCTATACATTCACCGTCGTATTCCGACGACAAATATCACAGGAACGGCGACGTATCAGGAGAAAAATATAGCTAATCCTTTTTCGATATGAATGTGATTCTAAAATTATTTAATTTTCACGTATAAAATTCCCTTTTATATATATTTGACCGCAAAGAGCTCCCAAACTATTTAAACATGGAAATTTTTCGGTTTTATTGTCTAAATTAAATAAAACCCAGGCTAAGTTCGTATTTTTATATATGATCAAAAATTATTTGTTTAAACTACTTCTTAATCCCGTAAATATGAGTTTATGTCAACTAAACTACGTAAGGGTTAAATAGATGACACCGTACTTTATTTCCAGATAAATTTGCAGTTATTGTTAGTATATATAGTTTTATTGCTATGGTTAAATGCAATAGATAATACATAATCACGCAACTCGAATGATACGGTTTTTGCATGGTTATTTCATATAAAAACAGTGATCTTTGCAACCGAGACGCTACGTGATCAAGCGTTAACTGGACTGGTTGCGGTTATGTAATGATCACTCATTTTTGTCCAGGATGCAATCAAACAGACGAAGATCAATAAAAATAGGTTCCCCTTTTCTAAATTCATGTATTTACAAGCTAACCTGGTCTTTTTTTATTAAGGGTTAATGTAAATTTATGAAAAAGAAGGTAAGTAGCTCTCATAACTCAAAATACAGAGGGATTATAGAACACAGATCCACCAAGCTGCTCCATTAGAGGTTGGCAGGCTACAGAATTACCAACTGGATATGCAAGTTTCCTCATGATATTCGTATTTCAACAAAAGGCACAATGGTGGATTGGAAAAGAAAATCAAGTACCCAAGTTTCTTTGAATAACGAGAAACCTTGGAAAAGCTGCCCATGGTTCAAACTTGCTACTTCTAAAGAGAATCCAAACGTCTCACCGTCATTAATTTTGTGTATAATTTAAAATAATGTTAATATATTTTTAGAAGAGACACTACATAAAACTATACTCATGTTATAAAAGAGTCTGATTGAACTCGACTAGTTTTAAACCCATTCAGAACCCTTTATCTGGAGAGATACTGCTATAAATATCATAACTGAGGCTTAGTAAACGTCGCATTGATTTGGATCCCATTTAATTTCGCAATAAAATGATATAATATCGCGATATTTTAGTAATTAACAGGATACGGTTAAAGATTGCAAGATCTACCTTCAATTACGTATTCGTTATAAATGGAATATTACATATGTAATAAACTGCTAGTAATAATTCTGAGACTGAATCAAATTTCAACTATAATTCACTTCTTATAATAACGGTTTATAATGGATGACAATATATTTGTTTTTCGTCATACATATATCAAAAGTTTGTACTTTCGACGCTATTTTGAGTGACGAAAGTGCCAGATTGCTTTCCAATTAAATACATGCGTAATTTAATGCGCTTTTCTCAAATTTTCGACGCATGCGCGCTTGTTTTAGATGTCGAAATATATAACTTTGTAACTCACTTGTTTCACTTCTTGCGATTCATTAGAACTTATTTTAATTTTATTCAAAACAATTTATTAAATTTTGCACATTTTGAATGTATATCTAAATTTATTATTAGTCTATAATATATTTTATGTTTGAAACTTATCATAAATTAATGAGTAAACTTGTTGCTTAGTTATGTAGTCGAAGCATGCGAGTTATTGATTCAATATCTAACTTTATTTAATATTATTTAAAACTTTATTATTTATACTTTTGATCCCGGTCTGATGAAAAATTATATACGCACCACGGGACGAAAGTATGGCATCACATGGGCGGCGGTGTCATACTTTCCGCCCTAGGTGCTTAATATACTTTTGTTTAGAAATATTTGTAGCCGTGCAATATCAGAGACAGATATTTCTTTTATATATAAAACGACGGTCAAAAGATCTCACACTTTCCCTGTTATAATTTAAATGAATTTTGTTACTCTGCATTATAAAAAAGAGTATTCTTGATACATACATATACATAGGGGTAGGCAGAGACAACATCCCTCCACTTGCCACGATCTTTGCATATCTCCTTCGCTTCTTTCATTCTCATTAAACATTGCATACAGGTTCGTCAGTTTAAAGTACTCTTGACTTGGCTCTTTTTTAAAATGTCCCGGATTTGATCCAGGAACGCTGGCTTTGGTCTTCGCCTTCCAACTTTCGCATTCACTCTTGACTAATAAATCCTTTTTGTCAGTCCCCTTTCAATCATTCTCTCTGCATGCCCAAACCATCTAAGCATACCTTTTTCAATTTTAGTCACTACGTCTTCTTTTATACCACAACGTTCTCTTATCACACTATTTCTTACTTTGTCACTCAATTTTAATACACTCATACTTCTCAACGCTCTCATCTCTACCGCATTTATTTTACTTTTGTGATTCTTCTGCCATACCCATTAATGAAGTGTGTAATTCATTTTTATATTTATGGAAACATGCTGTGTGCGTATTAGTCGGTATCTGAGTATATTATATGATTCACACTAAAAAATAAAAGTATATGATGTTATGTATATAAAACTGACAAAATATAACCATGTTTTATGTTACCGGTATGCGGTAAAACAGTCTGATATTATATATACGCTTTATAGTTTCCCGTTCGTTATTGCTTTTGAAGTGAAACCTCTTGGTAATTTTTTTACGGATGTAACGCGTGATTAGCGTCACGAAGATGTGCAGCGTTTTTTATTCTAATTCATTTGAAGGTTAGGTACTTTTAAAAGCTACAAATAAATATCGCATTTTAATTTGCCATATGTCATTTAATATATTATTTTTCATAAAATATATCATAAATTCTTTTTTCTTGAATTATAAATCTAAAACAAAATTTAATTAATAATTTCCAATATTGACAAAAAACTCGTGGAATTTTTATTTAGACTTCGACATTTCAATAAATTACTTGTATTAATTTTCGACGCTTAATAATTATTAAAAGTGTCGAAAATTGTCAATTAATATTCTTAACATATCTTCCTTTTTCCCCTTTCTTTTAGTCTCAGAAATCTAAAGTTGTACATTTGTACAAATATAAACAAGACTTTGGCAAATAACATTAGTTTGCCAAAGATGTTTCACTTTTGACATGTGTACTTTGTATATATGTCATTCTGACATATACACCAGATATACACAAAAACATGTACATAACTCATTTTTATATAAGGCAGAGTACAGAAGACGGTCTTATCTATTGATACGAAACCATAACAAACTTGTTATAAAATTTAGTAGGCTGCATAAGATTAACAACTCATTCAAGGGTAACTGTATACGTTTCTATAATAAACTCCCACAAGACTTTAGATTTTAAGCCGTTCTTGAGTACCATCATCAGACGTATATTAGAACCAGAGTGTCGAAATAAATATAATTTGGCGATTCAAAAGTGCTGTAATATGCCTACTTGAATAAAGATATTTTTGTTTTGATTTTGATAGCGATCTCTACCAGACAACCTTTGGTATATGAAAATTTGTAGCAGACAGTAGTGGGTGGTGTATTTAGATAAAACTACAAACTATAACTACATACGCGCTGATAAACTAATAAATACAGTACATATAATAAACGAAATATATATCTAAATATAAAATACATACATGAAATATATATGAAGTTGTCTATAATGACTTTTTTTACACAATTTTGCCATCAAAATTGGTAAAAACGGTGGAAAATTTTAAACTTACAATATATTATAAATATGAATATTTATATAACATATTAAATTAACATTTAAATCTCCCTAATGATTTTAAATGCATAAATAATATAATTATATAATTTTGTGCAGCTTATGATGATAAAAAAAACTCGTATTTATAAAAAAAGTGCCTGTTATTCGCCTTTAATGTCAAATGAGCTGTTAATGTAATATTAATTAATTTAAAGATGAAATGAATAAAATAGGAGGCCGATTTAAGACACGATTCTTTGAAATACCACAGTTTTTTAACTTATTAATTAGACAAGTGACATTTAAGATTTATTAATATAGGCGTATGATTCATTCGAATCCACTAAAGACATATTATACCATTTTGATATTATTACGATAAATAATATTGTGTTTTATAATACTGCTTTATTTGTATTAAATATCACATAGAGATATATTTGGAAGATAACAATATCAACAAATATTTATGTATGTGTATAAAGACAGTTATAAATGGAAAAATATAGATAGTATAAAAAAGTTTTTAATATAAGCAAATTTTTATTAATTGTTTTTTGTTATTGACACCGAACTTAAAGCTTGATTGGAAATTATGCAATTGTGTTTCAGCAAATCAGCATAAAGTCCTATAGTTGGGCACAGGCCTCCTGGCTCATCAGAGACAGCGAGTTTTTAGACCATAAAACCATCACGCTGGTCTACTTTGGCTAGGTAAGTATACAAGTGTGCTCTCTATTCCTAGGCTATCATATTTCGATGTGACGGAAATCTGACACGACTGGAGAGAGAATATCAGGCGCAGGACTGACGTGGAGGAGGTGGTGCGGTGGTGAATCGCATAAACTTATCAACTTCTTTTTCTTGCTAACACATTATTACTTTACTGTAAACTCACTTAATGGTAAGTGCAAGTAATACAATTGCATCTTTTACTGATAATACCTTTATTATGGCATCTGGGGAAAGTCACGAAGAAGTGGTTTAAGCTGCAGTAATTAAAGTACGAGTACATGGGTGGATAATGAAACGGTGGATGTGACTAAATGAATTTCTGCATGAAGTTCTGCAAACTATGTGCCCTGCCCATTGCCACTTCCGCTTTGCAATTCTGTAGGCTACGTCGGTGACTTTAGTTACAGATCTCCTCATTTCTGATTTGATTACATAAGGAAACCAAGTATAGCCTTCTCCATTGCCCGCTGAGTGACTCTGAGTTTCTTACGAGCCCCATAGTCAGCAGCCATGTCTCGGAATCATATGTAATCGCTGGCAACACACGCTATTCGAAGACCTTAGTCTTCAGGCACTGACGAATTGGGGATGAAAAGATGTCCCGCGGTTTTTTGAACGCTGCCCACCCGAGTTGGATTCGGTTGATCTCTTTTTCGAAGTTGGACCTACCTAATTAGATCGTGTGTCCAAGGCAGATGTGTTGTGTTAGCCATGAATTCAAGAACAGTGTAAAACAACTAAAGGTTAACCAATAATAAAAAAAAACTTGATGATAAGTGATAACACAGTCTAGTAGCGTGCTAACATGGTAAGAGGTAATTTATCTATTGTTTTTTCTACACAGCATAGTGCTGAAATGCAAATTTCTAGCGGCACATCTTTGCTGGTTTCGGAGTACCTAAACATGGTTGAAGCTCGTTCCGGTCCAGACTTAATAGACATATTAGACAAATCAAATACCAAAAATTAGCTCTGTCGGGATTCCAATACGGGATCTATTCTAGCGAAGTGAGAGAGTTTTTTAAGAGATTATCTAATATCAATTTTCAGTTAAACCCGACATGCAAACCTTCATCTCATGATATAACACCTAGAGCTCCAACTATCAGTCGCTCAAGATTGAGCGGCAGAAATGGCGGGAATATAGGTATGCGAAAGCAAATCGCTAGTGTTCCACTTAATAAAGACGAGGTTTCGATGTGTTTTAGTGCCTGGTCAGTGAGTCCCACAATACTGATTTTTTGGTCGGTGTGTGTCACTAAACAAGATCAAAATAGGCAGTTATTTTTTTTTATATAAGTAGCTTATAGCGACACGAAGCATTTATAGTGTATATCAGTCAATCAGGGTTACCTGCCGTTAGCCGTTAGAATAAGGTAAAAAAAAATCCATAATCCATATCGTGAACATCATAATCTTTTCGGCGGCCTTTTTAATACCGGGATTGGATTTTGACACATCATATGGTTGTTTTAAAATTTACTTACGAAATTAAATACATATAAATGTTTTATTTCAAGACGGAGTTCGTAAAATAAAATTCAACAATAATAATTGAATTTAAAAAAAACAGAAATAATAAATATTAACAGAGAATGTATGTCGCGTTCTTAACAAACTGTATACCTTTGTATATTGGTGTACATTTGATCGCCTACTTAAAAGCTGGAACGATTTTGAAGAAATTTTTGCGAGTATTTAAAGTGGATTAGATTGATAACGCGATCCGATCAATAAGGGATTTACCCATATTTCCACGGGATCTAAAACAACGCGACACCACCGGATACATTATATAAATGACACTGTATTTATATCAATAAATGAATTGTTAATATAATTGCAATCATTAAGATATATTTTCAGATGTTGAAACTCTCAAGTCATTCCTCTATAGTGTAGAATAACATTCCTCATCGTTACTAATTCTATAAACGCGACAGTAACTTTGACTGTCTGTCTATTGCGCTTTCACGTCAAAATTACGTGTGTAGATTGTCTATAGCCTGAGAAAGGACAATAAATTAAAGTATATATATGTGTGTGTCTTATTTGTAAAATAATTAGCGTAATTTATTTAAATTACTATCCAAAAACACTATTCCACGACAAAGTTTTAGGCACACCTAGTATTTATATACATTTCTTTATTGTTTTATTTCAGTTAGTGTAAAAATATTTCTTGAGTAATTTGATGCTTGATTTCTATCTTCTTTATATTATAAAGTATTAAAGTTACACCAGTCCCTGCCATTTATTAATGTTATAATTGGTCAGGGGGTACACATCTTTGTCTATTTGTCCGATAGTCATAGTATGGTACACGGGTATGCGATCCCGGCTCCCCGAGCTATTACTGAATCTTCTCAGTCTTCCGAATCAGTAATATCCTACTACCTTATATTTTCCTTTCTCTTCCTTACAAAGTTCCTATCTTTTTGACCCGTTCCCCCCTTTTATTCCATTTTCCTACCCACTTCCTGCCAGTCCAAGGTGTACCGTGCCGAGGGACTCATGGCTAGGGGCATTTGCCTAGTCGCAAGCGGTGGCCCTGGGACCGGGCGAACCCAGAAATAGGCTAGCCTTATTCTGGCATGCGGGGCTCTGCCAGAATGGACCTATGTTCCCTTGCTACTCGTGGGAACGCAATGGTGATATTATTACATTCCAAAAATGGCGGCGATGAGATTCGCAATCCATCACGTCACGTTCCTAATGGGGGCGAAAAGCGGGCTACCGAGAGCCGCTTTGCTACTTTGAATGTAAGAGGAGGAATGAATGAAAAGATTGATGAAGTATGCCAGATGATGCATGATAGGTGCATAGATGTACTCTGCGTGAATGAGACAAAGAGGAAAGGATGTGATACCACGAAACATAGCCCTTACACAGCTTACTGGTCTGGTGTAAGCAGTGATAAGAGAGGCTGTCAGGGAGTTGGTATCATACTTTCCGAAAGAATGGATGATTGTGTGAAAGAAGTGAAATACGTGAGTCCTAGACTCATCTGGATCAGGCTAAAAGTTGGACTTACTCGGATCTTTGTCTTGGGTGCTTATGCTCCGACGGATCTGGGCACCAGAAAGTCCAATAAAGCCCAAAAAGAAATAGATGAGTATTGGGAAAGTGTGAGTGATACGTTGAATGAATGTGAACCGAATGAGCGAATAATTATGTTAGGAGATTTTAATGGATGGGTAGGTGTGAAACGTGATGGATATGAAAGGACTCTTGGTATGTTTGGTGACAAACGGGTGAATGAAAATGGACGAAGTTTGCTTGGAATATGTGTGGAACATAGTCTTTTTGTGGCAAACACTATGTTTGAGCACAAGGGGATTCATGTGTATACAAGGGAAGAAGGGAATGCTAGAAGTATGATTGATTTTGTAATTGTGGACGAAAAACTGAAGAAGAAAGTTCTAGATGCTCGAGTATACCGCGGGGTCGACATCGATACTGACCACTACCTGGTTGTTGCCCGAATCGGTGGTCTTTTTAATCGGTGGCGCCATAGAAAGAAGGAAACCTCGAGCATTCTTGAACGAATAAAAGTGGAGAGATTGCAAGAAGAGGATGTTAGAGAAGAATATCTGAAAAATTTGAGTGGGCGATTCAAGAGTGAAGACGAAGGAAATGAGATTGAAAGTTTATGGAATAAATTTAAAGATGGAGTGGTTGGTGCTGCTATTGATGTATGTGGCGTGTCTAAAAGGAGGAAAGGTAAGAAAGAGAAGAATTTGTGGATGGACAAAAATGTTCAAGCAGCTGTGTGTGAAAAGAAGAAAGCTTGGTCCGATTGGTTGGCTACAAAAGCGAACCAACGAATGCAAAAGGCAACGAATGATGACGTAAAAAAGGCAAGAATGGAATACAAAAGGGTGAAAGTAATCGTGAAAGAAGCTGTAAGAAAGAAAAAAGAAGAATACAGTGATATGTATGATAGGAGACTTTCTGATGATTTTCAGTCAAACAAAAAGTTTTTCTGGAAATCAATACAATTTGCCCGAGGGAGATCTACTTCCTCGGAGCTTTGTAAAATCAGAAGTTTAGATGGAAGTTTAATAAAAGGAGAAGAATGGATATTGAAGAGATGGAAGGATCATTTTGAAAGTTTGTTTGAAAGAAATGAAGCAGAGGTAAATATGGCCTCTGCGGATAGCAATGAATGTAAGACAAGTGATAGCGAGATTAGTATGGATGACATCATGAAAGCGATAAAAGGTATGAAATCAGGTAAGGCTGCTGGGTATGACAGAGTGTCAGTCGAGATGCTGAAGGCTGGCCGCGGGATTGTGGTAGCTCAGCTGTACTGCCTTTTCAATATATGCTGGGAGAAAGGTCAAGTCCCAAGAGATTGGAGCAAGGCCGTAATTGTCCCTCTATATAAAGGAAAAGGGTCACAGCAGGAGTGCAAAAATTACCGCGGTATCAGCCTTCTTAGTGTCGTCGGCAAATTGTATGCAAAGATATTAATTGAAAGGGTGATTAATGAAACTGATGGGAAAATATGGGACGTGCAAGCGGGATTTAGAAGAGGAATGGGATGTACGGATCAGGTCTTTTCTTTACGGTGCATAACTGAAAAATGTTTGGCTAAACACCAAAAAGTTTATTGCGCGTTCGTAGATTTAGAAAAGGCCTATGATCGAGTGGTGAGGAATGAGCTGTGGTCAACGTTATCTACGTATGGGGTGAGCGGTTGTCTGATCCAAGCATTGAAGTCTCTCTATGAGGGTTCTAGTGCCTGTGTCAGAATAAACGGAGCGTACACGGAGTGGTTTCCTGTCGAAAGAGGTGTTCGACAGGGATGTGTTGCGTCACCATGGCTGTTCAACCTTTTCATGGATAAATGTTTGACAGATTTAAAAGAATGTATGTATGGGTTAAGAATGAATGAATTAGTCATCAAATGTTTACTCTACGCTGATGATCAAGTAATACTTGCGTCATCCGCTAACGAGCTTCAGGAGATGCTAAATATTATGAATGAAGCTTTGAAAGGGAAAGGAATGAAAGTGAATGTAAACAAAACGAAAGTTATGCTTTTTGAACGAGATGAATCTATGATGAATGGCAATATTTTGATAGATGGGGAACAAGTGGAAGAGGTGAAAGAATTTGTATACTTGGGATCTAAATTTACAAAAGATGGAACATGTGACAGTGATATCGAAAGGAGAGTGAATGCAGGGAATATGGTAAATGGTGCTCTGCATGCTTTTATGAATAGCCAGATGGTGTCTCAAAGGGCTAGACTGGCAGTGCATGCTGGAGTGTTGGTGCCAACACTTATGTATGGTAGTGAAAGTTGGGTATGGCAGAAGAATCACAAAAGTAAAATAAATGCGGTAGAGATGAGAGCGTTGAGAAGCATGAGTGGATTAAAACTGAGTGACAGAGTGAGAAATAGTGTGATAAGAGAACGTTGTGGTATAAAAGAAGACGTAGTGACTAAAATTGAAAAAGGTATGCTTAGATGGTTTGGGCATGTAGAGAGAATGAATGAAAGGAGACTGACAAAAAGGATTTATGAGTCAAGAGTGAATGCGAAAGTTGGAAGGGGAAGACCGAGGCGAACGTTCCTGGACCAAATCCAGGACATTTTAAATAACGGCCAGGTCAAGAGTACTCTAAACCGACGAACTTGTATGAAAGATTTAATGAGATTGAAAGAAGCGAAGGAGATATGCAAGGATCGTGGCAAGTGGAAGGATGTTGTCTCTGCCTACCCCTATGGGAATAAGGCGTGATGCTATGTATGTATGTATGTATAATTTTAATCACTCTTAAATAGCCCGTATCTGATTTAAAACACATATTTTATTTACAAATAACTACGTATAATAACTTTCAATTAATAATAAATCAACGCATCGTAAGCATTTAGAAGAATAAATGTTATATTAACATTCAAAATCAATACAGTTTTTTTGTAAGAATAACATAAAAATTCACGCTAAAGGGCAAAGGAAATGAATATCTCTCATCATTCAAATATTTGCATCAAAATGCAATAATATAATTTTATAGGTCGTCAAATGTAAATTTATAATAACTATGGAAGTTTAAGTGACTCATGGATTTCCTCAATTTTCGTAATATATAGTGTCAAATATAAAAAAAAATACAAATAAGTTGAGTGTAAATTGGTTACTGTAGTACAGGCTTCTTTATTAAAGAAGAAAAATAACAGACAGGTATCTGTTCTTTACCTCTATCTATTACTTCATACTCGCACACTATATACAATATGTAAATCTAATCTTAATTTTCAATAGTTAATCAAATACTTTTGACGTGAAAACGTCTTTTAAATCGCATACGGAGGCATTTAAAAAAAACGAATGATAACAAAATCGGGGAATAGAGTTTGATGTTGTAGCTACATATCTATCACCTACATTCGAAATTCAATTACACCACTGGATTGCTAAAGGTTCAAAGAATTTATTACACTCACTAAGGATTGTAATCCATCACGTGCGGCGGAGTGGGAAGACCCGTTACGAGACGTACTCACGTCCAACAAATGGCCGTGTCCAGAACACAGCCACACGCCTTTTTTATTTATCCGCTAAGGTTCATTCTGGACATTTGATATCAATACAATTATACGAATATTTTTTTATGTGAAATTCTACAGCACTTTACGAATTAAGTTTTTTTTTTCTATGAAATGAGTTTAACAAGTTCGCGGCAGGTGTCGAAGATATTGGTAAATGAAATTTGGTACACAAATAATCTAGAGAAAGGGCATAGTCTTCTTTTTAATATAGAAAAGAGGTTTCAAATCAAAATATCCTTATTCAAGTAGGCATATTACAGCACTTTTGAGTCGTCAAATAATTTTTTTTTTCTTTTCCACACTCTAATTCTAATGTACGTCTGATGATGGTACTCCAGAACGACTTAAAATCTAAAGTTACGAGGGTTCCTTCGCGCCTGATCCGAGAAGAGCCCACTACAAACTCAGTCGGGTATTTGGTTTTTTTGTTACCATCATCATTGCAATATCATATTTGTTTAATATATTTCAATTCAAATTAGATCAGTTCGTTCACTCCCAATCGTTTCTATCGTCTAAGTACTCTTGCAATTTATAATAGGATTTTTCTATCAACTTTCTTTTAACAAAGACTTTGAATTTATTAATTGACATCTCTAAAACGTTTTGTGGGAGTTTATTATAGAAACGTATACAGTCACCCTTAAGTGATGTATACTTGTTAAATAAATATGACATTCAATGTTTTGTAAAAGTTTTACCTTTAATGCGAAAGTAACCCTGTCTGTCAGTGGGGCTTTCACGCTAAAACTACTGTACCGATTTAAATGAAATTTGATACATACTTAGTCTAGAGCCTCAGAAAGAGGAATAAGATATTTCCAGGGAAACACAGCAAATAGCTCATTAAAATATTTATACGTATATTAGCCTGAATTATCAAAAATAATGCCCAAAAACACTATACCACGCGGGCATAGTTGGTATGTTATTAGTGTATTAATTAATATGATAATAACGTTTAGCTGATCTGTAAGAGAGGATAAATTCTGTAAAAAATGATTGATTATTTACTATACTTTCCGCTGGTTATCCTTATCAAAGATCTATCTAATCTAGATGGGATAGTCAGTTATTTCTACACTTGTATGATGGAGTTTAAAACCATTATATCTTCATAACATTGTGTGAATATATTTAGTACAAATATGACATCTAATTTCCCAAATGAGGTTCCTGGAAAGTGTCATAAGTTATTGATAAGACCCCTGTTGTATGCTCTATTTCTGCAATTCTTTCACTTTTATTTATATTTTTCTGGTTTCATTTGAGAATATAATCTATTTGTGGCATGCAATTAAGAGTTTATTTATCTAACTATTTACGAACCTCAAAATATATCCAAAAATGTATACATCAAAGAATTTTTAATTTAATTAATCCTATCAAAAAAAAATCATGTAAAATTGTTTAAATCCACAACATTTTTTACAACATTAATCTCATATATTATAAATTAATTCTAATTATGTGTCATTTTCAATTTCTGTGCGACAGCTTAGATATTTCGTGGGTTTTGTAATATCTTTACAAATATCCTTAATTTTATTGATTCATATTTCCTTTATTGTATAATTCCGTCAGCTCATTCATAAACATAGCTTGATTAACTTATATTTTTATTTTTAATAATAAAATGTTTCGTTTCATAGAATTAAATATTATGATTATTTTATACTTTTATCTAGGATTCTAGGTTAAGACGATATTGTTCTGTTGTGATCAGGTTTGTTTAAAGAAAATTGCAATTATATTTTTGAATAGAATTAACATTTGTTTAATTAATTTGAAATAACATAAAGATTATACAATAATTTTAATAATCTCGTGTAGTAAAGAGAAGAAACTACGTAATTAATCATTTTCTATTTAACACATTAAAACATCGTTAACCATAACATTGAATTGATAAATAATCTTTTATTTGTTACCTACTTAAAATTTTAATATACTTGTATTGAATAATAGAAATAACATTGTAGAAATATATATATAATAAGACAGTTTTTCTATAAAAAGGTTCGTTATTCCTCTTAATATATTATCTAAGTATCATTGTTACGTAATACATTAAATTTTTAACTGACAGATTTTTTCTACACGACTCCAGCACAATTATTTTGACGAATATATTATAAAAATACTTCAATACAATAATTTCATTTTTATTGTAGTGTTAATGTTGAAATAATCATAATTAATTCTGTATCTTTTAAATAAATAAAATTTTTTACTCACATCATGATCAGGTACATAGGAATACACGTGGAGCTTATCTATCCTTATCGTCCCTTGGAATGGGTACAATAAAGCACCCCTTTGGATTTCAGTAGACGTCCAAACGCTTACAGAAGCTTCTCTACCCCTAGCACCTCCAGGCCTTAACGCCAGGCTCAACTCCTGAGGGATCAGAACGAGAGTTTCCATGGTTCTATCAAAAGCACATAACACAGTTCGAGTTTAAAACACAGTTCAATACACAGAATCACGTATCAATTTGTCATAAGTCCTCCATCACGATTAACCAGATCAATGGTCAGTTTTAGCTTTAAAAAAGTTTAGTTTATTTTTAGTGGTAGATTATCTTGGTAGTGTTCATAAAGTATGTCGATCCTAATATTGTCCGATAGGGCAATACCGCTAAGGGTGCCTTACGCTGGATGCGCGCGCGGTCTTCTCTCAGCGAACACTGAAGGAAGCGCTAACATTGACCTTAGCCGTGATCGCGTTTACAGTTCATTTTTTGTTCGATAAAAAGGAGAGGAGTAAGGCCCTACAAGTGTATTATACATCTACGGTATTGGAATTTCAACTTTATGTCATTTCCTTAAGGGTTCGAGGTGTGGTTTGTGTAAGTTTGTAAGAAGTAGTAAGGTGCTCCCCTCTCAAGGCGGCACCTGCACGCGCGCGCGCCGCCCGTCAGAGCGCCGTAGAGCCTCGCGCAGTACACCTGATTCAAATATAAAATGCTACCTGTTTCGTTTTTTTTTCATTAGCATCTGCTTTTTAGACATGACGTTTTAATTGGGGTTCTTTGCCTTTCCATTTGAATGTCAGCTTTTTCTATTCGACACGTGGTGGAGTGTTATTTTCGTAATACTACAAAAGATCGACAAATCCTTTATTAAACTTCTTTGGCACACTAATTTTTGAGTCATGTTTACATTTATACAAATCTAAAGCTTTAGATTTCCGAGACTTCAAGGGACGGAAACAGGGAGATGTGTTAGGAATTTGATTATCATTAAAATATATAAAAAAGTGTCGAAAATTAATACAAATAATTTATTGAAATGGCGTCTTTCTTGTCAATATTTATAAAAGTGATTTTATATTTTATGAAAAATAGTATATTCAATGATTAAATGACGAGTGCAAATTAAAATGCTACATGTTATTTGTAAATATTAAAACCTACCCCTCATGCGCCTAAAGTTAATTCAATAAATATTAGTCAAACGCGATGTTTTTGGAAAAGCAATCAAAATCAAAATATTCTTCGTTAAAGTAGGCTCAAAAAGCAAGTTTTAATCATCAATAGTCTGTCCATTGGTAACAAATCTACCACCGGTTCAGAAAGTTGAATCCGCTGAGAGGAAACCAGCAAAAAACTCTGCGGTTACTCTTTAAAAGATGTTACAATTTCTATTTTGCTTCGATGTGTAACTGGAATCAAGTGGAAGTATTTTTTATCGCTTAAATAATCTTCAACATTATAATATGCCTTTTGTAAAAGTATGTGTTTGACATTATCTTATTTAAAATGCGTATACTCAACCCGATAAATGATTTCTGAACCTTCTTCACTCTTAAATATGGGATTACGAGGATTACAATTACAAATATTATTAAGAAATTAATAAAAAAAACTCTCCTTTATAATAATGTGGAATAATAAAACACAATAAAAGAAGGTGTAGGTGAACATTTTTTATTATAATATTTGATTTGACATAATAAGGTAGATTTTTCTTTGTGATACGTACTCACGGTATTAATCATATTATTAGTTATTATTTTACTAAAAAGGTTCGCCATCTAAGATGATTTAATCATTTGAGTACAATACTATATGGATATAATTTCTTATATTGAGAAAAAACACGTGGTATTTTTATTTACAATTCGTCATTTAAGATTTCAATGATAATTAAATTCCTAAATAAGCCTTTTGCCCTCCTTCTATGTCTCTTAAATTTTAGATTTGTATAAATATAAACAAAACTTTAGTTTAGAATTAGACTTTACAGGAAACTTAGATTAGACTTTAGTTTGCCAAAGCAATTTCACTTCTGACATGTGTACATTGTACGTAACAGCTCATTAACGTCCCACTGTTGGGTACAGGCCTTCTGACTCATACGAGAGAGGGTTTTTAGAGTATAGACCGACCACGCTGTTCCACTGCGGATTGGCAGGCATAGTACACAAGTGTACTCTCTATTCCTTCACTCTCATAGTCCGACATGACGGAAATCTGACCCGACCGGAGAGATATCAGGCACAAGACCGACGGCTTGACATGCTCTCCGAGGCACGGGTGTGGATCACGCCGTCAAATTTTTCCAACTTCTGGCAAATATTGAGGAAATCTGATTAGAAAACTCAATATCGATTTCGAATTGGCCCGAGACTCGAACCCAGGACCTCATGTCTGTAGTCGAACATGCTAACCACTAGACCAATGAGGCATTTTACGACGTTTACATTGACAGCCAACAATTTCTGATCGCAACTATAATATTTTACGGACTTTTGCGGGAATCTAGGAAATAATAAATAAAAAGATTTCTAATCAGAACATCATTTATCTAAAAATTTTCAAAGATTATATAAACTAATGAATCTTCTGTCATCAACTCACTATGATATTAATGAAGCTTTTCAAAAAATCTAGAAATACACAGTTAACTAGGCTTAAAAGGCAAACAGCTGGGGATCTTTTCCCGTCATTTTTAATAATAAAATACAAGAATAGAATGCAACATTGATCTATATTAGTCAATATAATTCATAAACTTAAATAACCGAAAGCTATCATTTAGTGTGCTTTAAACATACTTTCATATGAAATATTTAGAATAGCATTCTAACTGTCCTTAAGGCTGTTTTGACAAGTTGGCGCTTACTGCAATTTGATCTGATGGTAAGTAACAATATAGTTTTAAGTTGGAAGTGCTCTAGCATGTTTTTATTTTCTCACTGGGAAATGCTTTTATGCACTGACCCCGACCGTATGTCAAGAGTGTGGGACTCGGCGAACAAGCAGACCTCGCAATACCCATTAAAACCCACCGGAACCCTCTTCATCCATGAATAAAGCACCAGGGGTTCAACTTTCGCATTCATCCCTGGTGCCCCGGATCGATCCGACTGAGGATTCTCGACGATGGAAGGACTTACGCTCACAGACGCTGTCTTGTAGCCCGCCTCCTCCGGCGGTATGAGGGAGTATCCCTTGCAATCTCCCTCTCTCGTTCGAGGGCCTTGTACAGTGAGATGATCGTCTCACAGAAGAGGGCCACTCCCGCCCAGCATCTCTCACTAGAGAGCATCGCGCCTACAACGCTGTCCAGTGAGAGGTCCGCGCCGATCAGCGCAACCAAGAGGTGACGCTGAGGTCCCCAGGCTGCACAATCTGCCAAAGTATGCTGTGCCGAGGTTAATTTAACTCTTATGACTTCTACAGAGCATCGTACCGATTGCAAATTGTTTGCTTTGTGGCAGGTGTTTGCTTGTAAGGTGATTATAAGTCACGGCCGAAGCCTTCCACCAATATAAAGTGAAATAAGAAGATGTAATATCCTTATAAGCTCTACCGGGAATCGAATCCAGGACCTCTGCCAATGTAAGCGATTATTCTTACTATTGCACAAGTTTCTGTAAAATTTAGATTTATTCGGTAAAAAGAGGGAGAGATGATGAATAAACAGTTATAGAGTTTATAATTTAGTCAAGTTAATAAGAAAGAAAGAAAGAAATTTTTTTATTTGATCTCAGCCGTATTTTTAAACAATTTGCTTTTCTAAATTCTATCTAGCGTGATCAAATAAGGTCTCCCATGTCAGCATGATGCTGCAGCGAGCTGTAGCGCTGGTTTTCACTGGGAGCCTTTGCCAAGTTATATCACAGCCGTGACTACATCTACGTATACATTATATCTATTACTATTTTTTTTCTGTATTATTATATCTATTACAATTTATTCCATAGTGCTACATTACAACTACATTATATCTACAACTATACGAAGCTTACAGCATATTTGTTTTTTAAGTTTCAACTCCAATATCCGTTTTTCAATATGGCTTTTGTACAAAACGTGTACTTCCAATGTATATGCAATCTGGTGTTTACACGCCATATGGAATCCGAGCTTTGTTTAACAATAACAAATATTAATATATATCTTGAATTGGATTGGTAAAGTCCATGGACTTTAATCCTTTCAAGATGTTTTTATTTATATACACACAAAACAGCAAATTAAAAAAATATATCCGATGAAGATTACAATATGAAAAAAGACTTTTTCAAATGAAAACATGTGAAATTGTACTTCAAGGTATTTTTTTGAAGATTTTAACAAAAATAACGAAAAAAATATACGTTATATTGTTATAAATACGTCACCTATTTCTAGTAATGCAAATTTCGTCTCAGGATAAATAAAGATCCTGGAAATACTCAGATTGAAAAATTTTAAAATTTTATTTAGTAAAGTTTAAAACTTTTGAATTTATTTTGTGATGGGTGAAATATATTTTCTATTATTAATTAGTAAAATATATTTATATTTACTTACGACACCATAGGACAACGTGTTTTCTATGTGAACCGAATTAAACTTTAATGAAAGCTTTTAGTCTTTGTTTATAGCTGACAGTTTTAATGCTTGACCGTGATCAAACCTGATGATACTGTCTAAGATTTAGTAGGATTCTATCTCTTATCACTGCCTCATTGGTCTAGCGATTAGCATGTTCGACTACAGACATGAGGTCCTGGGTTCGAGTCCCGGGTCGGGCCAATCAAAAAATGTATATTGAGTTTTCTATTAAGATTTTCTCAATATTTGCCCGAAGATGGGAAGTTGGCGGTGTGATCCACCCCCGTGCCTCGGAGAGCACGTTAAGCCGTCGGTCCTGCGCCCGATCTCTCTCCGGTCGTGTTGCATTGCCGTCACATCGGACTATGAGAGTGAAGGAATAGAGAGTGCACTTGTGTACTACGCCTGCCAATCCGCAGTGGAGCAGCGTGGTGGGTCTATGCTCTAAAAACCCTCGCTCCTCGGAGCGAGGAGGCCTGTGCCCAGCAGTGGGACGTTAATGAGCTGCTACTTACTATCTCTTATAGTTTCTAAACAGTATCAGAATCACAAATCTCTTTGCTTGGCGTTACAACTTTGCTGGTAGGATGGCAACGAGCAATAACCGAAGCTTTCCAGTTCAGACCTAGATAAATTAGAAATTACAATTTCCTCATGTGTCTCTCCGGTAATCGAACAAATACTCTAAAAGATTCTTCGACACTATAAAGGAGTGGTAGTAAATGATTTACTATAACTAAAATAAAATATATTGTAATTGTATCGTAGTTTTAATGGAATAAAAGATACTCGACTGCGTTTTTCGTGGGTTCTTCTCAGAACAGGGCGCAAAGAACTTTATAAAATATTTTTTTTTAGTTTAATTATCATCCTCAGTCACACATTGAAGATTTATAAGGAAGGATACCCGACTGAGTTTGTAATAGATTCTTCTTCCAATAGGATGCAAAGGAACCCTTGTAATTTTACACTTTTAACTTCTAATATCATCAAGAGTCATATATTGGAAATGATGTGGAAAAATTACTGTATTTAACGATTTCAAATAAAGGATACGATTGAGTTAGTAGTGGGTTCTTCTCAGAAAAGGTAGTGTAGAAACCATTGTAACTTAACATTTTTAATTTCTAAAATCATCATCAGTCGGACATAGGTATTATTATGAGGAAATGAAAATTTTAAATAATTAGAATATTTATTTATTTGATTTGAAGCCGAAACCTTTTCAAAGTAGTGCTTCTGGATATTACAGTATAGTTGTATGTTACGTATTAATTCCTATAGGGACATACGGACATTAATATAGAACTTGTAGGATTGCGGTTAACGCCAGGTGTGTATGGGTCATCGACATTTTCTGTAACACGTATAATCTTAAAATGTTACAGGAAATATAACCTTAACGCTATACAAAAACGGTTCAATTTTATTTACTGGAATCAAACATCAGATGTAACGATCAGTTGGGACAGGACATCGGTTATATTGATTTTAATGCACATTTCCTTGTGAATATAATTTTTAATTATATCGACATGGGGGCTTATTATTTTTGCTACATTTATATTAATATGTGAAGCAAAAACTTAATACACGTTTTCACGAAAATTGCTCAGACGGAGAAGAATGAAATTTCCCACACTTATAGTTTATATAGAGAATGAGTGCGCAATGCTTATATTTTATTATGCGTGATATGTACAATAAACCAATAAAAACTTAGAGTCGCTCACTAATTTGCAGGTTAAGTAATACTATTCTCATATTCTTCAATATTATATTACATACTTTGAATGACTTAAAACACAATACTAACGTTGATACAAACTAAGAACTGTCACTAGACGAAAATCACTTCATTCCCCTCTTATACCAAACGCCCCACTCAAAATAATCTCCCCACTCAAAATATAATAAGTCCACCAATCACAGTCGTCGTGAAAACGACGACTTCTTAAATTTGAGAATTTCCGGACTGCGTTAAACCGGATGTATTGCATGTAAACGTTTCACTGATATAATTATAAAGACCTCAGCATAATAAACAAATATAGTAATTTAATAGCAAACCAATAAAACAATCATGAAGAAGATAGTAATATGTGTTAGATATTACTATCTTCTTCTTCTTTATTTAGTTGCTTTCAGGTGTACCAATGTTCGGTTTAGTGACACATAGTCGCATAGAGTATATATGCCTATTTGTCATTCGCTGACATTTATGTGAAACGTCGCAAGGTTACTTTAAAAAAGTTTATATTGTCAAGACTAAGGAGGTTACATTAGAAACTATAATATGCCATTTTATTAATAAATGTACAATATTTGTTATATGATTATAATAATTAGTGCTGTAGAAAGAAATGTTTAATTAATTATATAAACGAATCTTCTAATTCTTTATATTAATAAAAAATAAAGTGCATGCTTATAAAGAACACATGTCAGAAGTGAGACTTCTTTGGCAAGCTAATTTTTAAGTCTTGTTAATATTTATACAGATCTAAAACTTACATTTCCAAGACATAGAGGCAGAGGAAAATGGTCGCTAGCGAAGCAGGGTGGAGAGCCGTCGCCTCCTTTTGCGAAAATGTTATCGTACTAAAGGAGGCACGTGAGAGGGAGCGGAAGGTTGCTCCTGATGCCCCTGCTATAAGTCGCCGAAGGTTGGGCGGTAGAAGGCGTGGATTTGTGCGCCTCATCCCACAGCCTTGAAACTTGAGTCTTGATTCGACTTCATCCGGGACACCATATTGGATTGCGCAAGCGAGCCGCTGGTGTCCCACATTAGGATGATGTGGGACCGTTGGGTTTTAGTGGGTAAAAGCATTTCCCAGCGATAAAAAAAGGGGGAAAAGTATGATGTGTTAAGAATTTAATGAATTTAATTGTCATTAAAATTGTCGAAAACTAATATAAATAATTTATTGAAATTTCAATTGACGAATTGTATTTATCAAATTTTGTTCTTTAATATTTTCTAAAAAATAATATATTTAATTATTAAAAGACGAGTGGCAAATTAAAATGCCACATGTTATTTGTAAAATCATGCGTTTCATCCGTAAAAAAAATATCCTTATGCGCCTATAGAAGTTTCACTTCAAAATAATGTATACAAATAAATTGTTTGCTGCAGGTAGTTTTCAGCCATATATGTAACATAAAATATCCTTTCCTCCTGTATTATGTATTTCATTTTCAGATATATTATTGTATGAATTTATGTAGTGTCTTTATTATTCTCACCATCTATCTTTATACTCTTACCTAAGTCTCCTTCCTTAAGGAAGCCTGGAAGAAATCGCTTTAAAACGATAAGACCGCCTCCTGTCAGTCGTTATTTTACATAGTTTAAGTTTCCTTTCTATTTTTTAGTGTGGTCTACAACAAAGTATAAATAAATATCTAAATAATATAAAATAAAGTTAAACTAAAACTAAAATTATTTACATAGGTGGTCATTATATTACTATTTAAGTGAGCAGAGATCCAGTATTTATATATAGAAATTAACACATCATTTGAGACAGCCATCAAAATAGCATTTTTCGAGTTTTGATGTGGGTTCCAGAAGGATTTTTTTATTTTATTGTGACCCTGAAGAAGTCTCCTGTCTACCTGATGCACTGCTTTACCTCGACAGCCTCATAAAAGTCCGATATGCATCATTATATTGCACTTTTATGGTATTTATTGTCTCTCGTTATATACACCTACAACTGTAAAATGTTATGTCACTTTCTTTCCACAACAACGACATGTTATAACAGAACGTAACCAGATTATAAAAGAGTATTCTAGAGTATTCTATATTTACGTCCTTAGTAAATTATACTAGTTGTTATATTATCATCGCACTACAACTACGCTGAGTGTATTAAAATACCAATTTAGCAACAAAGTAAAGGAGAGAGATTGGATTGTATCAATAAATTCTGGAGAATACGAGCACAAAATAATAGTTCGATAAGAGAATGTATATTAATTGTTTTGTTAGCTACATTATAACGTATAAACTATAAAATTGATTATTATTAAGGTGAGAGCTGACGATGTAACACTGGTTAGGTGTTATGTCTAATAAACCTTTTTTACCGACTTCAAAACAAAAAGGAGACTATGACTTCGTCTTTTTAAGTTTGTTACCTAATGACTTTCGACTGGGTAAACCGATCTTGTTTATTCCTTTTTTTATATATTGAAGGCACCACAGTCCCTTCCATGGCATCCACGAGAAAACCATATAAGCCTTAAGTACTGTAGCTGCCAAATGAACACGCAGGACACACCTACCTTAGCTGACGCCGACTCCAAATATAATATTTGTCATTTCTTTTTGCTTACGAGAACTCTAAAAAAATACGCTATTATTTTTTTCTTTCTAGAGAATATTAATTTGTTTGGAATAGTTTGTTGTGAAGGCGGTTCTTTTTTTGTTAAAATTTTTGTTTATTTATTCATAAACACAAGTTGAGTTACTTTTGAAAAAGCTCAAGTAAAATATATTATTAGCTGTGGTTTAGTTTTTGTATACAACTGGTTTGGTCTGTAATGATTAATTTAAGCAAGTTTTTTTCGCAAATTTCACAACCACAGGTCTTTGCAGATAGACATGTATATCAACTGGAGTATCCTTTAACAAACACAGAAATATTAGATTTTTACGAGATTAAAAATATGATATCCTAAATCGGAATCGAACCCTGGACTTTCAAATAGGCAAGTAAGATTTGACAACCTCTCTTTGTTAGCTCAAATTAAAAAAAATCTTTTTATAATTTCCCTGAGTATGGACTGGCGGGAGGCTTCGGCCGTGGCTACTTACCACCCTACCAGCAAAGAAGTATCGCCAAGCAAGAAATTTAAGTTCCAACACGATGCTGTTTTGAAACCGTAAAATATAAATTGCTTCTTAACAGATTAACGCGCTTCCATCTTAAACTGTGTTATAATACCATAATGTGTAGAAACCATTACCACTTTCTAGATTAACGAACTACCATCTTACATTGTATCATCACTTACGATTAGATGATATTACAGTCAACCACTAAATGTATCACAGTAGAACTTTATCGGATTGAAAAAACCATTCTGTACTGATCTGATGATGTCGTTACTTCTTTTATTGGTGACAATTTAGTGATTGATTGTGACCACATCTGATGGTACGTGATGAAATAGTCTAAGATGGAAGCGCACTAATCTGGACAAAGCAATTTATATCCTATGGTTACTAAACAGCATCACACCGGAATACAAATCTCTTGCTTTGCGGTACGTAGTTGCTGGTAGGGTGGCTAACTAGCCATAGCCGAAGCCTCTCCCCAGTCTAGACTCAGACAAATTAGGAAGTGGATATTCCTAAATTACCTTTACCGGTCATCAAACCCGAGACGCAAAGCGAATACTGGCACCACTGCGTCAGCGTGACTTTCCAAACATTTCCTTCTTTTATTAATTAAATCAGTATATAAAACTGTCATCGCACTGGGTTAATAAACTCAACATTCAATTTGCATTAAAATATCTAACTTGTACCTTTCATTAGGTATTAATATTAATAACAATTTCTGATAACGTAAAATATTAATAAGCTTATATCGATTGAGATTGATCGTCAAATTAAACAAGATTTTATTTGCAAACGTTTTAATTTTTATTTAATTAGTTAATAAATGTATCGACAATTAATAATTATTATACATAAATATAAAAATATTGATTTGTTTCAGCTTGAAGCGCTTGTGAAGTCCAATTTCGACAGGAGTTTCATAGCCATGTATAATACAACTAGATGAACCCGCGACTTCGTCTGCGTGGAATGTTTTTTGAGTAGCATTTTCATTATATTTCTTGTCTGACAGTAAGCGCAATCTCCGTTCTCAATATGAAGACAAACTCAAAACATCCTTCAGTCAAACGCAGATATATAAGAACTCATTTACCGTGAAATTTGTTGGATTATGGAACTCACTCCCATTACGCATTCGTCGGTCCGAATCACTACCAATTTTCAAGCATCGTTTAAGGGAATATTACTTATCTCAGGATAACTAAAATACAAAATGATTAAGTTCATAGCTATTGTATATATTACATTTACGCCCATATTATATTATTTACATACGTATATATAAACACGCGCATACAGTCACGCGCGCACACACACACACACACACACACACACACACACACACACACACATATAAATATATATATATATATATATATATATAATTATTTATTAATAAATATATGTACATTTTATATGTATTGTATAATTAGTATGTGTTATAGAGATATAACGTTAGTGTCTGTACTTCTTTGCACCTCCCGCTTCTGCTTACTTCTCCTCTCATCAAAGGTTGCCTGTAAGAGATCGCTATAGCGATAAGGCCGCCTTTGCGCACTTCGCTATCCTTGTTTATTTCTAAAAGTAACTTGTAATGTATTTGTGTGCAATAAAGTATAAATAAATAAATAAATAATATATTAGGCAAATTGTTAACAAATAATAAACATGCGTATAAACACCTCCGCAACCCCCCTGGCGGTTGGAATTTCGTAAAATCCGTTCTTAGCTGACCTCTACTCAAGAAAAGAAATATTCCTATCAAATTTCAAGTCTCTACGCCTTATGACTCCAGAGATTTCGTGATGTGTCAATAGATACCTGGATAACTCTTATGTATATATATATATATTTCTTAACTCGTAAAACTTCGTCTGCATACAATAAAAGTGGGATTTCAACAAAATCGTTCCAACCGTTCAGAAGGAGTTCAATGACATTCACATAAGAAATATATATAAAAGGTAAAATCAATAAATTCTATATAAAAGATTTTATTAAAAATAAACTATAAAAAATGCAAATAAATGTAACAGTATGCATCTAGGGAGAAAAATAGAGCAATCCCGGCCTCAAAGTCTATCCTGATGTAGTCTGTTACTAAATCTGTTAAAGGTTTTCTTTTTACGTAATTGATTTAAGAAATTCATGCTTATTTTTACTTTACAAGTCTCAATGTAAAGAAGAAAAAAATCACGGAATTGAAATTTTAATTATCCTCTAAAACTAATAGGTTTATAATTACTTCACAGAAAGCTGTCAACTTTAGTGATAATTCTAGCATAAAGTGACATGTATATGAATATGAATATTGTAATATTTATATTCCTAATTATATATATTTTCTTGCTTAGGTATTTTTTGATACATTTCAACTTCACAAGTGTACATTTTTGTTGTTAACAACTAGCGCTACTGTAACTGAAGATATAGTCCAAAATGTTATCACGTCAACATGGTAACAGTTAATTTATTTGGGTTAGCAATTGGTTCAGCAAATTGTTCAATCAGCAAATTGTTTGGGTTACCAATTAACATTGATAAAATAAAAGCATAAACTATTTAAGTACCCATTCTCCCCGAAAATTAGAAAACAATCAGCGAAGCTAAATATAAACTCAACAAATTAGATTAAACTTAAATAAATAGCATTATACATTCATGATTGACTGTCGATTATATAGATAAAGATATTTAAGTACCAGTCCAAGTACAAATTTTTGAGAATATACGATCGAGCTTTCTATCTCTCTTTTATACAAGTTTTTGACGTTAAAACTGACAGAACCAGGCAATGAACCTCTTAAAGAGGTTTCTCTCTTTTTATTACTCATAGGATAGCGATTGACTGTAATCACACCTGATCGTAAGTGAGAATACAATCAAAGAAGGAAACGCGTTAATCTGTTAAGATGCAATTTATCTATAATTTGATGGTGGGTCGTATCTCTTACTAACTACGCCTAAGGTACAGACGGGAGTGTGGGACTTGCCGGTATTATCAGAAAACCCACTGAAACCCAACGGACCCCTCGTCATTCGTAAATGAAAAGACCAGAGGTTCTTTGGGCCATTCCACCCTGGCTACTAAATGAAGCCGGCTCTTAAGTGCACTACAGAGGGGGAGTTGGATAAACCTCCGTCACCTTTTTCCTACTCCCCTTTGTCGGGGTACAGTGGTTCGACTGCATTCGCACTCTCTCTTTGCCATTCCTCCTTTAACGAAATTGTATGACGTCCTCCTTGGCGCAGTTTGAGTCTAGATTAATGGGAAGCTTCGGCTGTGGCTACTTACCACTCTTCCAGCAAACACGAACCACAAATCAAAAAGATTTGTGTTCCGGTACGATGCTGTGTAGAAACCATAAGGGGTATATCGCCTCTTACCAGATTAGCGCGCTTCCATGATAGACTGTATCATCACTAACCATCAGATGTATTCAAAGTCAATCGCTAAACTGTCAGCAACAAAAGAAACAAGGAAGGTAGCAACAGCATTCATGCCTCGCTCGCTGACAAGAATTAAACCTATAATAAGTCCCAAAGATGGACATTGGGCCACTGTGTGAACCGCTATGTCTACAGGAGCATCATATTTGTGACAGGTGGCTGAAGCTCACAGCCAACGATTTGGTGCAGGTATTTTCAAACAATCTGTGTTATTTGCCCAGTCATTGCTCTAAGTGAAGGTCAAGTTCCCCTACTATGGCCCCACTAGCTAGGGTGGTAACTAAACCAGATTCAGATAAATTAGAAAATGCAGTTTCCTAAATTCGCCCTACCGGGAATGGAACCCGGTAATCTCTATAAATTTAACTGAACGTAACTGAATACATCTCAAGTATAAGTGTACGGACATATGTGTAGGAAACAAGATGCTGTCCATAACATGTTACGCTCACAAGTCACCATGAAAAGATGGCATCGCTCGCACAATAAGAAAGTACGGACAGATTTATATTATTATGTATTGTTTAAAAAAATGTAACCATAAATCACGTGGTCGGAGCTTACGAGGCGGGGACTGGGCGTGGCCGCGGCGACTCCGCCTCGCTCGCCCGCCGTGCTTTACTGTAACACGAGATTCCGATGCCATTGGTCGATTTAAAAAGTTATTGTTTACTTCACCATTAAAGCCTTTTTCAACTTGCATTCAAGTTAAACATACGATTAAGTTAAAGTAGGTTTTGATATATAAATATCCCTTTTTTGACGTGATAACTTCTTATAAATCGATAGTGGTCGACTGCATCAAAAAAGCATGACTCATTTTCATCTACTCTTTTCTTTACTCTATTTTATTACTGACAGTTTTAGCGCTTGACTGTAATCTCACCTGATGGAAATTGATGATACAGTCTAAGATGGAAGCGTGCTAATCTGGTAAGAGCGAAACACCCCTTATGGTTTCTACACAGCATCGTACCGGAACACAAATGTCTTTGTTTGGCGATATGTCTTTGTTGGTAGGGTGGTAACTAGCCACGGCCGAAGCCTCCCACCAGTCCAGACTCAGGCAAATTAGAAAATACAATTTCCTAAATTTGTTCTACCGGGGATCGAACCCGGGACCTCTGCTAGCAAAGCGAGTACTTGTACCACTGCGCCAGTGAGGCCGTCAATCTTCTGTCTGAGTCAAGTGTGTATTCGAGAGCTTATATATATATATACTCATATTCCACATATGAAATAGAGAGGCTTTATCGTGTAAAATTTTTACGGATGTGCAGCGTTTTTTTATGATAATTCGTTTGAAAGTTAGGTAGTTTTAATATTTACAAATAACATTTGGCATTTTAATTTGATATACTATTTTTCATAAAATATAAATCCTCGGAGAGCACGTTAAGCCGTCGGTCCTGCGTCTGATCTCTCTCCGGTCGTGTCGTTTTCCCGTCACATCGGACTATGAGAGTGAAGGAATAGAGAGTGCATTTGAGTACTATGCTTGCCAATCCACAGTGGAGCAGCGTGGTGTGTCTATGCTCTAAAAACTTGCTTGATTGTATTCTTTTCCACCCATCGGTGAAGGAACATCATCGTGAGGAAACCTATATCTCTCGAGGGTACCTCAAGGGTATGTATAGTCTACTAAGCCCTAGTGGAGCTGCGTGGTGGGTCTATGCTTTAAAAACCTCCCTGCTATGAGTGAGAAGTGCCTATTAGGAAGTTAATAGGCTGCTACTTACCTTTTTTTATCCTTGCAAATTATTCTATGTTTTGTTATATAAATATCCGTAAAATAAGAAAGTTACATATCCTATGTTACTTGTGAATATTATTAAATAAACAATCAACTGGTCACTGTGAAGTTGAACTTGTATTTTGAAAGTATTTGATTGATTAGGGAGTGGGGCTAGAATGATGACTCACTGCGTTCTTAACGCGAACAAACTGTAGTCAAACACTTTTTAAAAAATTCTTCAATTAATTTTATTTGTAAATTTGCTATTACCGTTTAAATTACATAACACGAAGACAGGGTTGCATAATATTTTGTCAATATTTCGAAAGCGATATTTGTATATTTCTTAAATAGAATATGTATAGATCTTCTAAAACGTATAGCTGATTGTGGTATGATCCAAAACCAAAAGGGGCTAATAACAAATAATTACGCATTTCGTTACATAAGTAGTAAGTAAGTAGCAGCCCATTAACGTCCCACTGCTGGGCACAGGCCTCCTCTCTCGTATGAGAGAGGGTTTTAAGAGCATAGTACACAAGTGCACTTTCTATTCCTTCACTCTCATAGACCGATGTGACGGGAATCCGACACCGGAGGCAGATCAAGCGCAGGACCGACGGCTTAACGTGCTCTCCGAGGCACGGGGGTGGATCACACCGCCAACTTCCCAACTTCGGGCAAATATTGAGAAAATCTTAATAGAAACTCAATATTGACCTCATGTCTGTAGTCGAACATGCTAACCAATAGACCAATGAGGCAGTTTCGTTACATAAAGTTGTGCAATTTAAATGCTTGATGATCTTTATTGATGACACCTGTTGCAGATTAGTCATAATTGAACGCTAAATATATTTATCAAATCAAAACATCGAAATCAAATCAAAATAGCCTTATCGATAAATGGGTCAAGATGTTTAGGGTAGCTACGGGTGGTATGAAACATATCATTTTTAATACATTTCAATAATATATTATTTTACTTTACACACCTTGGTTTTTTATCCCAAAAGTGTTAGTGTTTTCAAATGAGCAAATCATTTTTTTTTTGGTAATTAATTACAACAATTCGAATTTCATATTCTTAGTGTAAAATAAATAAAAACCTTTCGTTACAGGACGCTTAGGTAAACGTCGACATTTTTTAAGAAAGATGTTTTGAATACCGCAAGGAAAAATATGGCAGATCGTCTAACAGAGTGAAAAGAGAGGCGACGTAGCGACGCTTCGGCACGGCGTGGTTCACTCTCACAAGTCGCTATTAATGTTTAAATTTACGTTTGAGACTGATTGTTTCAATAAAAACATTTATAGCAACGCCTGAGACTGAATATTTCGATTCAAATATTCATAGCGACACGTGAGACTGAATGTTTCGACAGAAACATTTACAGCAACGTTTGAGACTGAATGTATCAATTTAAACCTGTATAGCGATGCGTTAGACTGAATGTTTCAATTAAAACCTGCATAGCGATACGTTAGACTGAATGTTTCAATTAAAACCGGTACAGCCATGCGTTAGACTGAATGTTTCAATTAAAACCTGCATAGCGATGCGTTAGACTGAATGTTTCAATTAAAACCTGTATAGCGATGCGTTAAACTGAATGTTTCAAATAAAACCTGTATAGCGATGCGTTAGACTGAATGTTTCAATTAAAACCTGTATTGCGGATGAGTTAGACTGAATGTTTCAATTAAAACCTGTATAGCGGATGAGTTAGACTGAATGTTTCAATTAAAACCTGTATAGCGATGCGTTAGACTGAATGTTTCAATTAAAACCGGTATAGCGATGCGTTAGACTGAATGTATCAATTAAAACCTGTAAAGCGATGCGTTAGACTAAATATTTCAATTCAAATATTCATAGCGACGCGTGAGACTGAATGTTTTGACAGAAACATTTACAGCAACGTCTGAGACTTAAAGATTAATTTAAAACGTTTATAGCCACGCGTGAGACTGAATATTTCAATTAAAACCGGTATAGCCATGCGTTAGACTGAATGTTTCAATTAAAACCTGTATAGCGGATGAGTTAGACTGAATGTTTCAATTAAAACCTGTATAGCGATGCGTTAGACTGAATGTTTCAATTAAAACCGGTATAGCGATGCGTTAGACTGAATGTATCAATTAAAACCTGTATAGCGATGCCTTAGACTGAATGTTTCAATTAAAACCTGCATAGCGATGCGTTAGACTGAGTGTTTCAATTTAAACCTGTATAGCGATGCGTTAGACTAAATATTTCAATTAAAACCGGTATAGCGCTGCGTTAGACTGAATGTTTCAATTAAAACCGGTATAGCGATGCGTTAGACTGAATGTATCAATTAAAACCGGTATAGCGATGCGTTAGACTGAATGTTTCAATTCAAAAATTTATAGCGACATGTGAGACTGTCTCACGCCGTGGCTTAGTATCGGCACGTCACCTCTAATCTCATTCGGTTCGGCGATCTATAATCTCTCTCGCCGCACCTACCTATAGTGTATACACTGCTATATATAGTGAAGTGAAACTTTTTTAAGCGCATGTGGGTAAAATTATTACGGATGAAACACGTGACTGGCGTCACGAAGATGTCCAGCTATTTTTATGCTAATTCGTTTGAAGGGTAAGTAATTTTAATGTTTACAAGTAACATGTGTAATTTTAATGTCACTCGTCATTTAATTTAATATACTATTTTATATAAAATATTTCATAAATTCTCTTTTCAATTTAATTTGCAATTCGACATTTGCGATTTCAATAAATTAATTTTCGACCCTTTTAATATTCCAATGTCAATTAAATTCCTAACATATCTTCCTTTTTTCCTTCCTTTAAGTCTCTAATCTAAAGTTTTAGTTTTGTATAAATACAAACAAGACTTAAAAATTAGTTTGGTCAAGAAATTTTATTGAGAAGGTCTCATTTTTATGTGTATTTAGTAAATATAGTAAAATAAACTGCATCAAAAATAATACGGGCGAAATAAATACCCTAAAGTAAAAAAGTAAGTAGCAGCCCATTAACGTCCCACTGCTGGTCTCAGGCCTCCTCACTCCGGGGAGCGAGGGTTTTTAGAGCATAGACCCACCACGCTGCTCCACTGCGGATTGGCAGGCATAGTACACAAGTGCCCTCTCTATTCCTTCACTCTCATAGTCCGATGTGACGGGAATCCGACACGACTGAAGAGAGAACAGGCGCAGGACCGACGGCTTAACGTACTCTCTGAGACACGGGGGTGAATCACACCGCCAACTTCCCAACTTCGGACAAATATTGAGAAAATCTTAATAGATAACTCAATATTGATTTTTGAATTGGCCCGACCCGGTACTGAAACCCAGGATCTCATGACTGTAGTCGAACATGCTAACCACTAGACCAATGAGGCAGTTCCCTATAAATACCCTATTTGCCCTTAACTCAAAATTGTTCAGTTGAAATTTGTATCTACTATCTGATTGCTTATAATAGTAATTTGTTATATTTTAGATAATGTTTTACTAAACATGTAATTTGATAAAAATCTAAGATAAAATTACGAGTACAAATGACTAATTTGTGTTTTATATTTTGACTTGTTATTCCCCACGGTGTTACTCGCGTGCTCGTCTCGTCTGTTTATGACAAGGTCATAATGTAATATAGGGAAATTCTATTTGAGTGAGCGACTAAGAATATGTATGCAAATTTCAGGTCGATTGGACCAGTAATTTTGAAAATCTAACATAAATAATTATTAAAATTGTAAAAAAACACGACTTTGTTTCAGTTTGTCGTCTAATAATGTGATGAAAGCTGGCTGTATGCATAAAAAAGTTTCACTTTCTGCCAGAGCCGAGCGTACAAGCGAGAGCGCGGAACCATCGATAGAGAAGCACGATCGGCTTAAGTGTTTGGCTTATGACCCATCATCTCTCTTAAATTCCAACAGTCGACACATTTGAGTAGAATAAAGACAGAGGTAGCACAAAAGCTTCAATTCAATTCATGAAAGTATGCAATTTTTCATCAAAGTTTTCTTATTACGTAAAAGTATCGCTTCTAAACAGAGTTTTAGTTGCATAACATTATAATTGTCTATTTGTAACGTTTATATTTAGGAAGTATTTAGTAGCCTGTTTATTTTATTCAATATTCTGATACGTATAAATAAACATTTCCGATATACGTGAATGACATCGTCTGATATTAGTTTCCAGTACTGTAATGATCCTACGTAGGATGGACGTTAAGCGGTTTACACGGATTTTATCCTGTGACGTGTACAGACAGGTTCGTAATTTTACCTTTATATAAATTAAATTGTAATACCGTATTTTTAACACTATAAATGGCTTATTTTATGTCAATTATTCACTAAAACAAATATATAGGTAATACAAAAAGGATGAATACAAGAAGCGGTCGTATCACTTAATAGTAATCTTTTTCAGACAACCTAAGGGAGTAGTTATAGCTGAGAATAATCAGTGATGTATTTACATAGATATACTTAAAAAAAGCTATAATAAGTTATATACTATATATGCCATTTAAGAGCGAATTACATTGCCAATACTTTAAGGTTTCGCTTTTGCATCAATAACAATATTTACTTGTTGTTTTAAAGCTTAGATTTACTTAAGTCTACTTAACATTATTCAAGAAGTTATGGTGTTATTTTAATTTTTTTTTACTTTATTCATTTGATTCTCTTTCATCTTACCTATATTAGTTTTGACGGCCTCGCTGGCGCAGTGGTGCGAGTACTCGCCTTGCTAGCAGAGGTCCCAGGTTCGATCCCCGGTAGGACGAATTTAGGAAATAGTATTTTCTAATTTGTCTGAGTCTGGTCTGGTGGGAGGCTTCTGCCGTTGGTAGCTACCACCCTAGCAGCAATGACGTACCGCCAAACAAAGAGATTTGTATTCCGGTACGATGCTGTGTAGAAACCATAAGGCGTATATTGCCTCTTACCAGATTAGCGCGCTGTATCATCATTTTCCATCAGGTGAGATTACAATCAAGTGCTAAACTGTCAGCAATTAAAAAAAAATTATAAATGTACTTTTGGCCCTTTTTTTAGTAACGAAAATGCCACATTGCTTTCCGATTAAATAAATACGTTGTTTTTCTGTTCAATCATGATACGTTTTTAAGCGGAACCTTTATGGTTTATGTGTATTTTGTTTAAGAGTACGTATTATACATAACTATAATTATTATACGTAACTAACCCTTAAACTCCTCCATTGTTCTAGCAGCTAGGCTGCCCGGTTGCTGTATTTTTCAAATATTCCGAGTTATCTTCTACAACTTGCCATATGTATTCTTATAGAAATATTAGGCCTTCTAGCGTAGACTTCCCCATTATAAATAAACGCATCTCTTTAAGTACGCGGAAGTCCTTGCAGTCACGTTTGAGTACAGGGTACAAGGGCATGCAGAGGTGTTGATACGACGACCAGGTCCAGAGGATAAGTGCTCACTCCGGGAGAGTTCTGATTGAGAAATGAAAGCAAGATCTTTCGTCTTCAATTACGGGTATACTCGCGATGGTGCCGATCTGACCTCATCTAGACAATTGGCTAGCTAGGAAGTACGGATCTCTTTCCTACCGTCTGGTGTAGGTGCTAACCAACCACGGTTGCTTCGGCAAGTACTTGCACCAGGTCGTTGGCCGCGAGGAAACGCCCATCTTGTTGTCGCTGGTTGGAGGAGATCTTTCACTGGTAACGTAATTGATCTAAAGCTCGCCAGTAAAATTGCATAGAGGGCGGTTGCCTTATTTTGCGAGACCGCCATCTCGCTAAAGGAGGCAAATATGAGGCTAAGGGAGCAAGCGACTGAAGTGCATCCACGCCGTCGGACGAGACTGGGTGGCAGAAGTAGCTAGTATACGCTTCATGCTTTACCCTATTAAATGGTAGGTCCTCATATTCGGTGTCATCCGGGTCACTAGAGTGGAATGCGGTTAGAGAACCTCTAGTGGCCTCACTCATGAATGAGGAGGGATCCGCTGGGTTTTAGTGGGTATTCTCTTTCTGCAAGTCCCACATTAACGATTGAAGAAATTCTTTCATCGAAGTACGTAAAGGCATATCCCAGCGCAAAAAAATTTTTATTAAATAATCTCCTATGTTAAAGGGCATCTGGAAGAGATCTCTTTCAAGAGGTAAGTGCTACTATGTACATCCGTTATTGTTTTATCTGATTTGAAATTATTAAAAGATACCATATTACACACCCAAATTACATAAGAAAGAACGTGCCATTCTGCAATTTATAACAAAAATAACGTGATTTGTTGACTTTTCCGAACGTGATCGTGCCATATTCATACAAAAAGATATCCAAAGATTTTTTCAATAAGTTTTCGTACACTATATTAGAAATATGTCTTTCCGATGCATTAAACTTCAGGAAATTACTCGAATTTTTTAAAGTGAAAGTAGAGCACTCAGTCAAAGGCTTCACACACTGATATACGCCAATTTTTATTTATTTTAAAGAGTTAACAGCTTAGTTTCATTTCATTTCGTGGAGATGATTAAACAAATGTAAATCTGGAATAACACGTCGGTATTGTGCGTTGCGTTGAAAATGGGATATTGGTATTAGTGTCATAAGATTGATTTCAAGGTATTTAACTCGACGTTTCTTGGACAGGTTTTTTATCAAGCAGTGAATTAGGATGGAATGTGACTTACTGGCTTATATTTGTTATTGGAATGACATTGACATATTAATTTACTAACAGACGATCTTCAGTTTTGTATCACCTAAATTTATTCATCGTATAAGCTTGACGAGGCCCGTGTGTTGATTAGATTTACATGCAATATCTACTCTAATTTAAAAACAGACTAATATAATTCATCATAGTTTAAAATTTTCGTTTGTTGCCGTAAAGCAAATAGTAACTTCTACAATTTTAAACTTATTAACGAATATTAATGCACTTTTCAGGAATAGATAGAGCGATGCAAGGGAAAGGTTTATATGTATAATAAATATATATTACAGTAAAGAAAAGCGGAGAAATTCAAAGATATATGAGGTGATGACGTATTAAACATATTTTTATGCGCTTGAATCGCAAACGCTGGTTAAACCTTACGAGATAGATCAATTTAATGTGCTACGAAATTTTACATAAAAACAGCGATATAAAATCCATCGTGCTATGTATATATATATTGATCTGTAAAAGATAACCCACAGTAGCTGTTTTTATCTTTCACATATTATAAAAAAATATGTAGCTTACCAAGCCGTTGTATACAATACAGTATGATTAATTATCACATTTAAGACATAACATTAGCGTTTATCTATATATATAAGAGATATCCAGGTATCTATTGACTCAACACGATATCTCTGGAAACATAAGGCGTGGAGACTTGAAATTTGGTAAAAATATTCCTTTTACCGAGTAGAGATCAGCTAAGAACGGATCTTGCGAAATTTCAACTGCAAAGGGGGTTGCGGGGTTCAGCTAGTACATAGATATGTCGGAGAATAAGACAGAAGAAAGCATAAAGCATAGGGGCGTTGGGTTCTCCGCCGACATCGTCATTAATGGCATACATGATTTAATTTCCATACTGTGGGCGTTGATGGGTAAATAGCTATAACTATTTTTATTATATACATTTTTGTATATAGCTATAACTATTTTTTAACGTTGATGGGTATATAGTTAGAAACGTTCAAAAGTCGACTGCACTGACGGGCAGTCACCCGAGAAATGGGGAGACGCGCGCCGGATTAAGCCAGCGTTCCACAGACTATAGCACTCCGAGATATATATATCGCGTTCTGGTCTTCCATCGTTTAAATAAAAACAACCACAGTCAATTTTCACAGAGATTATTTATTACTTTTAACTAAATGATTAATATTTTTTTAATTAAATGACAATAACCAATAATTTATGGGTGCAAGGTATGCACCGGGCAGCACTTCGAGTAAGAATGCCTAATGCAAGCCCTTTTATGCTAGTTTCTGCGAATGGCGGTATTTTGAATGTTGGTATTTAAAAACTTTGCCGCCGTCATATATATCGAACGAGAGTTACAAAACCGAGAGTGACGACACAGTCTCGTTCAATACATCAAAACTAAAAGAGGAGATATTTGTGTTTTTTGTATGTAAATATGTATGGATGTTTGTAACGTTTTCACATAAAAACTACAGGACCAATTTCAAAATTTTCAACACGAGAAAGCTGGATTTTCTTTAAGCGACATAGGCTATATTACTTTCTCAAAAAAAAAAAAAACAGGGATCCTTAATAAAAATGCACTAATGTAAGTTAAGGTGTGAAAAAATAATCACATAAAATCTGTTATTGCGTGCGCTGTGGAAACTATTGATGATAGAACAAAAAGATGTTCTACAATATTATAGAGCGTATTAATATTTACAAAAAAGTCTAGGTTGTTATATGTCCATCTACAACAAAAGTGCCGAAAATAATCAAACCATATTATTCATACCTCCGTATTAATCCTTATCCTATTAAATTATATTAAAGACAGTTTTAATAATTGTCAAATACTTTTTAAATTATTAAAATTTGACAATCCGTTCAAAAGATATAACGAATTTAAAAATGTAGCGACCCTTATAATTGCACCTGCAACTGGTGAGTTAGCTCATATTCAAAGGATACCAATGATACCCACCGATATACCTATGCTGTTTTCATTTTTATCAAATTAAAAAATACTGGAGAGATTTAAAAAAACTTTCATTACCTCCTTGAAATCAAAAATTTTTCAATACCTGTAAAGTATTTTATTAAATTGATTAATATCCGACATTCTACGTACATGATGTTATGCATTTTAAAACTGTATTAGTTAGATATATATTCGTTGTAAAGTTAAATTTGTATATTGATTAGATTATGAATGTATTCAATAGAAGTGTTACTTCAAAAACATTAATTTGTGTGTAAAGTGTAAAGTGTTACAAGTTTTTTAAAGCAATTTCTCTAATGACACAAAATGCTATTCAAAAAATATTTCGCATTTAAAAATGATACATTAATGATGTGTCTTTCCTATATTTATATTAATATGATCCTATAGCAATCGAAAACATGTTTCTCAATCCATATTGGAAATAACCAATAATTCATTTGAATAATGACCGACAATGGATACGTAGATATCTGCATGATCTTAAAAAAACAGGATGTCGCTGAGTCACGATCAGATATTTAAAGTAGGTGTTATCCGCTGAATTTGTCTGATAACGATAACAAATTATTAGGATTAGGTTAATCTAAATTCTAATCAAGCTAAGTTCCTTACTCTTAAAGAAAATTAATCTAAGACCCGGCTACAAAAATTCTACGTTCATAGTAAAGTTTATCCATATCAAAATTGAATGCCCGATTATTTTTAATTATATTATTATTGCATCAGGGATAGGCTTTAAGCCCTTATTTGTTCCTCCTGGTAATGGATGCACTGACATCAAACATACAAGAGGAAGCACCCTGGTGCATACTGTTTGTCGATGATATTGTGCTTGTTGGAGAGGATGGAGCTGAGGTACAGAGAAGGCTAGAAATATGGCAGGAAAAACTGGAAAACGCAGGTTTGAAGATCAATAGGACCAAATCAGAACATCTGTTCTGGGATTTCGGGGATCCATCCAGTTTGACTTCGATTGTCTTAGATGGTGTTTCCCTTCGAGTCTACTCAGATTTACGTTACCTCGGCTCTATCTTTCAAAACGACCGAGATGTTACTAGCAGGATAAATGCAGGTTGGATGAAGTGGAGGCAGGTCTCGGGAAAAATTTGCAATGCCAGAATGCCCCTTAAACTAAAAGGGAAGATTTATAAGACGATCGTAAGATCTGTCATCCTGTATGGATCAGAGTGCTGGGCCACCAAAGGGGAGAAAGAAAGGAAATTGCATGCAGCGGAGATGAGAATGTTGAGATGGATGTGTGGAGTGACAAAATTAGATAAGATTAAGAATGAGTATATTAGAGGAAGTGTGAAATTAGCACCAGTGACCGAGAAGTTAAGGAGCGGAAGGTTAGCCTGGTATGGAAATGTAATGAGAAGGGAGGATAGCCATGTATGTAAGAGGGTCCTAAGTATGATGGTAAGCGGCAGGGCCGGGAGAGAGCGACCAAAAAAAGTGTGGATGAATTGTGTGAAAGAGGATATGTGTATTAAGGGTGTGAATGTAGAAAAGACAGCGGATAGAGTGAAGTGGCGAAAGCAAACTTGCTGTACAGACCCCACCTAGTGGGATAAGGGCAAGAAACAAACAAAAAAAAATAATATTAATTGAATTATGTTTAAGGATTTCCTTCGATCGTAATTGAAATAAAGCATAGAAGGTAGAAAGGTAAGTAGCACCCCATTAACGTCCTACTGTTGGGCACAGGTCTTCCCTCTCATAGGAGAGAGGGTTTTAGAGAATATACCTACCACGCCGCTCCACTGCATGCATAGTACACAAGTGCACTCTTTATTCCTTCACTCTCATAGGCCGATTTGACGCAAATCCGACACGACCGGAGAGAAATCAGGCCCAGGACCAACGGCTTAACGTGCTCTCCGAGGCAAATACAAAAAAAATCTTAATAGAAAACTCAATATTGATTCTTGAATTGACCCGACCCGGGACACAAATCATGCCTGTAGTCGAACATGCTAGTCACTAGACCAATGGGGCAGAAATAAAGCATACTCTACTCCAAAGATACTTAAGTAAACAACTTCAAAAGTGGTGGTTGCCGTAGCGCAGTTGTTCAAAACCTCATCGCAACCATGTCAATGCAGGTAATTTAGTGCATCCTTCCGCAGCCTACCTACGAGGCTTCCACATCTTTTTCGCATTGTTCAAGCAATCAACCCGAGCTTCTGCGAACATCCCTGACGCGCTATGATAGCGAGGTAGCCCCAACATCACCCTAAACAAATAAATAAAAATATTCTCTGTATAAATAACACGCAATACTTCTAAAACATGAAACATATAAATTAATTATATATCCGAATAACTATGTTTATCGTCAAAATCTAGTGATTATGGCTAATTCTCTGTATAAATTATTGTAATCTAATAGATTTAAGCCTGTCCTTAAACGGTTAAGGAACTCATATAGTAAATGCTGCGTTTTAGAATTTACAAAAGATAAAACATCTGAAAGTGATATTGAAAAGAGATTAATGCAGGGAATCTGGTAAATGGTGCCCTACATGCCCTTATTAATAGCCAGATGGTGTCACAAAGGGCCAGACAGGCTGTGCATGGAGAAGTGTTGGTGCCAACATTTATGTATGGTAGTGAATGTTGGATATGGCAGAAGAAGCAAAAAAGTAAAATAAATGCGGTAGAGATGAGAGCGTTGAGAAGTATGAGTAGAAATTGTGTGACAAAGTAAGAAATAGTGTGATAAGAGAACATCGTGGTGTAAAAGATGTAGTGTCTAAAATTGAGAAAGGTATGCATGGGCATGTAGAGAGAATGAATGAAAGGAGATTGACAAAAATAATGTATGAGTCAAGAGTGAATGGAAAAGTTGAAAAGGGAAGACCAAGGCGAACGTTCCTGGACCAAATCCAGAACATTTTAAATAAGGGCCAGGTCAAAAGTACTCTAAACTGACAAACTTGTATGAAAGGTTTAATGACAATTAAAGAAGCGAAGGAGATATGCAAGGATAGTGGCAAGTGGAAGGACATGGTCTCTGCGTACCCCTATGGGAATGAGGCGTGCTGTTAATTATATATGTAAAAAATAAATATACTTCCATTAATATACAAAAGCGTGAGCGATATACAATACATGAACAATGGATATACATTGCGGCAACTTATATGATTACGGTCGTTTCGCGTGCGCTCGACTTCCATTTAATTCGGTCGTCTTCCGGCCCCGCGGCGACACGGGTGCATTCCGACACGCCAGGGTCTTTGATAACGTATAAAAAAGTCATCGAAATTATCTCTTTTGACTGCAATCACTACTGAACGGTAGCAGGTGGAAACGCACAAATGGAATGAGACAAGCGCAGCTTACATTAAATATAGCATTACATTAAATATTTCAGCTATTTTCATAGCATTATGTCATACGGTATTTTACTTTGGGGTAATAGATGCAATATTTGTGCTGCAGAAAAGGGCCGTTCGTGCGATTTACAATATGGGTCCAAGAGAGGGTCGCTAAGAAACAAATTCAAGGCAGTTAACATAATGACAGTTCACTGCGTATATATATTAGAAAACTTGTTGTACGTACACAAAAACATTGACTCTTTTAATAAAAAGAGTGAATGTATATCATATAACTTACGAAACAAAAACAAACTTGTTGTAAATTCTAGTAGGCTGCATAAAATTAACAACTCATTTAAGGGTAACTGTATACGTTTCTATAATAAACTCCCACAAGACGTTTTAGAAATGTCAATTAATAAATTCAAAGTCTTTGTTAAAAGAAAGTTGATAGAAAAATCGTATTATAAGTTGCAAGAGTACTTAGACGATAGAAACGCGTGGGAGTGAACGAACTGCTCTAATTTGAATTGAAATATATTAAACTAACATGATATTGTAATGATGATGAAAAAAAAAAAAACAGAATACCCGACTGAGTTTGTTGTGGGCTCTTCTCGGATCAGGGCGCGAAGGAACCCTCGTAACTTTAGATTTTAAGTCGTTCTGGAGTATCATCATCAGACGTACATTAGAATTAGAGTGTGGAAAAGAGAAAAAAAATAAAAAAAATTGACGATTCAAAAGTGCTGTAATATGCCTACTTGAATAAAGATATTTTGATTTGATTTGATTTGATATAACCACAAGCTATACCATTTGCCTGACGTTACACGAATGGTAGTGGGACACGTAAGGATGGGCAAAACAGAAGATTTATGGCAACTATTGAAACCTAACAATACGCATGATTAAAGGTAGGTTGAAGCTGACGCGCCCAAATATTGTTAATAAACACTTAAAAAAATATCTGTCTCCAGAATAGAAAACCGCAAAAAGTCAGACAGTTCCAATTTACGATAACTAAAAGGAGTCACAAAATGCTTAAAGAATGTCTATATAGAAAATTGGTTGCACAATGAGCCTAATAGCATAAAACTCCTTAATACTCCACGCTTGATGGCTAGGATATGCAATAAAAATGGATAAACCGGAATCTTCAAGGCCTTCTTCCAAACAGAAGGTAAGACGGCAAGTTGGAGTCTAAAAAGACTTAATAAATATCTATGTAGAGAATTGCTTATATAACGAGAACAATTTCGTACAGTGCATTAAAACAGGACGCTTACAACTGGCAAGATATATCGCCGGAATGGACGGAATAAGAATTTAAAGATTCTTACTGAAACGCCATCTGTAGGGTTGTAGAAATAGGGTCGGATCGAAACTGAAAAATCTTAAAAAATATCTCTGTATAGAACAGGCTTCATTAAGAATTGAAACAAATTCAATAGTAAGTTGATTTTGATAAATAAACACGAAATCTTCGGTCTCTCGACGTCGATCATTGTAAAAATACCCCTCATAACAAAAGAATAAAATGCAACGGAATATTATTACGTACAAGTATTTGCACTGAATTATTTGGCAGGCGCTATACACATACAATATTTACCGTAATTATAATATTCATTGCAGAGCTAAAGTAGTGAAATTGAGGGTACCCACCACATGATAGGACAAATAAATGCAAAGATTTTATTTATGGTATATTAAACCTTTACCAACTTATCTTTCTCCGACTATTCCCGGAATACCCACTAAAATCCAGCGGAACCCTTTTCAATCATGAATGAGGCACCAGGAATTCAACTTTCGCATTCATCCCAGGTGTCTCGGAAGAATCCGACTAAAAATTCTCGAAGGCGGAAGGACATACGCTAATAGGCGTTGCCTTGTACCCCGCCTACTCCGGAGGTGTGAGGAAACATCCACTCCAATCTCCCCCTATCTCGTTCGTGGGCCTCGGTCATTGAGATGATCGCCAAAAGAGGGCCACTCCCGCCCAACATCTCTCACTATACAGCGTTGCGCCTGCAACGCTGTCCATTGAGAGGTTCGCGTTGATCAACGCAACCAGGAGGTAACGCTAAGGTCCTCTGTCTGCACAATCTTCCAAGGAATGCTGTGCTGAGTCAATGGCGGCACCACACACGTAGCAGGCTGGTGACTCCTTGCAACCAATTATGTGCAGGAACTATCTGAAACACCCGTGTCCGGTCAGAGGCTGCATCAATCTTTAAGTGAGCGACCCGTGGTTCCTGGAAAGCCATAGTTCCAGGTGAGGATGGATTGTCTCCACAGTGACCACGTCCGCTGCTACGGACTTTTTCCATCGTTGGATCAGAGCGCGGTCGGCTCGAGCCTTGATCCTATGGAACTCATCAGTGCCAACCTGCACATTATGTGCCCTTGTAGCGACGCACCTTGTGCTTATAGATGACCGCGAGAACTTCCGCGCGAAGCTCTCACGGAGGACCATCTGCCAGGTGGAAAGAGCGTTGTGGGTCTATCATCTTAAATCCCTATCTCCTATGAATGAGGATGCATGTGTCCAACAGTGGGATGTTAATGGGCGGCTTACCTTACCTTTTTAAACCTTCACCGGAATATCGGCAGACAAAAAAAAAAGAAACTCCTTTTTCAACAAAGGTGACTCACTATAACCATTTTTATGAAAAACTCTAAATCCTAAAGCCAGATGGTACTTTGGACTACGAATAAGTATTGCTGCCCAAAGAGGTAAAGCTGCCAGCCTTATACCCATGAGTTTGCGATTATAAGTTTGACAGGTAGGAATAGCTTCTTAGGGAAAGCGAAATTGTTATTTTGAGTTTATTCCAAGAATATTTTTTTTCAAATATACTCACCTTTCCTGGACTTCCACAAATAATTCATAACCAAAATCAGCCAAATCAGTCCAGTCGTTTTGGAAATTAAGCTTGTTTGTAATATATTTTCCTATCAAAAGAAAATTTTGATAACTGTTACCTTGGATTTAATCCAAAGAATTTGCTAAGTCATAACAACAACCAAATTATAACATAACTTATCGTAATGGTATTAAATAAAATTGATTACTCCTTGTTAGTTTGCTGTGTAAAAACAATACAATACACGGACTATGACTCGGGCTTCTGTACTGAAAATCTTCTTTTAATATATACATATAAACCTATATATTGACGCTAAAAAGTTTATGCACCTTTTTACCAAAACCGCGTGGACAGAGGAGTATCAAATTATCCACACTTCTAGTTTATATAGAGATGGAGTTCGCAATGCAAATATTTTTTAAGAATTATGCATAAAAATACATTGAATCAGTAAGAACACATTACCATACATACACCCATGTAGAGTATATATGCGTATTTATAAATTTTTGACAATTGTGTCAAACGCCATAAGGTTACATTAAAAGAGGTTTTAATGTCAAAAGAACTAAGGAGGTTACATTAGAAAAGTTATTATAGTGGTTAAGTTTATTTAGAATGTCTGATGTTATACATAGCTTTGTTTATTTTTTCTTTCATAGAATTATTGAAACTGGTCCAGCCGTACTGATGCAGAGCCATTGGGAAATAGAGACCCTTTTTTTATATAAATAGATACGCTGGGAAATACATTTAAGCACTCTGGCTCAAAGTTATACCTTCAACTAAGAGTGTGGGACTCGCAGAAGAATAGAATAACCAACACCCAGAGAGACCATCAGTGTCTTCAACAGGAATACCAGAGTTTCAGTGGGGACATTACGTTCTTGGACTCCAGATATCGTTTGTTTCGACCATTCAGAATGGCAAGAGACGCGCAAAGGGACTTCTCCTGGCTCCCGGTCCCCTACCCCAAGGATAGAGGTGGCCTCAGCTGCACCTTCCCTCTCTCTCTCTCAGAGGCCTCCTTCTTTGAGATGACATGCTGTCAGAAGGAAGACACCATCCACCAACCACTTTCACTGACAGGACCCGTGACGGGAAATTAAAATAATATTCTAATTTCGACCACTGAAAGACCACTAGTTATAAAAAATTGACTACCTTCACTGCCAAAATGATACTTAACTTTTTCAAGTCATAATTTATTGAGTAATTGTACTAGAAAGCTAATCTGTAAAGTTTTTGCACACATTATAAAGGACACAACGCGTCAAAGTTTTCACTTTATAAAATGTTATTAAATACAGACAATTTATTTATATTCATTTGCACACCTTAGGTACCTTTGATATACCTGTTATACAAAAGTATTCTCCATACACCACTAGTCTGGGTTAGTTCATTGCACGCTTTTAAAACTAGTTGTGGAAACAACATCAACGGTTGTTAATTGCTATAGATTACAGCTTAAGTAATGCCTCGGTTGATTACATATTCATTCATGACTAATCTCGTATACTCGAGTGAATGTACTACAAGTACTTTACTTGTATCATTAAAATTAAATATTAATAATATACACAAATGAATTTATATTAGAAAAATCTGTACTTATCTTAAATTTCGTTCAGTACGAGTTAAAAAAAAGATACATATCTGAAGAGGAAGGAATAAAGTGTATTGCTTACTTAAAAGGTTTAAAACTTTCATTATATGTAATGAGTTTAAGATTCTTACATATGATGCAGGAATTAACTTAAATGTTTTATATTATTAGTATATGGTCATCACTTTTTTTAAACCCTGAATTTAAAAGAAGTTTTGTCACCTTTTGACTATGCTACTGGCGTAATTAAAAATACACGTTTAAACTACATAAAAAAACTTAATCTAACAACTATCTAAAAACCATTTTAACCCAATCTGATATTAGTTATCTCCTGATAATGTACATAGTGGTCGCTGACTATGGGCTTCATAGGAAAGCTTAGAGTCACTTAGCGTGCGATGGAGAGGGCTATGCTCGGAGTTTCTCTTCGCGATCAAATCAGAAATGAGGAGATCCGTAGCAGAACCAAAGTCACCGACATAGCCCTATGAATCGTGAACCTGAAGTGGCAATGGGCGAGGCACATAGTCCGACGGACCGATGGACGTTGAGGCCCGAAGGTGCTGGAGTGGCGCACCGGACGGCGCAGTGTAGGGAGACCCCCCACAAGGTGGAGCGATGACATAAAGAGAGTTGCCAGTATCCGCTGGAGCCGTGAGACCTATGTCGAACAGCGGACGTCCATCGGTTGAAGCGATGACGACGAATGTACATAGCATCTTAGCCTCTGTTAAAGGAGAGGCTAAGATCCTGTCACATAGATTTACTTTAAAACCTACAGGTAAAAAATGCTTTTNACTGACAAAAAGGATTTATGAGTCAAGAGTGAATGCGAAAGTTGGAAGGGGAAGACCAAGGCGAACGTTCATGGACCAAATCCAGGACATTTTAAATAAGGGCCAGGTCAAGAGTACTCTAAACCGACGAACTTGTATGAAAGGTTTAATGAGAACGAAAGAAGCGAAGGAGATATGCAAGGATCGTGGCAAGTGGAAGGACAAGGTCTCTGCCTACCCCTATGGGAATGAGGCGTGATGGCATACGTATGTATGTATACTAACGAATACAGCATCACTACTATCTAAATTTATTAAATAGATCGAAGTAAGTGTAATTTCTCCAAAGTAATTTGTCAAATTAATATCGTAGCTACGTAAACTATACTCGTATGTATGAAAAATATCATCTGTCATAAAATGGATATCATTATCATAATATATTTATCTCCCTTATTACCATCAGGTTTTATTAAAATTAATTGGAAATACATCTCGTTTCTTGTTCATTTCAATAGGCACAAAAACAATATGCCAACGTTCTACCCATTAACTCAATACCTTATATAACGATGATTCTTGAGAAAATTTCCTTACCAAACATTATCAAGTGCTAATTGCCAACAACTAAAGCCCATAAAGCGGCCCATAAATAACACGATTATTTTATCTTTTACAGCGTTATATAATTTTTAAATTGCCCAATATAAAAAATGTGATATAACTGAAAGATATATAATATAGCTACTACATGGCGTTTTTATTTCTTAAATCCAAAAGTTTCTATATTGCATTACTTTAATATCAAATGTTAATTTTGGATTTATTCGCAGTCGTAAACAAATATTTCTTGAAAATATCCAAATGAATAAATCCATAATAATATAGATTATAAAAGAAATATAATTTCTCGGTAATTTTCGGGAATGTCCCGGTAAACATCATAAACATTTATAATAGAGGATGGAGGTAAGACTTACATGCAGGTTTTATGGCATTTATAAATATTGGAATCTTGGTATCTTATATAGAATATTCCAAATATTATATAATAAAAATATATATTTGCGCAAAGGGAAGTCAGTGCAATAGAAAAACAATGCGGGCAAAGTCGTACAGTTTATCTTGATAATAATGACATTAACGAGTATGTTAGTAAATGTAAGAAATATTGTGATAAGAGAACATTATGGTGTAAAAGAAGATATAGTGACTAAAATTGAGAAAAGGATGCTTAAATGGTTCGGGTACTTAGAGAGAATGAATGAAAGGAGACTGACAAAAAGGATTTATGAGTCAAGAGTGAATGGGAAAGTACATATGAAGTGGATGGGGAAGATGAAGGCGAACGTTCTTTGACCAAATCCAGGACATTTGAAATAAGGGCCAGGTCAAGAGTACTTTAAAACGACTAACTTTTATGAAAGGTTTAATGATAATGAAAGAAGCGAAGGAGACATGCAAGGATATTGAGAAGTGGAAGGACATGGTTTCTGCTTACCCCTAGGGATGATACTAAGTATGTATTAGTAAATGTAAGTACAACATAAATAAATGGAAATGAAGAAGTACATTAAATAAGTAATTACATTTTACAATTAATTTTAACTTAAATATCATATTCTGTACAAGAGGGGGCACTTATTGTCTATATGTAAAATGTACAAATATTAAAAAATATATACATTACAAAACACGTAAAGTTGCCAATTTTGATTATGTGACAAAATATTTGTCATGGCGCTATAGAACACGATTAGTTATCTATATACATATTACATACATATTACATAGTACTTAACGTTAGTTATTTTCAGGGATAATTATATGAGTACAGATATATTCTCTGCGGTTTTAACTTAAGTTCATGTATCTAACAAATATCAGTAAATTTATCATCTAGAAGAAATTGAATTAAACACGATATTTTGCATGTTTCTAGGTCCTGATTGGCTTCAGTAGTGGTTAGATGTCAAAAAACCAGCTCAAAACTTTGGTTTTAAGTATGATTATAAACCCTTACAATTTGTTCGCGTTAAAAATGCAGAGAATCACCATTCTATCTCCGCCCCCTAACCAATCAAAACCAATCAAACCTTTTCAAATTACAAGGCCAAGTTCACAGTGACCAGTTGAAGGTCGACTCACTGTATTCTTAATGCAGACAAACTGTAATGGCTTCTAATCATACCTAAAACCAAAGTTTTGAGCTGTTTTGAGTTGAGAGTGTTACCTGTTGTAGGCAGTACTATCACTTACTACCGCAGTCAGGCGCTAAAAAAGCAATACGAAATACTAAGTAGATTAAACCTCAATTATTGCGTTCAGTGTCCTGGAATGTAAAGAATAACATTGATATAATCGATTATAATGGATTAAGAACTATAAAACCTACATATTAGTAGTGATAATGTATTAAGTAGCAATATTGATTGTAATATCGCTTCACACATTCGAGAAATTTCTCGTTGTAAATGAATGTTTTAAAAATATATTTTCTTAATATACAAAATAGGGATAACTTAAATTATAACATAAAAGCTTATATATAGATGAAGAAAGTTCAGCTTGTATTAATACACAATTTGTAAAAGTCCTTAACGATAATGTATTTTTCTGTAAATGTTTTATGATAAATACGATCTAATGCTTTAGTCAGATCCTAAAAAAATGCAAGTGAAACGGCCCGCATTTCGCTATTAAGAAAAAAGTTTAATAATGTTGCTGTACTTAAAATACTTGCATGTAAAATATTCCATATGAATATAGTAACAAACAGATAATGCAATTTCAAACAAAATATTTTGCTATTCGCAGTGATATCGCAATATCAAAATCATCAGGCATTAACCCTTCTTTCACGTAAAGATTATATTTAAATTTATGGCTATTATATAAATATTTTTAGAACGATTATAGGTTGAACAAATATACGTGCTTCACAGCAATTGCTACAATTTTACCTTTGCAAGATTTATGAGTAACATTTTAGATTAACAACTCAATGAGTTTAATTAATCCATTAAGTGTGTCCCATTTATTGTTTCAGACCTTTCTGTTATTAAAATTAAAACATCATAAGGATTTAATACGGTAATCACAGTGTATATTAAAATAGCACATATATAATCGGATTTGCAAATTAAATTTCAACAAGCCGCTCCAGTTTTACGCGGGTCGTAGGATAATATTATACCAGCATGTTAAAGTTTAAGTCTGTCGTAGGGTTAGATTTAAATGAAATAAATAGTCTACAGTCTACACTATTTCAAGTATTTTAATATATCTTATGAAGTAGACATAATGTACATAAAGAAAAAGTATAATAAACAATTATTTAAAGTGAAACTATTTTACATCCTTCTATTTATTCGTCAAGCTAATGCATAGAATCTATATATCGAACTATAGTAGTGACCTTTGGGGAACCGATGCGAGGTCCGTTGCCTAACAAGGAGAGGTCCCACAAGGTAGTTGGTGGTTTGCCAGGTGCTGCAGGCAAGCCACCTTTGGATTAAGTTTTTGATTTGTCATTTTGACTGGGTTGGGCCTAAAGGAGCACATCGCTAGTGAGGTTGCCTGTTAATCGCGTTCTCGTGACCCTGTCTCCTAATGATGTAGGAGCACCGCTGGGTTTTAGTCGGTATAAGTCTGGCATTACCTGGATCATCCTCCCGAATATTCCAGGTATCCACGAGGATTTCCCAGCGTAAAAAAAATGCTGGCTCACATCAATTGACGTGTACATATATAAATCTACTCAATATTTTTTAAAGCAACGCTTTTTAACGGTTTCGCTAGCGCAGCGGTCGAGTACTCTCTTTGCTTGCAAAGGTTCTTGGTTCAATTTTAGGAAATTGCATTTATTAATTGGTTAAAAGCTTCGGAAGTAGAATTACCACTCTAACAGCAAAGATGTACTACCAAGCAAGAGATTTGTGTTCTAGTACAATGCTTTGTAGAAAGCATAAGATGTAAATTGCTTTTTACCAGATTATTGCGCTTCCATCTTAGACTGTGAGATCAGAGTCAACAATATTGATGCTTGATTACGCTCTGCATTAAGCGAGTCTGGTATAGTACATGAATAGGCGATCCTTAAATTGCCTGGAGTCCACAGCCCCTTTCACAGATAAGGCGGACAGTGGCAAAGAGATCCGCCCGAGATATGCCCTAACAATTAACAATGAGACATTATACTTACCGGTAATTACCACGACCTACCGATTTGCTACCTCCGTAAGAGTTATAGCTGCATTACTTGTCTTATAAATTATCATAAAGTATGCGGCTACTGCCTCATTAGTCTGATGGTCAGCATGTTTGGTGATAGATATAAGGTCCTGGGTTTGAGTTCCAGGTCGGACCAATTCCAAAATAAATATTGAGTTTTCTCAATATTTGCCCGGAGTTGGGAAGTTGGGGATGTGCTCCACCCCTGTGCCTTAGTCAACACGTTAAACCGTCGGTCCTGCACCTGATCTCTCTCTGGTCGGATTCCCGTCACATCGAACTATGAGAGTGATGGAATAGAGAATACACTTGTGTACTATGCCTTTCAACCCGCAGTGGACCAGCATGATGGGTCTATGCTCTAAAAACCCTCGCTCCTCGGAGTGAGGAGGCCTGTGCCCAGCAGTGGGACGTTAAATGGCTGCTATTTACTAGGTTTTGTGTGTTAAAATCATCAAAATCAATGTAAATTAATTTTAAATGACTTCAAAAAAAGGAGGAGGTTATCAACTCATCTGTATGATTTTTTTATGTTATGATGATTATTTTTTTATATGAGAGGTGGAACTATACTCTAATAACCGTCTCGCCTATGAGTGATGAGGCCTGTGCCCAGAAGTGGGACGTTAATAGGCTGCTACTTAGTTACTTTTTACTTTATGCGAGTAATAATATAGACATTAATATAAGCTAATATATCACAAATTATTATTGCTATACAAATAATTAATGTCAATTAAACTTTTTTTGACAAGTTAGCGCTTGAACGTAATCTCACCAGATGGTAACCGATGACACTCTCTAAGATGAAAGCGCGGTCACCTGTTAAAAGGGTTGTTAACCTTACTGGTGCGATAGTACGAATACTATCTTCGCTAACAGAGGTCCTAGATTCACTAGGCAAATTTAGATTACAATTACTTCAAAATAATAACCGTCGCGATGAAACAAGTGATATACTTTTGTTTACAATCATAAAGAGTCAAGTATAAAATTCTAATTTTGTACGACATTTTTTCAAAATAAATTGTTTAAAAAATAGTTGATAAATGGGGTGATATAATTACAATACATCGAAATTACAAAAAACGTAAAAAATGCAAGTTGAATCTATAGGTAGAGGCCATTGCTCTATTTATTTTAATTCATTTAATGTCGAAAAGGTGAAATAAAATCTATCTATTGTTATTTGAACTCGTCATAAACCTTATTATGTCATTATTTTATATGCTTGTTTCATTGATGCCTATAATTCAATAATATAATATTGTGTAATGATGAATAAGCAGTCATTTGTGTATCAGGTGCCAGTAAAACAATAAGATAACGGTAATCCTTTATAAAAGTAGCGGCTGATAGCATTTCTCTCTGAATTTGGCACATGTGGAACTTATGACGCAGAAAACGGTGTGACAAATTACCTCCTTCTTACTGTCACGATAACCTGACAAGAGGTGGTAATTTCCTATTAAGGTGTCTAAACAGTACTGTACTGAATTATTTTTTGCTAGCGAAACATTTTTGAGGGTAGTCTAGTCACTAGTCATGGTCGAAGCTTTTTTTTATTACTAACAGGTTAACACTTGACTATAATCTCATCTAAATATAGTCTTATGTGGAAAAACGGTAACCTTGTAAGAGGTAATTAATAGCTTACGTCTTTATGTATCTCTACAGCAGCATACCGGAACACGAATCTCTTCCTTGACGGTACGTTTTTGCTTTTAGGGAAGTAACTACCTACAGCGAAAGCCTCCCACCAGCCCAAGCTCAGACAAATGTGTAAAAGGATTTCCTATACTTGCCCAGTGAATTAAATTGAAGCCAGGACCTCTGTTGGTGAAAGGAGTATTCAGACCATTATAGCAGCGAGGCTGTCAAGGAGCGAAAGAAAAACGACAGAACAAGTCTTCATTACCTCAACCAATAATCATCATCCAACTGTTATGGGCGCCTTCTAAAGATTTCTGAAAAAGACTTGATCCTCTGCTACTTTATCGTACGTTTTGAAGCCTAAAAATATATTCTTCGTAATTTATCGAAATCTAAAATGAATTTTATCAAGAGACAGAAGAATTATTCTTTTCCAATTTTTTTTTTACGAGTTTTGAATGTACAAATAAAAGGAAATCTAAAAAACTATGTAGTTTTTGTAACTTAAATCATATATACCATTATCGTTACATACAATCTTAGTGTTTTCGGTGATTTCATCCGCGTAATTACCGTCCCGTGAAAATATGAGATAATCCGTTATACACTGGATCGTATTGTCAATTAAAACCATTCTATAATTCACCTAAAAAGGAAAATTTCGCCATAAACTGTTAAAAAGAAGCTTAGTTTCAACACACATTGTATATACAATGTATCGAACCAAATATATCACTTTTAAGAAGCTTTCCTTATAGAGAAAATTTATTGAATGATAAAACCAGTTACTTACATTTATTTCAAGATACGACAAAGTATTATATATTGTATATTCACTCTATTTATCCTTTCACATAATAGTCTCTTATAAATATATGTTTCGTATTTTATGTCATAGTAAAATGAAGTTTAATAGTTAACAATAAGGAAGCCATGAATGAAAGATCTAACAGATTTAGGAGCATATAGATGTAGTAAAAGGATAAAGATAATTTTTTCCTCTTTATCTTCACAATTATATTTTACATTTATAACTTGACGTAATCAATAGAGTTATAAATCGTTACATTCCAACTTATAAACACAATAACGTCAAAAATAAAAATCCATTAGTTCTTGATAAATAAGAAATTAGGAAAGTAATTTCACTTTGATTGGAAATAAGGTGTTATATGTTTTGTGTAAAATCAATATTGAGTTTTCTATTATTTGTCCGAAGTTGGGAAGTTGGCGGTGTGATCCACCCCCGTGCCTCGGAGAGCACGTTATGCCGTCGGTCCTGCGCCTAACCTCTCTCCGGTCGTATCGGATTCCTGTCACATCGGACTATGAGAGTGAAGAATTACAGAGTGCACTTGTGTACTATGCCTGCCAATCCGCAGTGGAGCAGCGTGATGGGTCTTTGCTCTAAAAACCCTCGCCCCTCGGAGTGAGGAGGCCTGTGCCCAGCAGTGGGACGTTAAATGGCTGCTATTTACTAGGTTTTGTGTGTTAAAACCATCAAAATCAATGTAAATTAATTTTAAACGTCTTCGAAAAAAGGAGGAGGTTATCAACTCATCTGAATGATTTTTTTTATGTTATGATGATTCTTTTTAATATGAAAGGTGATGTTTATGATGAGGCCCATGAGAAAACCGTATAAGTCTTAAATTTTCTTTAAGTATATGCGTGATAAATGTACGAATAACTCAAGATCACGATGATAGTTTGGTTAGTTTTTGATTATGGGATCCATGTAAAAGTAACGGAACTCTTCAATTTTTAGGAGGAATCAATTTTTTTTTATCCGGATATTTGAGTCAATTACCGTAACGTCGGTATGGTTAAGTGATTGTGGTAGTTAAATATGACCATCAACGGCTTATTACAAGGTTGCGATTTATGGCAGAATATATAACTGTCTGTAATCAAATTGTAATGAGCTAACGTTGCATTGCAGTATTTACTTAAGGTGTATTATGTGTTGGTAGCGGCGCGGGAACTGTCAAGTGGACACGCGGGACAAACATACCTTAGGTGACGCCGACTCCAAATATAAGAATACGAAGGACTCTAAAAAAGGATACGCAATTATTTTTTACTTTTTAGTGCAAATTTTGAATCCGGTCGGTTTTATTTTTAATAATGAAATTTTTTATAGAACATACAAATATAATTAGACATGTGATTTGTTCAAATGAGGTATTATTATTTAAAGTTGAAGTTGATTTTAAAAGATTTTTTTTTAAAGATTAATAAAGAAGAAAGAAGATTAACTAACAACAAACAACAATCAACATCTCTAAGACATAAATTAGATACTAGTGAATTATGAAATAAAATTATAAACTTATTTGTTGATAATTTATAGGATACGTTGTGTAAAGAAATTAGGATGAAAAAATGGTTAGATAGTAAGTAAACTAATTAAATATCAGCCCATTGGCGTCCCACCACTGGGTACAGGCATCCTCATTAACGGGAGAAAGATTTTTCAGAGCATAAACCCACCACGCTGATCCTCTGCATTGGATAGTGGGTAGTAATCATTTTAATCTGCATTTGGCAATAATTCAACGTCTTTCTAAAGAGGATATTGATTAATCTATTCGTAATGTAAATATATAATTTGCTTTAACTACAATTCAATGGAATTGGTTCAATAAAGGAGTTCGTTATATTAACCCACGTTATTTATATCAAAACAATTTTAAGGTTTCATTGTTTTCTTTTCTAAATTTATGGAATTATCTAACACGGACTCAATTCCAGCGAAAACAAATAATACATTGAAATTTAATGTTTATTACTCCGAGACCTAGATTAATATATCTCGTGATCCAATTGCTTAAAGAAATTGTATGAATCATAATGTCAGAATCAACTGTTATTGTTTTTGATTTACTTTATTTAGCGAAAACATTGTTTTTTGATAACAATGTTATTAGTCTGTAATCCTTAATCAGTGAATTTATTCACGATTTACAAAATAATGAAATTATGTAAAATTTTCGTTTTATGACAAATCTACGTGATTGTAAGTGACGGTAGTCTCGAAAAAGACACATCAAGACGTCTTCTCTCGATTTACGAAGGCACCTCTTGTTTTCAATACCCGTTAGGTTAGCTAGGTTATCTCACCTAATGATAAAAACAATATAGTTGTAGTTGTACTTGTTTAAATATCAATACGAGTGTTTATTATGTGGAAGAGAGTGAAGTAGTGGAAGAAAGAGTTCGATTATAACCCTCCAAAATAAATACCACAAAGTTTAAGAGCAGAAACAAAAGAAAAACCACAATATTTACATGTAGCAACTTTTAGTATTAGAAGAAGCCACAAGACGAAGGACGAAATAACCTTTAAATTTTTTATTGGCCCCCGCGGTTTTCAACGGAAATAACCGTTGCCTGCCCCGCCTCGCACGGACGTTTTTGCGTCGGGTGCCCCGCGGGTGGAATGTAGCTAATGTGGTTCTTAGGACTTAAATGTTCATGAAAGACTACCAAATGTTATGATTCTTATATTTTTAATATTTAAAGTATACTGTGCTATCTATTGTTTATTAAATTAAGACTCTGGTGTAGCATCATGTTGAGCTAAACTTTGAGATAGTGAAAATAGTGAGTCTTATATTTATAGAATCATATCTTAAAAATTAAAGCTTACCTCAAAGGTTTTCATTTTTATTCACATTACTTAAATAATCAAAAATAAAAATAATCACTAATAAACAATCTCAGTTTATAAATACCCCAAAAAAATCTGTTCACTTTGTAACTAATTTATTTTTTGTTATTTCTATTGTCTGGTCTATGCATATTTGCTATAACAGTTAACGAGAAGCGGAATAGATAATACACATTATGACTTCAAAAGAGAGAGTTGCTTATATTTCTGATTGCACAAGTTGAGACAGAACTATCGTATCATGTCAACCGGTAGTTGACATAGGGAATCAAAGTGATAAGAATATCCGAATCAAGATCGCTTGGTTGGCGCTGATGTGATCCGGATGATCAGGGCTCTAGTCGACCGCGCTCTGATCCAACGATGGATAGAGGGAGGAGGACCCAGAGGGCGTGGCCACTATGGAGGCGATCCGCCCTCACCTGGAACAATGGCTTTCCAGGAAGCACGGGTCGCTCACCTACAGATTGGTGCCGGTTCTGACCGGCCACGTATGTTTCGGAAAGTTCCTGCACAGAATTGGTCGCGAGGAGTCACCGGCCTGCCATGAGTGTGGTACTGCCATAGACTCGGCACAGCCTACTTTGGCAGATTGTGCAGCCTGGGGACCTCAGCGTCAGCTCTTGGTTGCGCTGATCCTCGCGGTCCTTTCACTGGACAGCATTGCAGGCGCGATGTGAGACGATCATCTCACAGAAGGAGGCCCACGAACGAGAGAGGGGGAGTGCAATGGATACTCCCTCACACTGCCGGAGGAGGCGAGCTACAAGGCAGCGACACTCCTGGCCCATGATCGGGGCCAGTGCATAAAAGCATTTCCCAGCGAAAAAAAAAGGTACCAATATATAGAGATGATTTCTGGGCTTAAAGAATCGCTGTTTTAAACATAAACATTTAAATCTCTATTATACAGGTATATGCAACGCGTAGATTCCCGTTCAGAAAAGAGAGAAATAAATAGAGAGGTACAATGAAGATTTTCGCCAAAATACTATCGTATTTGATTGTATATTTCAATCCATCACGGTGTTTTTCTGTAAAGGAAAACATGCATATTCTGTTATATATGTACTCTGCCAACCCCTAGTGGTGAGTCTATGCTCTAAAAACTCTCACACAGACCTCCTCAGTCATGGGAGATTACTGAGGAGGTGACCAACAATGGGACGTCATTAGGCTGCTACTTACCCTATATTCAATTGTGCTTTATATTTTTATCATTTAATTAATTGATCGATTAAAACACACGAATTCTACGTTTTTTTGTCAATTCAACATGGAGTAATTAATCATGACTCAATGCATGTTTTATCATATTTATATGTTCAAATCGAGGTAATCAGTTGTTATATTTTCGCAAAATTAATTGAATTACAGTACTAGGAAATTAAATTGTTTACGTATGATTATCAATAAGAATATAAACATAATTAACTTGGTTAGACATTGTTAAGTGTTCCGTTTTATGTTAAAATTTTACTAGTATAAATATAAAACTAATTGACTGATAAAAGTGGTTTTAGCAAGTCATCTTTAAAAGATTGAAATTAATAATTCCTCTATACATGTTGCCTAAATTTATTTACTTACTCAGCGCATGCAACAGAAGCTCACAATAATACATCATAAAGTTTCATCGTTTTTGCAATATTTTTTATTAAAGCCCCGCTCCCGTTGTTAACGATTTAGCCTTTCTCGATAAATAGTCTACACAACGCTTTTATAATTTCCCACTTCGAGCCAGTAGATTCTGAGATTAACGTGTTCAAACAAACAAGTAAAAAAAAAATTACCTCGCTAATGGCGTATATTTTTGTGACATGTTTGAAGCCTATCTTTTACAACAGTATCCATTCAATTTTAATATTTAATTTGTAATACTTTTGTATTATTATATTTGTGTTTTATGTAGGTTTACATAAAACAATCGTTTATCTATTTTTTATTATATAATCGACGGTATTATTAGTTCCTTAAACTCGAGAAATGAATTGGGAAAAAAAAGACTAAAATATAAGAAAAAAACATTAGAAACCTAATTCCTAATCATTTTTTAACTTTAACGAAAAGTCGATGTGCGATTAAGACGTACTAACTTATTCTATACCAAAACTAAATAAAAAAATGATAAGGTTAAATAAAAGACAAACAGATAAAGATTTTTAACATCTATAATATTAGTTATTAATAATTTGTCTAACTTTTATCACGTCGGCCTATAATCCTTTTATGACTCTAGTAAGCTCAACTATTTGCAGGTGTTTTATCTTGCCTGGTTTAAATGGATGAGTAATAGGTAAAGCACGGTAGTAAAGTATTTTTAATTTCCTGACGGTAAACTTCTTTAACAATTCAAATGAATCCATATGTTTGAAACTGATATCGGTTCGCTTGGAGTTCCATTTGATAACATGGCAAGGTAAAGCTCAGATGAGAACTAAAATAATTAAATAGAAGAAATCCTCAAAGAGAAATATGATATGGTATACCTACAAATAAACAAAGTGCTGTTATTTAAAGTAGACGTAACAGACTTTTATTTTACGAGCATGAGCTGTAATGCGATTGAAACAAATGCACAAAAAAGACCAAATCAACAAAAGACAAAATACCCGTTATATAAGCCAAAAATAAATATGTGTAACAAATCGACTGAAATTAGACTTTATTTACAAATTTAGAACTTATCTAATTAGATGATAATTGTCACTAAATCGATTATGATCTCACATGATGATATGTGATAAAATGATAATGCAAATCCTGTTGTGTACTCAAAGAACAAATATTAAACTCCTTATCAATTTTTGGAGGGCATTGAAGAAGTTATTTTACTTATGGTAGATTTTAGTAATGAAGAGGTTAAATTGTGTCTGCTTTTAAGTCAGAACTAATGATAAAAACTGAACTAATATTTATAAGAGACGGCTTCTTTGGCTTCAATATGTTAACGTGTATTGATAAACAATAAAATGTTAAGCTGTAACTATTAGGAAAACTCATGAATATAAAACCCGGAAAAAGCAGATTAGAGGAATTTAATTGGTATCAGTGGCAAAATCGCAAACATTATCTGAATAAATGTGAGTAATAAATTCAGTCGATAATACTGTATTTCAATGATAAGATATAATTGGTAATTACAACAATATATAATCTAGAAGATCTCGTTGCTAAAAAAAAGTGTCATTAAGCAAAAGACCCCGAACACAGTAACAACGGACTATGAATTAATAATTAAAGAAATAAAGTGTTGTGTTTATAATGGAGTTAAATATTTCAATTTTATTTTTTATAAGTGTGTTAGTTGTAACCAAAGGTCAACTAATGATAGAGGATTATGAGCCTTGGTATGTATTTGACGAAGATCGTTATGAACAAGTTCTGGATCCTGAAGAATGTGAAAGACAAGTGGAATATCTAATAAGAAACAACACAATGCTTTATCTTCAATGTAAGTTATATGAATTGCTTAACTCTCGAAGAACATTACAGAAACTTTAATTTTAATTGAAATACATCATTCAAAAGTTAAGCGATAATACCTAAAACTATTTTATTTAATTATATTTTAGTAACAAACAGTTGTTTAATACTTAATTATAAACTAAATAGACAAAACACAAACCAATCAAATTTCCACAAAAAAACAACATACACGAAACAAAACTGAAATGAACGAGGAGAAAAAGGATGAAATAAATATTATTAAAAACTAAAACATAAAACTAATTAATTTCGGCTAGAATGGGTCTGATTTGCTTAATATAAATAAATTTATATAATGCAATATAAATTATGAATCGATTTCATTTAATAAAGTTCTAAAAGTGATAGCGAAAGAAGAATCATCTCTTTGCAATTGTTTCATGCATTAATATGTAGGACATTTATTTTATTTTCTAGTCCAAAGTAGCTTATGCATGAGTTTAGAGTCCAAATCCTTTCATTTATACTAGTGTATTTAGTGGACACTCTTTCTTTAGACATTTCAAATGCCTTCCAATCCGATACATAATGTTTTTTTTAAAGATTAGTTTGAGATATCCTGCTCTAGAATATTGCAAATTTTTTTCAAAATTCCGCATATTATCAGATATTAGTTGTAAATCTATCAGTATAAATGTATGACTTTGGCTTATGACTTATTAAGTTATATTGGAGATGTTCGTGTTTCTGTAACGTAAATTGTAATAATAAGTTGAATTTATTATATCAAATGAATACAGTTTTGATAAGTATTAATTATTATTCTTTTAAATGTCATTGTCATTAAAATATCTTGTCTAGTATCAAAATTCATAATGATAAATTATTAGATAACTATCAGTAATGCACACGTAGCGTCTGTGTCTTTAAAGTTAAATAAAGCAATGCCAATAATGATTTCATTTAAAAGCGAAAAACTTTAATTTTACAAAATATATTTGTACAAAGCTTGTATCTAATTGTTTTAAACTTAAATTTTCGTGGTTTATTAACATATTGACTATTTGAACGGGTACATATCACGATGGCGATTTTTAATTTNTAATACTTAATTATAAACTAAATAGACAAAACACAAACCAATAAAATTTCCACAAAAAAATAACATACACGAAGCAAAACTGAAATGAACGAGGAGAAAAAGGATGAAATAAATGTTATTAAAAGCTAAAACATAAAACTAATTAATTTCGGTTAAAATGGGTCTGATTTGCTTAATATAAATAAATTTATATAATGTAATATAAATTATGAATCGATATAGTTTAATAAAGTTCTAAAAGTGGCAGCGAAAGATGAAGCGTCTCTTTGCAATTGTTTCATGCATTAATATGTAGGAAATTTATTTTATTTTGTAATCCAAAGTAACTTATGCATAAGTTTAAAGTCCAAATCCTTTCATTTCTACTAGTGTATTTAGTGGAAACTCTTTCTTTAGACATTACAAATGCCTTCCAATCCGATACATAATGTTTTTTTAAAGATTAGTTTGAGATATCCCGCTCTAGAATATTGCAAACTTTTTTCAAAATTCCGCATATCATCAGGTATTAGTTTTAAGTCTATCAGTATAAATATATGACTTTGTCTTATGACTTTTTAAGTTATATTGGAGATGTTCGTGTTTCTGTAATGTAAATTGTAATAATAAGTTGAATTTATTATATCAAATGAATACGGTTTTGATATGATTATTATTCTTTTAAATGTCATTGTCATTATAATATCTTGTCTAGTATCAAAATTCATAATGATAAATTATTAGATAACTATCAGTAATGCACACGTAGCGTCTGTGTCTTTAAAGTTAAATAAAGCAATGCCAATATTGATTTCATTTAATAGCAAAACAAATTTAATTTTACAAAATATATTTGTACAAAGCTTGTATGTTAAACGATTCAAACTTTAATCTATTGAATTAAAATTAAGATTCATAAATGCGTGGTTAATAATACTTAATGTAATTACTTTTTTAGTTCTTTTTACATTTAAAATTCCAATTGCATAATTTATTCTTAAAAATGGATTGTTAGTAATGTTATTTAAAATATTAAATAACAGCGACGCGTTGACTATAAATCTCTAGTTGCCTTCTTCGAAAAGGGTCGCTTTTACGCGAACGAGCCTTACATACCCGAATGTGACGACTCAGCATTATTTAGTACCCACACTATACAGAAGACAGCGTGCTCAAAAAGGCTTGCACTTCTAATACTTTGTCATGATCGTAAAACTCCGATTTAAATGTATGTGCTTTATCAATTGCCTCATTGGTCTAGTGCTAACCACTAGACCAATGTTCGACTACAGACATGAAATCTTGGGTTCGAGTCCCGGGTCGGGCCAGTTTGAAATCGATATTGAGTTTTCTATTAAGATTTTCTCAATATTTCCCTGAAGTTGAGAAAAATTTGGCGGTGTAATCCACCCCCGTACCTCGGAGAGCACGTTAGGCCATCGGTAATGCGCCTGATCTCTCTCTCCGGTCATGTCGGATTGCTGTCACATCGGACTGAGAGTGAAGGAATAGAGAGTACACTTGTGTACTATGCCGGCCAATCTGCAGTGGAGCAGCGTGGGTGGGTCTATGCTCTGAAAACCCTGTCTCATATGAGCGAGGAGGCCTGTATGCAGCAGTGGGACGTTAAGGGACTGCTACTTACCTTACCTTTTTTTACTTTATCAATTCTGTTTTTAAATTCCATCTATTAGTTTACGCTATATATATATATATATATCGTTAAGATTTTTAATCGTTTATAATTATATTTGTATTATCCCCTCAAGTTGAAAGTATTTTTTAAACTTATGGTATATGATACTTCGTGATAATGCAGTGTAAAGTAAGTGATTACTTAACTGTTTCGTATATTTTTGACAGAACTTTTAGTTATAGATACCTAATGATGTAGGGCTGAACTTAAGTTTATAAATATAATTTACTAGCGGCCCGTCCCGGCTTCACACGGGTAGACATAAATAGGTACAGATATTTAAGTTATAAGCATGATAATTAAAACGACCATGAATCAAATCCCTGTACACTACGTGAAGAAGACTCTCGGCGTGTATTTTTATTTTAATTTCATGATAACTTTTGAATGGAATATCCGATTTCAAGAATTCAAAAAGTAATCATGGTATTGAGACAATCTTGAATATTAAATTATTTATTTGGATAAAAATTTATAAATGGTATGGATAACACAGTCTGATTTTGATCGGCATTTCTATCAATTTGTAAAATGTAAATAAGTAGTTATAGTGACGTAACTACAATAGTTAGACATATGGTCTCGTGAAGTTTTTTTTAGATATTGATATATTCTATAATATAGGTGAACATTTTTTTGTCCTATCATTAATACTCTTCAAAGATGCGATGAAAGACATTTTATCGCTAATTTTTTTACACTTTCGGTTGGTTTTAATAGGAATTTCTAAAGATTTCTATAGTAATCTAGTATTATACATAGCTTATGTTACTCAGTGATAATGCAGCTTTCTAATGAAAAAAAAATTATTAAAATCGGTCTAGTACTTTTTGAGTTTATTCGTTACATACAAAAATACAAATCTTTCCTCTTTATAATATTAGTGTAGATAACTTTTATACTTTTAATTTACATTACATGAAGCGAATAAGATTTCCTGGTGAATAAATATATTCAAGGCGTTTTGTAAAGTAAACAAAAGAACTGACATGCCCATTAATTTTGTAAGAATATCAATCATAACCGTTATCAAATCGTAATTCCTGTTAAAAGTGTTAATTCATTGTACACATTAATACTACATGATGTTTTTATTTTCTTAGTGATTAAACAAAGTGTTTTCGATTTGTCGTGTCTGTCATTACATATATAAAACAAAGTTCTCCGGCATGACTGTCTTTCTATATATGCTTGATGAACTTAAAAAGTAATGCAGATTTCACTAAAATATGCTGTAGTTTATGAGCGTGATGATTGATCTCTCAGTTTGAACGGCTTTCCCTATAACGGTAATGAAAGAATTTTCATGCAGTTTCACTAACAGATAGTGTTTCTTGAAGAAGGTTTATGTGTGTCATTGATTTTTTCATAAGAACGGGTTTCTGCATAACGGCGCTGAAATGATTTTCATGCAGATTTCACTAAAACATCATAAACCTTCTTAAAAACCAATCTAGATTTTGAAGAAGGGTTATAATCATGATTGGTCTCTCAAAACGAACGGGTTTCAACATATTTTTACGGAATCGAGAATGGCTTGAACAACACCGCAGGGAACAGCTAGTTTTCTGTATAAATTTTCCACATCAAAAGCTAACTTTAGATTTTTCTATTCGCAGTCCTAGATGCCGGTATAAGATTTCCTCGAGGAGTGTTTGAATTATCAAGCAGAGATCTCGGGAACTATCATCAATGCCTTAGCCTAAAAGAAGAAGCAAACGATATCCAAGGCAAATACTGCTACATCCGAGTGCCACTAAATCAGTCTATCCAGTTTCCTGATTTAGGCGATTTATTCCCTGATTTAGTTGATTTATTTCCCCAACGCGATTATACAAACATGAAAGTAGTGAATTTTCATAATGGGATAATTGCTGACCAACAACCGTTTGCAATAAGGGACAACTATAGACAACTTGACCTGTAAGTTTTTATCAACTTTAATACAAAAACAATTAAATATAACTAGTGTTTCAGCTTTACAATTGATAATGTTCTATGTCTTTTGCTGTTAAGGTAATAACTAGCCATTATCGAAAACTATCACTAATTCAGACATAGACAAATTTAAAATACGCTGTGCTAAATTCTTTCTAGCAAGCATTATGCAATTAAGCGACCGAAGCTGTTAGAACTTGTAGTATTTATTGAAGGGAAAACTTTCTTAAGCACCCTTTATTTTATAAGATTTGAATGAGACTGAGCCGTCACGGCTTTGTAACGATCGTTTGACTAAATTCCGCTATCGTCGATGAAGAGAAGCTTATAGTCAAAGCGTCACAGCTAATTGTTATTGTTAATTCATTCATGAATTAATACAGCATTAAGTAAGTAAGTAGCAGCCCATTAACGTCCCACTACTGGGCACAGGCCTCCTCACTCTGAGGAGCGAGGATTTTTTAGAGCATAAACCCACCACGTTGCTCCACTGCGAATTGGCAGGCATAGTACACAAGGGTACTCTCTATTCCTTCATTCTCATAGTCCGATGTGACGGCAATCCGACATGACCAGAGAGAGATTGAGCGCAGGACCGACGGCTTAACGTGCTCTCCGAGGCACGGGGGTGGACCACATCGCCAAATTTTTCCCAAGTTTGGGCAAATATTGAGAAAATCTTAATAGAAACCTCAATATCGATTTTAAATTGGCCCAAACCGGGACTCGAACCCAGGACCTCATGTATGTAGTCGAACATGCTAACCACTAGACCAAAGAGGCAGAAAAAGTGTATAAAAAGGAAGCTTAGACTTTATTACTTTCATATAATAGGCGGTCTTATAGCTTTGAAGCGATCGAAGGAGACAAAGTTGAAACTATTTTGCATTTGATGAAGTTTTCAGTCACATTGTAACTTTTTTTCAGGTTGGATATAATGGATATAATATCATTGGTTGAAGCTGGTTTCTCAATTTGCATTCCACAAGTATGCAGCTCCCACGAGTGGACAAGAAATGTGGTATTCAATTTAAGTAGGATTGGATTTGAATTTCGGGAAGAATACTGCCGGTTACCAGATGACAAACCTTGGGTTGCTGCTGACTATGTAGCTGTGTAAGTAGTCATTTTCACAAACTCCTTTATCGAAGGCGTACGTATAAAAAGTTAACTTGTAATAAGATACATCAACATTTTTGTTATTTTGATGAATATACCTCCCCGGTCAGTGGTGCGAATACTAGCTTTGCAAAATTTAGGAGATTGCATTTTCTAAGTCTAAGTCTAGTCAGGTGGGAGGCTTCGGTCGTAGCTAGTTACCACTCTACCAGCAAAGACATACCGCCAAGCAAAGATATTTGTGTTCCGGTACGACGCTGCATAGAAACCATAAGATGTGATTTGCCACTTACCATCTGTTGTAATCACCGTCAAGCACTATCCTACCAGCAATTAAAACACCCTTACAATTATCATAAAAAAGATATCGTTACAAAAACACCATATCTTCCCTGCTACTGTAGAGCAATCTGTCGTTATGGTAGGGTTTTCTTTAATCCCATTGTTATACATTATTTTTGATATATATTTATTATAATAATATTTGGCTGATCATAATCTTATGTATTAGAATGTCTTAATAACATGGTTTTATCCAATTTCTTAGAAAGCATGTTATTTGCTAGCATTATAACAATAAATTTTGGGAAAAATTTGGCAGTCTTTGGAAGCTCTTGTTATAATTTGCTATAAAACAAATATTTCATTCGATACTTTTAAAAATATATATTTATTAAATAACGTTGTATATATAACGTTGGTTAGGGGACAAGGGTACTCTCTATTCCTTCACTCTCATAGTCCGACGTGACGGCAATCCGATACGACCGGAGAGAGAGATCAGGCGTAGTACCGACGGCTTAACGTACTCTCCGAGGCACGAGGGGGGGGGGGGGATCACACCGTCAAATTTTTCCCAACTTAGGGCAAATATTGAGAAAATCTTAATAGAAAACTCAATATCGATTTTGAATTGGCCCAACCCGGGACTCGAACCCAGGACTTCATGTCTGTAGTCGTACATGCTAACCACTAGACCAATAAGGCACTTTGTATATATTCGTAACTATATTCACTTAAACAACAAAAAAAGCGAAATACACAATTTTAATACACGAAATAAGGTTCAGAAATCATTTGTCGGATTAAGCATACGAGTACGCACTTTTAATGAGTACCGCAATCAGTTTTGGACCTGCCTCCACATAATTTTAAGAAATATGACAAAAACATTCTTTTACAAAAGGCATATTATATTGTTGAAGAATATGTAAGAGATGGAAATGATTGTACTTTATTCCAGTTGCAAACAGAAGCTAAACATTGCACATTGTAACCCACAAAACTATATTTAAAAGAGTAACCGCTGAGTTTCTTGCCGATTTCTTTTTGCGGAATCAACTCCTCGAACCAGTGGTAGATGTGTTACCAACAGACAGACTACTGATGATTCAAAAATGATTTTTTAAGCCTATTTAAATGCGGAATATTACGATGTAGTATGATTTCATTCACCCTAGTCTTTTTCCTATCTAAAGGAAATTTTGTAAAGTTCTTGTTATTGCGATGTTACAGTAACGATTTATTATTTTATTTTATTGTATTTACATAATTTAAGTTAATATTCGGCAATATACTCTTATCTAATACAGTCACTAGATCAACCGATTATTCGTCAATAAAATTGAATAATAAATGTTTATGTAAGACTCATATAAAATACGACGGAAGTTCAAAACTTATCAACATGATTTAAAAGGAAATTATGTTATAAAATACATTTATTTGTGTGATAGTATAAGACGTTGCATAAGCTATATCACATACTAGCTGTTTCTCACGGTGTTACCCATGTAGTATTCGATTTCATAGTATAGGAAATCCTTTTATTAATTAGCGAAAGGAATAGGTAAGTATAATTTTAAATCAATCGGGTAAATAGTCTGGATAATCTAGCAGGAAGTGACAGATTTTCGTTTATATATCCCGATGTCCTAACAATACCGGTAAACTTTTTATTAATGAACGTCTACATTGCGAAAGGAGTAGCTACGCTAAATTTCAAGTCAATCGGACCTATAGTTTTGCAAATTTCGTGATAAATAGACCAATGGTAAATAGCTTATACATATGTTGATCATGTGGAATTAAATCACGTGCTATAATTATTTGTTAACATTTATTACGTATACAACCAGAATTAAATGTCTTAAGAAATATATATTATACAATAAAATTCATATACCATTTTTTTTGGCGCTTGGAAATGATATTTACGCACTGACCCTGACCGATGACCAGTTAGGAGTGTGAGACTCGGCGATGGAAGGTCTCGCAATACCCACTAAAACCCAGCGGTACCCTCTTCGTCCATTAGTGAGACGCCAGGTGTTCAGCTTTCGAATTCTGCCCCGGTGTCCCGGATGAGTCCGACGGAGGATTCACGGAGGCCGGAGGAGATGCGCTAATATGTGCGCTAATATTATTCCGCTTCCTTTGGAGGGGGAGTATCCACTGCTCTCTCTCTCTCGTGGGTTTCCTTCAGCGAGACTATCGTCTCGCAAAAAAAGGCCGCTTTCGCCCACCATTTCTCACTGGAGTGCATCGCGCCAACGAGAGGTCGCCGCCGATCAACGCCACCAGGAGGTGACGCTGAGTTCCCCAAGCCGCACAATCTGCCACAGTGTGATGCGCAGAATCGATAGCTGCACCACACTGATGACAAGCAGGTGACTCCTCCCGGCCAATTTGGTGCAGGAACTTTCCGAAGCACTCATGTCTGGTCAGAACCTGCACCAATCTGTAGGATAGCGTCCCGTGCTCCCTGGAAAGCCATTGTTCCAGATGAGGACGGATCGCCGCCATAGTGGCCATGCCCGCTGCTGGGGATCCGAGATTGTCGCTCCATTTTTGGACCAGAGCCTGGTCGGCCAGGGCTCTGACCCTTCAGACCTTGTCGGCATCAGGCCGCCGGCCATCCGCCCTTGCAGCCGCAAAATTCATAGACCAGAATACCACGAAAAGAAACCAACAAGAAGCTAAGAACCTTAAAACATTGTGTTTTATAATTTTACATTGTGTGACATTGAGAATCCATATGCAAAGGGAAACAAGTCCAAACATTTTATCTTTTGAATAAACTTGAATATGATAATATGCTATTCTATATACCATATAGCGATGTTGAAAAAAAATATTGACAACACATTATGTTGGGTAACACATTTAAGAGATTTGAGCAAGAAAACCTTTGTAGCTATAGGATCCTTGCATCCTTTGCGTTCATTACTTCCCATTCCTACCAAAATTATGCTTGCACAGTCTCTAATTATCTCTATTTTCGATTACGCTGATGCAATCTAATCTAATTTGAGCGAATACCAGTTGAATATACTTGAGCGACGACAGAAACTTTCTATTCAGTTCATATTTGGCTTAAGAAAATATCTGAATTTCGTGCAAACCTCAAGCCTATTCGTTTCCGCCGGAATTTGCATTTTGTGTCCCTTCTTTACTGTGTGCTATTTAATCCTCGTACCTGCCTATTTATATCAGAAGTTTGACTTTCAAGATTATGACAGAAAGTGTTTACGGCCCTTTCGTGAATTAAAACTCATCTTTATACCACATAACACCAAATTTAATGGTGACTCTTTCGCGGTTCGTGCGATAAGGTCGCCTAATTTGTAGTATCTTTTAAGTTTGTTTCTGTATTACTTGTTTCATGTTAGTGGTGTATAATAAAGAGTATTTTATCCATCTATCTATCTATGCTTTGAGAACAAGTCGACAATTTGACGTGAATACGTCTTCAGAAGGGTCAATTAAGCAAAACGAATGATGACAAAATCGGGGGACACAGTTTGGTGTTGTAACTACATATCTATCACCTCCATCCAAAATTCAATTACACCTCTGGATAGCTAATGGATGAAAGAGTTTATCACGCTTAGTAAAGACGGTAACACATCGCACGCGTCGAAGTGGAAGCCGTGCCATTATGAAGCAAATACCCGACAGAAAATGTATTGAAGTACAAAAGAAAATTCAAAATAGATTGTGAGATTTTGTTAAAAATGAGAGTGCTCAACCCGGCATATGATTTTTGAACCTTTTTTTCAACTAAAATCCCTTTCACCAATTAACTTACTACTTACCCAACATGACCAACATTTATTTATCACACTTCCATCAAAGACGCGATATAAAGTTGCTTTGAAGAATATAATCGTATTTTGATTATCGTTATATATTTTCATTATTTCATTATGAGGAATATCAATTTATTTTATTATTTAACATATTTTTCAGAGGGATCTTTTCCTTTATCGCATTCCTGACAGCTGTGGGAACTCTTTACGAAGTCGTCCACATCTTTATTAGAAAGCAAGGTAATAAATAGTACTAGATTTAGTTATTGTTTATCTTTAAATTTAAAAAGGTAATTACAGCTTAACTTTAATATAATGAGTTATCAAAATCCTCAAGTAATTTCCGTAAGAAATTATACAAAATATACCTCTATAATTTAAATTAAGATTATATTGACCAAAAATCTTTATACAGTGAATTTTGTAATTTCAAATTTACATCTATTCACTAAATTCGTATGTAAGTTAAACAGTACGCATATCAAAGTTTTAAGATTGTAGTTTTTCTGTCTTTCTACATGTTACAACTAGACCTATTTTGAAAGAACTTTCGGTAGTAGATCGCTGATATTATAAAGAGTAATCTCATTTTAGAAAAAATATAAACAATACGTCAGATTAACTTCAAATAACATTTAATATAAATTGCTTTCGCGACGCAGTGTCTCACTAATAACAGTTTCCCCATTTTCTTCAGGGATCTAGAATTGAACACAGTGAAATAGCCTGATGGATCTATGCTCTAAATCTTCGCTAATATGATTCAGAAGGGCTGTGCTCAGCAGTGGGATGTTATTGGGCTTACTGAGACTTACAATTTTAACCGAGTCTCGAATGATTAGCAATTCGTTATAAAAACGGTTTTATCTATACGTAATTTTAAATTATACTTGGGATTAGTTTAAAATGGTCACACTTATATAGATTTGTAGGAACATATGATGCTTTGTAATATAGTATTGTAAAAAAAGAAATTATATCGTATATCTTATCTGAATTATTTATATTATAACAAATGATAGGTTGTCCGTGTGGTATTACTGGCCCAAATCCAAAAATTCCGGAATTAAATACGTAAAGTTAGCCTTATCAATGACATTATTGATTGATTTCGTAGAATAATTTGTTATTTTGTTTAAATATCTATTATTGATACTTCAAGCGAACCCCGAGGTTAATTACTCATTTTTTATGTTACTACAAATGACCTCGCTGGCGTAATGATGGATCTTGCTTCGCTAGCAGAGGTTTTGTTATGGATTCTTTCCCAGCAGGTTCTTATTTGTCTGGTGTGAGACTTTAGTCAGGGCTAGTTACCTTCCTATATGTAAAGCCATGCTGCCAAGTAAATAATATGTATTCCAATACAATGTAGATAAAAACTATAAGAAGTGAATTATCTCTCTCTTAGTCATGCATTACCTGTAAGCAATAAAAAACAAGTCAAAATAATGAAAAAGACTTTACTGGAGATAGTTATAGTACTGTTATCGTTATACAATTAACCACTGATATATTTTAATCTCCTTTCTATATAAATAAATACAGATGCAGTGCCTGTTTGTTATTCAAAATCACTAACTTTTTTCTTATATGCATATGAAAGTAATGAGTCAAGTATCAAGAAAACAATACTTCAAATCTGCATCTGTCTCTGAAAAGTCTGTACCCATTTTGATGGGATTCTCACTGACAAGTAGCTGAATTTATAAAAAGGAACTAAGGCTACTATTATAGAAGACGACGAGACAAGACAAGAGAGTGTATAAAGAAGAAGTTAATTTAATGCAACCTGAGTCTCAATATTATGTAATTATATGAACTTATTACGCTGGTTAATGCCTTTACTCACCCTGATTGAAGAACCTCTCCAACTAAGAATGTGGGATTTGCTGAAAGTCAAAATACCCACTAAAACCCAGTAGATCCTTCCTCTTCTTTGAGTTAGATTAATAAGAGATCTGACCCAAGAGATCCACTTTAAATAGAATATTATGTAACATTGCATGTTTCTTTTAGGTTTTAATTGTATTTTTACTTTATTGCAGATCCAAAGACATGTAACATGTATTTCCGCATGTTCTCTGTATATACAAATACGCGTCGTCTTGTAACTTTTACATCGAATCCAAACACTTTGGATTGTTTGGATGGCATCAGATGTATCTCTATGTTGTGGGTCATCATAGGACACTCCTTCACTATGCACAACTTTAACACGAACCTTCTTGATATTATACGTGTAAGTATCATCATATCATCGATGTGTCCTATGCCCCAATGCACTAATTTCAGCATTATCATTCTTTTTTTTGTTAACTGCTACCTTACCCACTAGGGTAACTATAACAATCTAAGAATTGACTTATTACCTATGCTTCTGTAAAAAAGCCACTACTTTAAATGTACAAAGGCAAAACAATTACACGAGACTTTGTTTACTTCATAATTCATAATGATTTTTGTACTATAACGTATAATAATGTGTACTGATCATAAAATTTAACTATCTTTATAGTATGCAAATGAAAGAAGTCGCACACGAAGTCGCTGAATCAAAATGACAAAAACATAGAAGTCATTACATTAAATATTTATTCATATTATATATTAATTATTTAACTAAATATCCTTCTCGTCTTTCTTTTATATAATAAAAACATCGACGGCCTCGCTGGCGCAGTGGTGCGAGTACTCGCCTTTCTAGCAAGAGGTCCCGGGTTCAATCCCCGGTAGGACGAATATAGGAAATTGTATTTTCTAATTTATCTGAGTCTAGTCTGGTGGGAGGCTTGATACCACCCTAACAGCAAAGACGTACTGCCAAAATAAAAAGATTTGTGTTCCGGTACGATGCTGTGTAGAAACCATAAGGGGTATGTCGCCTCTTACCAGATTAGCGCGCTTCCATCTGAGGCTGCATCATTACTTACCATCAGGTGAGGTTACAGTCAAGCGCTAAACTGTCAGCCATAAAAAAAATAAAACAATGTCAATATAACGACAAATCAGGTCAGTACAGCTGAATGTTATTTATCAGATGCTTTGCTAAAAGATGTCCAAGTATCGTTCTGAGCGTAGTAAATTTATACACCTGTTAATATCGCAATAGGTAATTTAAATATGAGTGATATATCTTTAATTGTTTCGTTTTTGCAACAGTTTCTAACATCCGGTGCATCAGTATGGATTTCAACGGGTCTATTTGCAGTAGATTCATTCTACGTCATGGCAGGGCTCCTCCTCGTTTATACATCAGTAGGAAAAATGACAGGACGTAAGTATTTTTTTAATAGCCAACAAACTTTTAGCCAACTATTTCTAAAAAATGTTATATATACACTTCAATTACACGTTGTGCATGGCGATATGAAATATATAAGTCGTTTTTATTTATTTCTAATGAGTTTTCATCCTGCTCTTCTACTTACCTTGTCTTTGAAAGACAGGCAGTAAAGTCTAGTAAATAAAATTGCTAACAGTCTACTGCTACACTGTTTATTTTATGGAGAGGAAATCGTCTCAAGATAACCGGCCTCTAGGTAGACAGATCCAGTTCAGGAGATTATACCTACTAAAATTTTCTCAGTGCCTTTCCGCTGCTCTTATTATGTGGTATCAGAGTCTCCATAGGAACACTTTAACCGTCAATAATGAAATACAACAAGATTATCATATTAAATCTTCAAAAAAATACAGAAGACGTATTCTGTCCGAAGACTTGACGACTAAAAACTGCAACTACCTAGATATAATAGATATCCAGGTAGCTATTGACTCATCACGATATCTCTGGAACCATAAGGCGTAGAGACTTGAAATTTGGTTGGCATATTCCTTTAGCCAAGAAGAGGTCAGATAAGAATGGATTTTTCGAAATTTTATCCGCAAGGAGGATTGCGGGGGTGTTAACTATTGACTTACGATATCTCTGGAACTATAAGGCGTTGAAACTTGAAATTTGGTAGAAATATTCCTTTTGCCGAGTAGGGGTTGGCTAAGAATGGATTTTACGAAATTCTACCCGCAAGGGGGTTGCAGGGGTGTTAACTATTTTTAAAACAATTTGCCTAAATTAATGAAAATTCTGCCAAAAAAACATTTCACGCAGACGAAGTCGCGGGTTCAGCTAGTAACTTAGACGGTAGAAGACGGCTGCATTACATAATACCCTACCCGATAAATCACCTTCCTAAAACAATATTAAATATAAATTAAAACCACACTATATGCAAACAACATCGAACAAACTATAAATCACCACTTCTTGGATAGGAAAAAACACCTGTATGTGAATTATATTTATTAAAAAAAAAAATTATCGACGAATGGGGACACGGAAAAACTCTTGAGAGTTTATGTTTGCACTACGTAAAATAAATATTTATTGTATTTCTTACGATGAGATGATCAAAGTATTAAAATAAAACTTATTTAGTGCAGCTCTTGTACGATATCTTACGACCACGTCTTGTGACAAAAATATAACTACGTGGCTTCTTAAGATCAAGTCATCTGTATCCGTTTCAAGTCTAGAAAATACAAAAGAATGTTGCGAATTAATTGCTTCATCAACTATACATATATAACATTAGTTTCTTTTACTCCTTTTAGCAACGCTTCTCAAGCGGTTACACGTATTCTATCTAAATCGGCTGCTACGTATGTTCCCACTGCTAGCAGCTATAGTCCTCATGGAAGCTTCTGTATTCCATCGAATAGCCGATGGACCTTATTGGGAGCAAGTTGCTCGTAATGTACAAAGATGCCGAACCTTCTGGTGGACTACATTACTACACGTCCAGAATTATGTGAACCCTGATGACATTGTAAGTTGCCTTAGCGATCATTCAATGTTATTCGAAAACGCAATCCGGTTCTGGTTTGGCATAGAAGTCACATCTTTAATTTTAGATTACATCTTTAGACTAACAGCTGGAAAAGAGTGATATTGCATCTCAAACACAGTCTAAATACACTAAAAAATCTTTAAAAAAATATAATTTAATATTAAAGACAAATGATCCCTTGGTTAACGCTGTATTATTTACAGTTTTCAATTTAACAAAATACAATTCCCAATGAAATATTATATAACGAGAGCATTATGTAATATTACATTATATCAACATATAATTTTAAATATCTGATGTTGACCAAATTGACTTTGAATTGAATTGAAATTGAAAATCTAATAAGTAATCATTTTGTTATCTAAAACTATTTTTCCCCATAACTATATCTAGTTTTTGGTTCCAAATTTTATATTGCGCTAATTTATTTCAAGTTTCAAAATGTCATTTTCAGTGCATACAACATTCCTGGTATGTTGCAATTGACATCCAGCTTCATATAGTGTCACCGATCGTCCTTTACTGGGTTCTTGGCAAAAGCAAAAGATCTGCGTGGACTGCTTTGTTCTCTGGACTATTAGCTATTACTACTGGAGCTACAATTTGGAACTTTATGAAGGATATGCCTGCTACGAATATGACGATTCCGTATGTATTCACAGATACTTGTAAATAGTTTCCATTAAATGAATCTTCTCTCTAATCATAACGTTCATTAGGATATCTTGTGAAACGCCAGAATTCTAACTTTAATTAAGATTCCCTTCGTGAAAAGAAAGTGTTGTACTTCATTATTCTGTGTGATTCATTATTGTGCTTTTCGGTGAATACATATTCTTGTCTCGTAGCTATTCTTGGATGTAGCCTGTCAACTAACATCGAAATTAATGGTAGGTTTAATTAATGCTCAAAAATCCCTCTCTCCAATGATTTATATTGGACGTATAGTGGCTGTTACTTATTTTTTGTCGCCGGCAGTGACTAATCCTGATTGGTCAACCGCCGGTGACCCCCTCCCTCTCCTACCTCAGTACCCGCTATCGCCCTCTCTCCTGCTCGACGCACCGTATGTACATGCCGAGTAGGAGAGTTGTATAAAATGTCTCTCCCAGAGATTGAATGACATATTTCGCCTAAGACTCGCCTGTACTAAGCGCGACTTGTGACATTCAAGAACCCATAAGTCTGCCGAACCGAACCCCGAAGCACGAACGCGGATAAATGAACAACCGAACCCTTAAAACAACACTTTCTTTGTCACGAAGAACGGTTATGTAATACAGAAACATAAAAAGAACAATCTGCAAATTTTTTGACGGCTTTGGTAGCATAATTGGTACGACAAATTTAGAAAATAGCAAATTCTTATTTGTCGGAGTGTGGATTAGTGGCGGGCTTCTGTCGTGGCTAATTGCCATCTTATTAGCAAAGACGTAATGCTAAGCAAAACTTTAATGCTATTTAGAAATCGTTAAGAAGAACTTTACTTATTACAGGCTAACGCGGTACCATTTTAAACTGCTTCGTCAATTAAAGAAAGTGTGTGTGTGTATATGTGTATCATTGTATATTGAGGAAGGAAGGAGCCATTCTTTGCCTTATATCGTTTTACATTCTATTACATAAGAATAAATACTATTAAGCCCAAAGTACTCATCTCATACAATACACATACGGACATCGTGTAATACAGGTTTTTCCTACCATTCCATAAGTTATTTTGTTTCAAAAAAATGTATTGTATGTACTTTTCAGGCGTTTAGATGAACAGGATTACTACATGAACAATTACTATGTGAATGCGTTAACACGTGGGGCACCATTCTTTGTGGGCATGATCTATGGTTACATACTAAGCCTTTACAAAGGAAAACAAGTGAGGATTCATATGGTAAGACCTTTTTTAACGTTATGGTGCTGCCATATTCCTGTTTAAAAATGTTTATAAACATAAGTAAACATTTTTTAACAAACATATGATCACACCATTGAAAAATATTTTTACATACATAGCATCACACCTCATTCAAATAGGGGTAGGCAGAGACAACGCCCTACCACTTGCCATGATCCTTGCATATCTCCTTCGCTTCTTTCATTCTCATTAAACCTTTCATACAAGTTCGTCGGTTTAGAGTACTCTTGACCTGGCCCTTATTTAAAATGTCCTGGATTTGTTCCAGCAACGT